>OX419586.1:6568259-6697843 GCA_948473455.1 Teleiodes luculella | reverse complement strand
AAAAAAAACTGAAAACTCTTTTATAATCATGATTTTTTCAGCATTTAACTATCATAAATAAATTATTTGTAAATAGAGTGCATATCGTATAGGCGACCTTAAGTAAATATTTCTACCTGACAATCACATCACACAACTCATAAAATAATATTTGGTAGTACATAGATAGATAAATAATCGTGTAGTCACGAGGTAAACATCAATTCTTATTCATTTTATTACATAATTGTCCAGCATTTTAATCAGTTTCCTACCATTCCGAGCTTCATCGTTGGCAGGCATTCTAATACATAGCAAACACGTCAATTAGAGGTTGCTATAATTACCGAATGGAAATAACCGATAAAGAATAATAAATCTATACAAAATTTGATTGTTTGCATATCATGAAACGTGGTACAAACATAGAATAGATTTTGAGGAATGACAAAGGCTACCTTTTACCGCGGGAAAATGTCTCATTCCCACGGGAAAAATTGTTAACACGGGCGGAGCTGCGGCGGAAGGCTAGTAAAAGAATAAAAAAATATACGAGTATGTATTCACTTTGCACGAGCACCTTTTATTTGCATTGCGCTTGCACATGATTATTGATTGGATAAGGAAGTAATAGATGTCGTGTCGTACCAGGAGATCAAACAGAGAACGGAAGACAGAACAGAGTGGCGTAGACTCCATCGACAAGAGCGCGGCTCTTAAGTATGAAGAAGAAGAAGAAGAGATTGACACTCTAATTGTATCATCTACCTACACCGTATACACTGAAAATTTACCTACGCCTCATTATTTGACCACCTTGAACATAATATTACCCAATTATTTCCTGAATCAATGCTCTCTAATCATAATAATGAGGTAGGAACAACTCATAATATTTCATTATAATTATATTATATCGTGTACCTGTATTCAAACAGTTTATCAAAATATTCTGTGTTGCTCTACTAATTTTATTGAACCCCAAAATTTGTAAGTACTGAAATATTTATTGTAAAAGTAATTACTTTCCCCTATGTGTTGCTCACCATATTGAACTATATATATGTAGTTAATGAGAGTCACTTCTTATCTATACCAAAAATTATATTACAAAGGGGAAAGATTTGATTATTTAATTTTGTTTGCATTGAAGAGGCTCCAAAACTACTGAACTGGCATGCATTGGGTTTAGGAACAACACGAAAAGTATCTTGTGGAGGTTTAGAGCTTGTAACTTGTAACGCCTACGTTTATACCGAATAGTGATTTAGCACGTACTGTGTCTAATCCAACCCGCCTCCAAGGAGTCCAAATTACATTATTCCGCTAAAAGATCAGGTACTATTATTTCCCTTGGCGGCAGTTGATTGTGTGCCCACCCCACGCCTTGTCATCACATTTTCGGCTCACTTCTCCTCTGGTGCGTATTTTCGAGACATTATCTCCTGGAAACATACGAGCTCAGGCCGCGGGCTCAACCCCTTACGTTTGTACGACGTTATAGTAAAGTCGTTCGGTTTGCGATAAATCTCCCCTTTTTTGTTCCTTTTCCTTTAGTTTTGTATTTTTGCTATATTTGGATGAGACTGGTTAGCTGTCTTCGTGGCAACGTCCTTACACGTGTAAGTGTAATATGATGATAAATGATAATTTCATAACATTCGTTACAAGTCGGTATAAAACATGTGCTTATTATTTATAGTGTTACTTTTTATTTTATTAGTAGCAGAAATTAACATTATCAAAATTCGAGAAATGTATTTACAATTTTACTAATATTACGTTACTAGCGGCAAGTCTAGTCATTGTCATGGTAAACTGAAATTAATATTAATATTTCTAATTATACCTTCTCAGTAAGGTCTCTCTAATTTTGTAATTATTCTGTTATAAATGTCGCTGTTTAAATAAGTCATTGATAATTACATTTTGTAGTTGTAGTTAGTACTTAGATGAGAAGTCCATCGTTCTATACAATTATATGGCTGAGAAAAAACTTTGATTTCAGCAAGAAGGAACTTAGGAAGGAAGGAGAGTAAGAAGGAAGTAAGAAGTAGGAAGTTAATAGTTACTTTATATTACTCTACCAATCGTTAAATTTTAAGGTTGCCTGGTAGAATTTGCTACTCAGTAATAAGGCCGCCTACATGTACACTTTCGTTCTTTTTTTTGTGAATTTACTGATTCTATTATTTGTAGTGTGCAATAAAGTATATTCTATTCTATTAAATTTGATTACTCAAATGAAAAAATGAATAAATGAAAGAAAAAAGTGATACGATTCAGTTAAATATTTCTATAAAACGTATATCATAAAACATTATATAGTGTAACGACAAAGAAGCTATATCCATTTCAATCTTATATGGTATGGACTATTTAATCTTTTAATCAAGATCATTGTTTATTAGCGTAGATAGCCCTATTTAATATTGCAATATTATTTTATATTTCATAACATAATGACGACCTACAATTTTAACAATTAAATAAATAAAAATAAATAAATATATGTGGGGACATCTCACACTAGGCAATCTGATCCCAAACTAGGCAGAGCCTGTACTGTTATTTGTAATTAGTTATAAATACATAACTAGAGATCGAATGCAGTAAATAACAATATTGCAGACACCTTTATCGTTTCTTTCTTCCATGTTGTTATCTCTTCCTCGTAGCATCATCTTTCTGAATAAAAACACCCATATTTTTATTATATGATAATAAATATGATGAAATGGTATAATCCCGAATACAAGTAAACAAGGTCTAGGCGTATTCCCCATTGGATGTTATCTCGAGCTCTATATGTATGAAAAAACCGTCTATTTCACGAAGCTTCGACCTATGGCCTAGTTTTGTTTCGTTTACGTCAGCGTTTATCTTGTAAGTTATCTTTGGAGGGATATCTTTTTGTTATTATTTCAATACCATGTTGCTTGGTTTTCTTAATCTACCTTACAAACGCTGGTATCAGAATTATTGGGCCGCCTAAGGCTTCTGACATTGCTCGTATACACTGCATCCGTAGATCCGAAGCATAGAATTCTCAGACAATCAGCTAACTGGACGAAGATGATGTTTGCTTAATTAGAGCCCCAATGGGATTATCTCCTTAATGTGGAGCGAGCATTTTAGCACTAGGCTACCGAGGTTGTTATTTACCTAGTGAAAAAATAAAAAACATGGCATGCAGCATGGTGGCCTTTTACCGTCGCACCCAGGAGCCTCCCTTTTTATCCAACAGCGGAATACTTTCAGCTGAAATGATAATAATGACGCCCCAGAAACTGAAAGCTCGCGCGAGACCCAAGGGTATTAAAAGTTTGTTTACAAAGAAATCTTTTAGAAATTGAACCTATCTCTTATTTTATTATCTTGAAATAATGTTTATTAAAGAAATGAGGTACTACCACAAAAATGATAAACTAAACAAAAAGTCTTGTATGAGAATTCTCATAGTTTTTTTTTTGATACGCGGTTACCGTATTTACTAGATTTAGAAGATACCGAAGTATGGTTGTAGTAAGACCCAATGTTATTATTATTCAAATTATTGTTCAGTTCTTTTTGTTTACGTCATTGTTAACGTTATTATTTATCAACATACATCCTACCTAACTTAACCTAACCCAGCTATATAGTTGGCCTTAAATCATGTTGTATTGTAATTAAGTATAAATTACAGATCTAATTGATACATAATTGCTCCGATTATAGCTTCCTCGTCACATCTTATAATAATATTTTTTATTTGTTTAATACTCGCATATTAAGCTACATTGGGCCCGATTCTAGTTATTAAGTTCTAACTAAGTCAAACATTGATTTGACATATCAACCACACTAGTTTTCAGGTGCATGCGAACACGCCTATTCCTAATTCATTCAAATTAAGATTAATTCACCGACCTTTTCGATTTCCATATTATGAAGGAAAAAGTCCAAGGATTTGAAGTAAGTTTATAGTGTGACTTAGTAGAATAGAACCCATTATATCCCTCACACATTACCACTACCCTGTAATTAAATGGAACCAATACTTTAGTGATTTGATTACTATTTATTAGCAGTTCATTTAAAAGCTCATTAAAATGCTAGTGCTTACGTTATGCTTTGCAAATAGGAACACAGTTTATCAGATCATAAAGTGAATTGTAGAAATCGGGGTTCCACGGAGAGCAAGAACGGAACATTCAAGGGCTTAATCAAGCGGTCAGTTTTGCGTTCGTTTGTATTGAATTACATAAAGTATGTAGGCAACCGTGCAACCGTTTCATATTCATCACTACATAGTATACGAGTAAAACAAAGTCGCTTTCTCTGTCCCTATGTCCCTATGTATGCTATGCTATGTATGATATATCTTTAAAACTACGCAACGGATTTTGATGCGGTTTTTTTTATAGATAGAGTGATTCAAGAAGAAGGTTTATATGTATAATATCTATACTTAAGGATAACCCACAATCATTTTCCCGTGCGGAGCCGGGGCGGGTCGCTAGTACAAGAATAATTTTAAATTACAACTGCATGCTCGAACACATGACCGTGATAACTTAAATCCATATTAAACAATAAAGATTGTAACTTTAACTTTAATTTCTGAATGTGATAAATGTTTAGTTATCCATTTTAAAATATCTTATGAAGAAGGTAAAAGTTTTAAACAAAATATTTGTCAATTAATTTTTCATAGCTTTCTAAGTGTTTCTGCTTTCAAGCACTAAAAGGGTGTTTTTCTCAACTTCTAGCTAGAGCTGACGCGACCTCGGCTTCGGTTTCATCGATTTTAAGGCAAGTGCAATGGACTGTTTGTGTTACTAATTATCTTTGATACACCTACCCACATTGAGTGTACTGATAGGATCATAAAAAAAAAGATTGTTTGAAAGGTACGTTAACTCCTAAACCCACATAAAAGCAAACTTTAGAAACTGCTTGAGAAAAACATATAGATTTGGTTTTAGAAAATACCACATCGCAATAAACCACCTTTTTAAACCACTTAGCAAAACCAAGAACGGAACGCAAATAGAACTGTAGCATCATCATATAATTAAGATAATTGTATTGTAGCTGCTGCTAGTCGCAATAAAGACAAACGTGTATAGTATAGTAGTTGATTTGCTATTCATAGTCCAGAGTCCGACTCAAGCACTCTGGGCCGGATCTATTGATGCGGTTACGAGGCTCATGGAGTACCCACAAGAATATTCTGTTTTATCATTTGTGCAACAAACGAAAAAAGATTTCGTCGGTTCTTCTTTTGTTTAACAAGTACCGCCAATACACAAATTTAAAATTAGAATAACTTTATAATAACAACATTTTCGAAATAAAAAGGACAAGAATGTTAAAAATGTATAGTTTACTAGTAAAAGTTGATAAAATTTGCAATAAAAAAGATTTTTTATTTGAAATCACTAACATACTCCGTTATTTAAAAAAATATTTAAACCAGAATAAAACAAGAACAGAGAGGTCTAGTTTAGAACATATTTATATTTTTCAAGTGTAGTATTAGGTCCTTACATATGAAATTGCCGTTCAGTATCAAAAAAGTGAAACAAGTTTTTTTTAATGAAATTATTATTTAATCAATCGAAGTATGCGCCGTTGTTATCGATACACTTCCGCCATTTTATAGGCAGATCATTGATACCTTTGGAAAAAAAATCCTGGGAGCGAGAGTCTATGAACTGTTTGAAGGCGGTTTTGACTGCCTCATCAGATTTGAAATTTTTTCCTTGTAAAAAGTTATTCAAATTTTGAAAAAAGTGGTAATCGGTTGGGGCAAGATCTGGAGAGTATGGTGGGTGACGCAGATCTTGCCCTAACCGATTACCACTTTTTTCAAAATTTGGATAACTTTTTACAAGGAAAAAATTTCAAATCTGATGAGGCAGTCAAAACCGCCTTTAAACAGTTCATAGACTCTCGCTCCCAGGATTTTTTTTCCAAAGGTATTAATGATCTGCCTATAAAATGGCGGAAGTGTATCGATAACAACGGCGCATACTTCGATTGATTAAATAATAATTTCATTAAAAAAAACTTGTTTCACTTTTTTGATACTGAACGGCAATTTCATATGTAATACTTAGTTTTGGAGGCCAGTGTAGTTTCTTCTACATAGGTATAACTTTGAAAGTCGTGTTGTTAGAGTTGTTCAGCGTAGAGTAAGGAAGAATTTATTTTTTGTTGTTCAGAGGCTTTGGCCTGGCTAGTAAGAATTCTTAGATAAATACCTAGCCAGGACTTTCTGTTATGATACCTTCCAAAGTACGGAATTCGCATATTTAAATAAAATATTTATGGGATTATATATAAACTCAAAAACTGATGAATACTTTTTGTAGGTGATAAAGAGAGTGTAGCTGAACACAAAAATACAATTTTTGGAAAAAATGACTGTCTGTCTGTTTGTACAGTATATCACGTATTTTAAACTTTCAAATAACTTTTTTCCTAAAAGCTTGTTATTATTATTTTTGTGTGTTACGAATACAGTGTAAGGGACTCCACATTTTATTTAAATGATATGTCCTGCCTAAATACTTATGGAAAAAGAGTTAATTTAAAGTATAGAGGCACGTAGCACGTGATATGACTGGGTATATGAACGCGACCGTACATACTAATCTCTGGAACAGTTGGACCGATTTAAATGAAATTTTGCATGGTGGTACCTATATCCCCCCGGTCACCATCTTAGATACTTTTTACCACGGGAAATAATAAATAAATTTAAAAAAAAAACAACCCGGGCGACCAGCTATTTAATACTGAATATTCAAATTGAGTAATAGATGTAACTGTACAATTTTGACATTTTTGTAAAAAAATAAGTAGCGATCTACACAATAACATGAAATACGCATTGCTTAGAGGTGTGTCGCCTTTGTCCATAATTTCCTATAATACCCCATTTCAAAAGAACCTAAGTAAGGGTACTCATCATCAAAGCGTGACGGCCACTTAAGAAGGTCACTCGAATATGAAAAGAATCCACATAAAAGAGTTTTATATTTGGCGTCGCCGTTAAAAAAACACCTGGAAATAGATCGTCGTGGCACTACTGAAATAAATCTGGTTTCAAACTTGGAGTAACTGGAGCGCCTTTTTTTTAATCAAAATGCGATCGCTTTTGGACAGGCTCACTAGATAGAGCGACGACGTGGGTTATGATGGTACATGCTCACCCGAGAAAAGCTTGATTCGTCGTACCTTTTCGACACAAGCATAGGTCAATTAAAAAAAAAAAAAAGCTCACCCTAGAGATGCCCTTTCAGGTAATAATTACCCTTCAGGTAACAATGCCCGTACGTACCGTAATAAATCAAAAACAAAACTAGTAATCATGAGGGGCTCCGTCCCTCAGGCATAGTCTCCTTCACGATGTTTTACTTTATCAACGCGCTAGGCCTAAGTCCGATGCTCCCTCGAGCCGCCCCTAGATGTGTTGGTACGTGACTACTCTGGGGTAGAGCTTTTCGCTCCTCCGCGAGTCCGGTGAAGCTTGATTACCTTTTCGACACAAGCATAGGTAAATTTAAAAAATATAACCAGGAGATGCCTGTACACCAAGTGCCTTGTGCCTTAAAAACACCAAGGTTAACGTTATATGATACCAGGGAAGTAGCATGACCATTCAGGTGTAGTTTTGTCGTGCGATTATACAAATACAAAAATAAAAATAAATACAAATACAAAATGTTTAATAAAAAACCAGTTTCTATCAACAGATTGATTGGAGTCTCCTTTTAAGCATCAAAGTGCCTGTGTCATTGTCGTGCGTATACCTTATATCTCATTGGAAGACATTCCAAAATAGCGGGTTCCCGAAGGTTTTTGACAGATAAATGTGAGATAATCGCTTATCACAGTGCTTCATAGACTAGGAAACAATCTCTGAATTGTGATTGTCAGAGGCAAATCTTGTAACAAATTGCTAAATAGTGCTTTTCGGGGGTTTTGGACATTGGACATCGCTGAATCCTAAAAGCGAGTAGATTACAAATATATTTAAATGTTGCTGTTATATTAAAAATATTTTTTCGAAAGTAGCGTTTCGAGCCTACTTTGCATAGTTGTAGATTCAAAACTTGTGTATCAATATTTGTAAAATGTTTTTTATCATCAGAAATGTCCTGAAACATGCGCGTAAAATAAATTTAGTTAAAAGAATCATAAACAAGCACCTTAATGCATGCGACTAGTGTAATTTTTTCTCACCTTGTAAAAATGAGAGAGAAGAAAATTTGAACACTATACTCGCATGCGTTAAGTTCCTTAGTTGCATTTTTTCCAAGTTGCATTCTCGTAAAGTGGAAAGAAGATGGATGGTATATAAACGAAAGGTTTAATTAAGAAAATAAAACAGAAAAATTAAAGTAGTAACCTTTCATTATTAGGGGGCGTTGTGTAGTTGTAGCGAGGTTTATGTAGGCCCATCATCATCAAAAAGCAACTGATCGAATAAAAGCAGTAAGCACTTAGTGTTGTTAAAGTACAGAAAGGCGTCGCGCGTACTTTAACTTCTTATATATTAAAACCATACGCAGACTGGCCTTTTTGATTAGAAAATAATAATATTATGTTTGTTCGAAGCTTGCGAGTTTTAAATACTTTTATAGAATAAAGAAAAAAAAAAGAAATATCAGGAGAGTAACTGATGATGATGTAAGTAGCAAAATCCAAGACAATCTGTCCAGTTTTGCAAACGTAAAACAAAAACTAGCTTTACTCTGTTTTCGAAGTACTTCATAAAGTCGATCGCAAATATCAAAGAAACCCAATAAGTTGAAGGAGGTTTAGTTTTTCGCGAAACTCTATAATACAACACAGATTTTCACTTGCTTACATTTCGTAGAATTTGCGAGCTCAGGCGATCTTTATTAGACCGTTTTCAGAAAGCCTTTTTAGTCTTAGCTTGCGTTAGCAACTAAGTAGGCTCTATAAAATATATTTATATACAAAGTAAAACAAGTAAAAGCACTTTGTAGGTAGTAACCATGCAATTAATTATATCGCTTACACCTCTTAAATTATACTGCTCAGTGTTTAATAGTACGATTAGGTATAATTAATATTGACCTTAAAGTCTTTATAAAAAAACAGATTTCCGCCGCAACAGTTTTTCCCGCGGTAAAAGGTAGTATGTAGCTTTCTAATGGTGAAGGAATTTTTGAAATCGGTACAGTAGTTTTTGAGTTTATATATTACAAACATACACACACACACACAAACATAGTATGAAGTATGATATCCATAGTTTGGGGAAGTTAATATAGGTAAACGTCCTTCCGATACAAGCAGAAGGGATTAGATTTATTATCTTCCTTAGGGACTGAACTACCTCAACCGAGAAAGTGCCACGTAGTCTACGTTGTATTTAGCACTTTTCCTTTTTTCAATTTGGTATCTCACATATTATCCTTTTTTTTGTAATAATATATATTTAACGAAACACTTATTTGAATTTCAATAAATAGATTTTTATTGGCTTTGTTACAGGTTTATTATTATGCTGTTTTCCTAACGTTTTATTACCAACTAGCTGTCTGCCAGCGGCTACGCCCGCGTTATTTTCCGACTTTTCCGTAGTATTTTTTAACTTTCCTATGGGAACTCTTAAATTTTCCTCGATTTAAAGTATCGAAGATGTTGACCAGGGATGTAAAGAGCCACCATGCAAAATTTCATTCAAATCGGTCCAATAGTTTCGGAGATTAGCCCATACAAACAAACAAACAGACAGAGAAACGAAAAAAGAAAAAAAGAAAATTATCTGGATATGTTCTTTTTCACTTACATCCTCCTAACACGGATTTTATATTTTTTTTCTATGTACAGACATTTTGACCTCTATAGATAGATAGATAGATAAAAAATCATAAAAAAAATTTGTTCAATTAATTATATAAATCGGTAGATAAGCTCAGGCATGTGGTGGTGAGGACTTGTTGTTGATGAATTGATAGAAAACAAGTATCTTATTACTGAGATGAGATTCTTACAATAGATCGATTGATTTTACTAGTAGCATGTTGTTCAATATCATAAAACTATTTCATAAATTATTTCAGTGATCCTTTATTCGTAACTGACGGGATCCATGCATCTGCACATCGTCACCTAACACCAATGTAACAGGAACAAAGAATTACTATATCAAATGATATTTATAAAAGAATAGTCGGGAGAGCTTTCAGTTCCATTAATTTTACTAGGTAGGTACTTACTTTTTTTATAAGTGACTGATCAGACTACTGGATGCCTTTATTAATAAGACTCTCGGATGAAACTTTTCTATAAAATCATTCCATTTATTTTATTATTTTATTTTTATTGCATAAGTATAACAAACATACATTTAATACTTACTAAAGTTAGTGTACAAAGGCGAGCTTATCTCTATAAGAGATCTTTTCCAGCCAACCCACAAAATGGTGGAAAAGGAGATAACTGAGCAGGCACAGAAATGTGCTATTATTATTATTTTGTTATACAATAGATACAATTTTGAAATTATATCTCATGACTATAATTATTTTTTTAGTTTAAGTTTTTAGATAATTCTTGGACTGTAATACGGGTCTATGAAAACTGAAATATATTATTTATTTTGTTAATAGTTTGATATTTCAAAGTAGTGCTGTACAGCTGAAACACAATACGAGTGTACGGACATCGATCATTGTTTACATTAAATATTGAGTTTATAATTCTCGGGTCAGCGAAAAAGCGAACAAATTGTATCTCAATTTTACTGTACAAAATAACTTTCCAAATACATGGCAAGCCTATCAAGTGTAATCTTATCACGGAGCCCTGTGAGAGTGGAAAAAGAATGCCGCTATCGGCGTGCATTAGTATTGAGCACTATTTATATTCCCTGCGTTTCCCGGCAGCGACGAAGGTCAACCTTCCAAAGTATGCTATCGACAAAATATAAATTACCGCCTAGTAGCCTAGTTGGTAATGTGCCTGCCTTAAAAGCAGAAGATCGCGGCTTGAAAAAAAAAAGTATGTATGATGATACCCTTAGTACAGGCTTAAGATTGCCATGACGTGTGAAATGTTATAAATATATGGATATTATAACTTACTAGCGACCCGCCCCGGCTCCGCACGGGAAAATGGTTATTGTGGGTTATCCTTCAGTATATTATGCATGTATTATACATATAAACCTTCCTCTTGAATCACTCTATCTATTAAAAAAAAATCCGCATCAAAATCCGTTGCGTAGTTTTAAAGATTTAAGCGTACAAAGGGAGGGACATAGGGACAGAGAAAGCGACTTTATTTTATACTATGTAGTGATGGTATACCTATATCGTCTAATAAACAAGCAGAGAAAAAATTGGCAGTAGATTATCCCATCGTTCATGTTATTCGATGGAGGTGTCGTAAAAAGTATTTCATGCATAATGGAATTGTGCTGATGATCAATATTATATTCGCGATCGTCTTCAATATCACTGGCGTGCGCGACAGTATTCAATTACCGTGAAAATAATGTTGCGTGCCGTAATGGATTCCTGCCACGCCTAAAACGAGATCCTAGATTTCAATTTACTGAATAAGATTTTTTAGGAAAAATATGGTAATACTAGCTTTCCGCCCCGTGGCTCCGCCCGCGCTAAGAGTCTTTCCCGTGGGAATGAGGGTTTTCCCGTGGTATAAGGTAGCCCTTGTGCATTCTGATGTATTAGCTATATTATTGTAGCACTGACTACTATTTGGTATTCTGTGGCTGACTATTTCGATGGTGGCTGACGAGAAAACAAAATCAATGTGGAAAGCGTAATTAATTTTGACCTAGACATGTCACCCGAAACTAAACAAGGCGCCGTCTGTCGCCGAATAATAAATAGCGTGGGTTCTGTACTCACAAATCATACCGGTTTGTGCACGGTTCATCAAGTGTGTATTACACCATTATTATAAAACATTACTTGTGATAAACAGATATTACGTTATAGTGAGCTTATATTTTATCTAAAACACAGAAGTAGTATATGAATATTCTAGCACCAAAAACATGCCTGCTAATATCAAAACTGAAAATATAATTATCAGCATGTATTTTTTTTTTTTAATTGGTATAAATATGGTTTGCGTAAAAAATATGAAATGACTTTAGATATTCTCAAGTAAAGTGCTGAATAAATATACTCTATCTATAGTATATTAAGTTCAGTGTATATTTTTTCTATAATGATTATTAAGAATTACCTACATCACTGCTACGGCTTAGCTACGGGGGTGCTACGGCGTCGTAGACTTAGGTACCAAATTCCGTTTATTTGACAATCCCCTTAACACTGCTAAAATCCATCTGTGCCGTAGACACAGTAATGGATAGTTTATTTTTTTACGATAGTCTAAGGATAGCTTAAATTAAAAAAATATTGAGCGAAATGTACGTACAGGGATGTTGTGGTCATTCTATCTATGACATGGACGTTCATACTAAGTGGATATTTTCTGGAAATGGTCTCTACGGTATCGGATTGTACTAATTAGTTGTTAATGTAATGAATATGTATAATAATATTAGGAAAATTATAATTTGAGCTGTATTCGACGCGCGTGTATGTCGATACGATCGATGAAAAATCATTAGTGGAAATATTGATCTATGAGATTGATTAGTGTAAATATCTTGGTTAGCTTTGATCTACATAATTTAATATCGTCTTGTTTGCGATCTAACAGAGTAAGAACAGTGGGTGTTGCGACAAAGCACCGGATGCTATTTAATCTGGAGTCTGAACGTACTATTATCATGGCACCGTAAATTACGACGTGCTAGGCAGTTGAATAAAAAAAGGGACAAGAAAATCTTCGAATATTCTAAAGAAACATTAGGGAAAAATAATTTAAATGTAAAGACAATCAGTATATCATAAAAGTTGTTGGTGAGTATGTATTAATTAAGATATAGATTGATTTTGGTAAATAAAACGACCCGTATATTTTTACATTATCATTTTTCTCAAAAAACAATGCTCGTTTTTATACGCGTAAAATAGGTATCTGTAATGGAAAAAAATAAAGCTTCAATTTTCTTAAAACTTGGTAGCTACCTACTTACGAAAATATTTTTTCGATATGAATTTTTTAGCGTTCTTAAGAATTTACCCCATGAAGGGATCCACAACTGTGGCCTTAGTAAACTTTTTTTTATCTATTAACGATCTGTCAAAATATGCGCACACCAAATTCATCTTCTATATTAATTTACACCTTTAAGATACCTAGTATTAACTAACATACAAATTATGTTATGTAAATTGTATATAAATAGACTTACCTACCCCACCAGTATGAGATAATCCACTATTAATCTTGCTGTCATTAAAACAAAATAATATCGTCAATCTAAATAGCCAGAAGCAAGCCAGACACAGCCTCAAAGGCTGGTAATAATAGTTGGGTATTTCGGGATTATTGGATCCGCTTCGTAGACACAATACAAGTCAGTTTACCGTTACTCGTAAATGTAACAGTTACGTCATTTACCAGTCAGGGTTATCCTGTTACCGTAATAGTATAGAAACCAGACCAGTTTAATTTATATGACGTAAGTTTCAACTTCAGCCACTTTTTTACCCTATGAGTTATCGAGGCATGCCATATTTTGTTTTTTATCAAGCCGTCTGAAAAAAGTTATATTTAACAATAAAGTAGTAAATATACTGTTTGTTTGTAAAAATTCTACTAAGGATTACCTTTCCGCCAAAGAAACTGAAACTTTTTGCTGTCTGTGATACAGCCAAATGTTTTTTTTTTTGTGATTTGACAGTTACTAAATGCACACGTCATGTTATATAAATAAGTACCAATGTATTAGTACGTACCTTAGAGAAGAGCACGCGCATCGCTCCGCTGCCTATATGTCAAGCGTACCTAAGCAAATTTTGGCAGATTTTGTATGGGCGGTGAAATCAATAACATTTTTCTTTTTGGATTTGTTCCTCGAGTCATGTTTGCAACTTATCACTGCACATTTCCAAATGTTCTCATATTATTATTTTTATTTTCACCGGGAAAAATAATCAACTCCGATAACCATTTGATACTAAGCGAACGCGCTGAAGATATTCGGACTGTTCATATCCGTGCTTACGGTTCATACTCGATTAGGCGTACTCTATCCCTCCCAGAAATTATTACTTGACCTATCTAGAAGCCACTGATCAACCGAGCGAGTTGAGCAATAAACAGTTGAACAATAAACAATTGAGCTTCAGGAATAAAATATTCGGTAATATAGAAAGAAAACAAAAAAGAAAGATAAAAATTTTTACTTTGGCTAAAAGAAAACAAATTGACAGGTTGTGATTATTGCCATTACACCCAATACCAAAATATAGGGTTGCTAGCTTAGCTAATGCTGCAGCCACCAAGCCGAGGCGACTGCATCGCTGATTTTCAGCTAGACCCTCGGAGATAATAAGCTATGATCTGCTGCTCAATAGCTCAACTAGTTGAGCAATCTAGTAGAGAGTGGGTCCGAAAGGATACTTTAATGCGATGTTCAACATTTGATTGCGTGTACTACATTTTCAATGTCATTTCATTATAATTATTAATTAAGAAGGCGCGACTTACATAATCACATTAGCCTTATATAATATAATTAATTAAATCTCCTACAGCTGTCTAGCGAGTGTGTAATGGAAATAATTATATTACCCAAACATTTCATAGGAACGCCGTATATGCTTCATGAATAATTTAGCACCCTGTTCAATCTCGTAATGTGACTTAATATAACTTCTTAATCCGTCCCATTTGAATTCGTTATCTTAGGCAAGTACGTGTTTAATGAAATGTTGTACATATTACGTGATATCGCGTTATTTTAACAGCGTCGTTTGAAACACGTCAAAACGATTTTCGGTGTGTTTATTAGGATATAAAGTTAATTCCTTACTTTGACGTAATTTATGTATTCATTATGAATAGGAATATAATAGGGACATTATTCTACTGATACGTGGTTTGAATAATAAAAATAAAAATATCTAGTAAGGACAACAGATATGTATTTATAAATAGACGATAATATTTCGATGTGGTACATATGGTTGAAATATTATATATACGTTATGTACAAATCTATATATAAATCTCGACAGACATCATTTTAAACGGACTTCAAAAAATGAGGAGGTTCGCAATTCGACGCGAATGTTTTTTTGTATGTTATATTATAAGATATCTCCTTCAATTGTGAATCGATAATTATTCAAAATTCTTTTTTTGTGTTATTTTCAAGTGTATACAGTGACACTGTGCTTTTAGAGTACTTTAATCTAGAATCTAGATCAATTGTTTACCCCCGAAAACTCCCATATACCTATACCAAATTTCAGCGAAATCGTTAGAGCCGTTTCCGAGATCAAATAAATGTATAAATAAATATACAATTAGTGCTCGTTTAAAGGTATAAGATATACAACTTATCCCCATCCCTACTTAATATTATAAATACGAAAGTGACTGTCTGTCTGTTTACGTACTCTTTCACAGCAAAACCAACAGATTTTTTACCAAATTTGGTACAGAGAATAGGCCTTGGGGAAAGACATAAATAGGCCACCTTTTACCGCGGGAAAATACCTCAAATAAAAGATAAATACTTTTGAAAGACTTACTCTGGCTGTATCTAGTCATGTACAAGATGGCATGCTTCAGTGCGTCATGAGTATTCGCGCTTCCGTGCGCACGCGTCACTGATCTCACTAAATGCACCTTGTCTTGTCCAAGGAAACGTCTCGGCTGTACATTATTGTCACAGATAATATAATACGACATAGCATTCAATTTCATAATTGGAAATGATTATTAATTACATGAAATAATGCTACGTTAAAAGATTTCATGCATTGAGGACGTTGCCGCAAATTATAAAAGTAACAGTCCTAAAGCATCGAAAATGTATAAGAGTGGTTTAGTACTATTGTTTTTACATTTTTTGTTGAAAAGGAATTTCGGGGAGGAGGGGGAGCAGTATCAACTGAATAAAAATTAGATTAAAAATTAAGTAACAATTTGTTCAACACTACTCCATACATTTTGAATGTGGCATAGTAAAGGTTGAAAAAAGTTATTCTTAAATAGGCTACTTGACTTCCTACTTAATTAAAATTTTATGTAATGAATGATATTTTCTGCAGTACTTAACTTAAATACCAAAATATATCGAGTTCGTAAGGTAAAAATAATATTATAAAGATTACCTACTCTATTTCTCCCAACACGGGCATAATAGGTATTTGCTTAAAGGGAGACTCTATCCCCTTTTATGAAAATGAAATGAAAATGAAAAATGAAAATGAAAAATGTTTTATTCGAAGTAAGATTTTACAAATCACTTTTCGACGTCGAGGCGGGTTCACAATTTGGCTGTCTTCTGTGGAGAAGAACCCGCCGGAAGAAACTCTACAGGCGTTGCATCTTTTCGAAAATATTTTACAATGATTATTAATTTATACAATTTGATTAATATATAACAAAGAGTGCAAACGAAAATATGCAATTTGAAGAAGGCAACCAGTCAAAGTAGAAAAACTAAACTATATAACCAATAAAACAACCTGCAATTGACTAGAGCAGACCAGTCCCCCCAAGCAGCACCACGTTCACGGATTTGACGTATGGGTCAGCCATCATCGGGCTCAACCATATTAGAGGGAACCCAACGACCCGGCCCATACGCCACCGCAAGTCAGGACACTTTAGTGAGCATGAATACTCAGTCAGCCAGATGTTTTATGCCAGATGATAATGTATGTACATCATTAATTCAAATAAACTATTTTGTATTTTGTATTTGTATTTCTATAAATTTAATTTAAAACTATTATTTTTGTTTACTGAAAAAGCTACGGCCATAATATAACATCATAACATTTGTCTTCAAACAAGTACCACAGACGTCACATCGGTTTTCCCACCTCTGCGTCACACAGTAACTTTGGTTCTATGGGTTGCTATGTATGGCAACTGTTTTTGCCCAAAATAGCGGACAGCGTTTTCGGTATGTTTTTCTGCGTTATAGTATAAAAAAAACTATTGTAATATTTTTATTGGGCATATAAATCAACGTATAATCATTTAAGCCCTACTTAAAAATAATGACAACTTGTGTATTGTTTCGTTAAAAAATGCGACTAAAATTAGCTACAACAAAAAAATACATTTAAAAAATGTATTTAACAAAATAATTTGTAGTAGTAAGTAATTTCCAGCCAGTGACATACTCAAGCGCAGCGGGCTCGAACCGCGCTGAGTGCGATCCGGCGCTCGCCGCTCGCCGCCACTCAACCGCAGACTGAAACCTAAAACCTCTACCTACTTAATGTGCCACCCACAGACATCTTAATTCATAGTTAATGGAAATGCCGTTGCCACTTCGATTTCACTCGGTCAAGAACCTCTATACAATATTATGAATAAATATATGTATAGGTACCTACCTATTTACTTAGGAGAGTAGACGTATATTTTAAAAATATATTTACGATTCTGCCCGCGTTGTTGTGGTGTGTGACATATTTTCTCGCAGTAAAAGATAAAGATAAAGATAATTTATTGATTAGTCCACTTAGAAAAACAGGTACAATTCAAGAACTATAGATGAGACAGTCCAGAAGGTTGCTAGAACACTAGGCATAACGGCCATGAAGGAAAGAAAAAATGATGACGGCTAACTCCCAAGCTAGAATACTCTGTGATATGAGGGTTAGGAGCTTAATTAAGAGGCGTTCCTCCATATAGGTATCGACAAATATCTGTTTCATAAAAAGTAGCCTATCTCCTTCCTAGTCTACCTATCACCTTTTTTTATCACAATCATTTTAAGCATCAAAAAGTAACAAACAAGCAGTGTTATTGAAATATGAATTTAAAGATTTTTTTTCGTTTCTGATTAAATTTTATAGCTTCTTTTTTATAATATTTTTGATGCGTAGTTTTCAAAATAAGTGAATGTTTTTTTTTAATATGCATTATGAAATATGACGCACAGACCAATAGATCTTCCTATCACTTTCATATTAAACTCCATCAATACAGATAACAGTTTATTGCTATTATAATACTAATCTTTTCCATCATTTTTGTACTTGTAAGTTTAGTTATTGTGATAGAAAAATGGCAAGTCAGATAACTAATGAGCTGTAAAAAAATGGTAATTTACCACATAACATGCGGTAAATTAATTACCAGTTTTAGGTACAATAGTACGATTTCATCATCAGTTTTTTTTTAATTTTGCAACATTTTGGTTTGATTGAACGCGTGGCACCGCGTCGCGTCAACTATCAACTTATATAGGTATACTAGGGACACTATTTGGTATTCTGTGCTTATACATGCCTACACAGATATCGTACTATTTAAACGATGCGATGTTATCTATATAATAAAACTGCAGAGGTCAAATGTCTGTACATAGAAAAAAAAAAGATAAAATCCGAGTCAGGAGGATGTAAGAAGTGAAATAAAACACATCCAGACAATTTTCTTTTTTTTCTTTCTCTGTCTGTTTGTCTGTTTGTACGGGCTAATCTCCGAAATTATTGGACCGATTTGAGTGAAATTTTTCATTTCATTTTATTTACTCTCACTCCAACTTGAGCGGCGTTTGTGTGTCTGTTACTATATTAATCAAAGCATAATTGAAATAAGCAGCTACAAAATGACAATAATACACAGGGCGTTGTCTTCCACTCGGAGAGGCGCGGCGGGTTCAAACCTCGGCACGTACCAATGTGTTTTTGATTGCGTTTATTCAACGCTTTTATTGTGCAGAAAAACCTTTCTTTTTTTAATTTTTCTTCGCTTGTGTCGATAAAGTAAGAGCAATCAAGCTGCACTGGACTTGGGAGAAAGACGTGCGTTGTGCGGAAACCTGCACACACCCACTTGCATATAATTTCAAAGGTATAATTCTAACTCGGACTGGGCTGGCGTGGTCGACTATGAATACTATGATATAACCACCCACCCTGATTCAAGGTAGGGTCACGCCCCTCGGCGGTGTCATTTGGGCTGTTAATGGTACTCTACTCACACAACAAACTACGTTAAATTTAGATAAAATAAATTATTTAAATCGTTTGAACATCGAATACAAAATTCGTTTTACAAAAGGGCGAATGCACTGAATACTTAATAACAAGCACAGACAACAATGCTCTACAAATAAGTATACAATTTGGCATTTAATTTAATCTGAATGTAGTGTGTCATTTGTAGCAATTAATCTATAACAATCTGTCCACTCACGCACGACTGACCTCAACAGTGGGCAATGGGCGTACGTGTATCAACCGCCCATGGTGTTTTCCCCACTTTCCTTGGTAAAAAGTAGCCTATAACACCAAAAATAAACAGATAAAACAAACAAACAAACACACTCTCGCATTTATATTATTAGTATGATATAATGGATCTTTAAATACTCAATTTATTATATCTAAGCACATCATCTGTAATTTATTACCGTGATCGTTCGTACACCTACTCCGTGATCGTTTTAGGTAGAGCCAAATGGTAAAATTTTATGCATAATACAAGTGGTAGAGAGGGGAGTAAGGTCATTAAAATTTCCTTTCCTTCCTTAAATTTAATTGAAACTTATGAAAATTATGGACTCTGTATTGTTTGAAATAAACAATTTTTATTTAAGGTAGTGTCGCCGAAGATAGCCCGGCTCCTAAGATAGCCCACTTTAAAAAAAATACAGTTATGATTATTCGAAACATTTGAAATTACGCGGGTTTATGCCTACTAGTATCATAGACAATAGTGCAAGTGTGTTTCATTACCGGGGCGTCGCTATTTTGAAGACAGACGACAGTTTGCTTGATCATGTCAGGACGATACACGTTTTATAAACTCCACGATGTCATTTCTTTTGAAAATTTGCAAATTAAAAGCAAATCTGTTTGCTCTAAACTGTGAAAACTCGTATTTAATTTATTAATCAACGAAATTACACATGAGTTTTATTATTTTATTACCTATTTTGTATTTTTACGAGATTATACTTAAACTGGGGGTAATTTCCTATCATGGCCCATAATATGATCCCCAACATAGCCCCATTCGCTTTTCAGATTATTTTGGGATAATTTATTTTTTTGTTAAGAATACACGCACATAATTAAAGACAATAGCGTCTTATTTGTTTTTACTAATAAGTACACTTATTTTGATTGATCTCAAAGTTAATTATCAGTATCCCTTAGATAGCCTACTAAAAAAAAATGTTTTTGAAAAAAGAATTGATTTCTTTATATTTTCGTTAAGTTACTTTCAAAGTTAATTTAAAAGTAAAATATATTTTTATTTAGTAGTTAGTTTTTATTTTATAGTTGATTTATATTTTGATAGATTTAAGATGGCCCACATTTGAATTTTTCGTTAACTATTTTACCTTTTGTGAATAATGTTATGAGAAGATTGTGTTTCATTTTGATATTTTATGTTAAAAGTGTTAAAATGTTTATAATGCAAATATTTCCATTAATATTTTTCGGGCCATCTTCGGCGACCAGCTTCCCAAGATAGCCCAATACCAAGTTTATAAAAAGTGTTTATCTTTGTGTTAAAATGCCAAAAGCTGTACTACTTTTTTAGGTATCTTGCTTCCCAAATAAATATATTATAATTTTCATTATGTTTTTTCTTTACTTTACTTAACTGCAAGATTTTACAAGGATTTGAAATTAAGTGGGCCTTCATCGGCGCCCGTACCTTATTAGTTATTTAAAATAGACAAGTAATGTACATACATGTGGAAGACCAGTAACGTAATATGTGAAAGTGTTTGTCTCTCTTTTACTCGAAGCGACAGAAACGTGAGAAGTTCTAAGGGAATAGGGTCACTTTTGTGTGAGCGACACGTGCCACTTTTTATAATCATTACTATAAAAATAATATACACTCTTATCATGTATAACATATACATATTATACTCTCAGAATATAGAATTGAAACGCTGCAGAGGAGGGTTATTAAAAACTTTGTAGAATAATAATAATGTGTTTTACGTTTTATATAGGAACCACGATTAATACTTGTTTACGGTTAGTTTCTTTATAGTATACTAGCGACCCGCCCCGGCTCCGCACGGGAAAATGGTTATTGTGGGTTATCCTTAAGTATATTATGCATGTATTATACATATAAACCTTCCTCTTGAATCACTCTATCTATTAAAAAAAACCGCATCAAAATCCGTTACGTAGTTTTAAAGATTTAAGCATACATAGGGACATAGGGACATAGGGACAGAGAAAGCGACTTTGTTTTATACTATGTAGTGATGTGTACATTATAAATATTAAGGTTATATTCGAGATTTCCTGACTTTAGGCTATAATTATTTCCCAATACCGGGTCGCCACAATGGCCGCCGCCACACTGCCATTAACACACCCTACATAACACCGATCCTCACTAGTCGTTACTTTCGTACGTACTAGTAACAGTTACTAACTCTATTTAATTTATTAGTAAATACACTAAACATAACACCACTCTGTACTCTGTACCAGTTCTACTAGTTGCTACAATGGTCGCCCGCTGCACTGCCATAATAACATCCAAAATATCACCGATCCTCACTAGTAAATATATTTTCGTACGCCGTAATACATCTGTTCTCGTCCGCCATAACAACACCACTCCACACAAGAATTTACTAATAACAGTTATTAATAAATTTTAATTATTATACGCGAATATTACCTTTTTTGCCACTGTAATAGAATAAATAATTTTACCCCTAACTCCATAGTGCCCTGATGACTATTACGTTACCCAGGGAATGGTCTCAGCATCCACATATTAGGTGATCAAACTACAATTACAAAGCTCAACCCACTAAGAAACACAACAGTATTTATTTATCAGTTATAATAAATACTAAAACCTACAAAGTACAAAAGTAATAATAAATAATAATAATAATAAAAGTATTTATTTTCTTCAACAGTATAAAGCATTTGTTCTTAACTTTACGATATTTACATTTTGTGGCGAGTTCAGAAATTTGGCTGTCTTTTGTGGAGAAGAACTCGTCGGAAGAAACTCCACAGGCGTTGCATCTTTTCAAAATATTATTACAAAATTATAAATTATTATTTTATACAATTTTATTAATATAGCAAAGAGTGCAAGGCAACGTCTATAATATTTTTTCATTATGTTACCACGTATTTAGGTAACAGCTATTGGTAAGTATTGTTTTGTACTCCTCTCCCTGTGGCAGTAGATCGATTTATCCCGGTCCAAGCTAACCGCTCTCAATCGTTCGCGTTAAACTTTCCTTCGATTTTCATTCCCGTCCCGTCGCTTATGAACGTTGTCCAAAACCATTAAGTACCGTTATTCCAGCCACGGCCTTTGCTCAAGATTATGCTTATCTGCGAGAAACTTATGGGAAAGTCGTTTAAAGAAACGAGCTTGGGAAAGGGTTCACCTTTATTACTCTACTCCGATTTTGACCTTTATCTGGTAGTTTTAATCTGAATAATGGAATGTCCTAAAAGAAAAAAACTTATTTGAAAACAAGGAATAAATTGTTTAGCGATACGATAAATCAAGCTTCAAAATTGATTGCAAATATTATTTACTAGTTTAGTAGTATTTTAAGTATTAATGTTTCTCTTTAATTTAATAACAATAAACGATACGTGTACCTATGTTTTGTAAATTATGTACCTATCACATTAATTTTTTTTTAAACATCTAAGTTCGGATATTTAAAACTCTATTACTCTACTACTCAGCATAAACGACTGAACGGAAAGGAAACAAAAGTGTGTAGATAGATAGATTTTTACATAGTTATAAAATATTGAATACTCTTTATAAAATAAGGTGATGTCGACGCCGGCGAAGCCATTTCATGCCATGGGTGAAGTTGTGCGTATTTACATTGTAGATTATTTTGTTTATGAACGTATGAGCACAACATGGCCATAAATTGTTACAGAGAACTCCGCCGACTCATTATGGAGCATATCTGCTGTTTCCTCCCTCAACTGCTGCAAACGATCTCCAGCTCAATTCATTATAACAGTCGATTACCGTACAAACGACTATGGCGTGTCGTTACACAATCATGATTAATGCTGCTTACTAAGTTTTGAAGAGAAGCTTTGTTTTACATCACTACCACTTGTTAGCGCTGTTAATAATATTGCTAAGCTGCCCGTGGCTTTGTTTTCCGACGATTCCCGTGCGAATGACATATTTTCCTGGGGTAATAAGTTGCCTGTCACTCTCCAGCCTTCTATCTATCACTTTGCAAAAAAATTGAGCAATCTTTTGCTTAGTTTTAATATTATACATACAAGTTTCGCATCTATCATCGTAACATGGAAGTAGGGATGAATATGGATATATATGTTACAGTCACAAGCAATTTATGTTCTGAACTACATAAAACTAACATACATTTTTATGGGTTATCTCTGAGATTTAATTTGGAAATGAAATGTCTGTAATACACAACCGCGAAAATGTAAGAAATCTGAACTGTCCCGAAATTTAAGAAGATTTAACATCTCCAAACTGTCTTACGTTTTATTTGCGATATTTCAAATTATATTTTCCTTGACGTGCAACGTGCGAGCGCTCATCCAGAGCTAATTCTATTCCCAGCTTTGGGAATTCAATGTGTTCCCGTTTGTTTACGCTATTTGATAGCTTTTGTGTATGTAACTCGAATACGAAACACAATATTACTTACGTTTTCAAACCTATTTTTTGTGTACCACCACTGGGCCAACTGGGCAAAGGACTTACAATACTGTACAAAATACACACAAGAGATAAAAGACAGCCTTAATGCTAAGGAAGCAGTCTCTTCCAGGCAACCTTAGGGTAGAAAATAAGGTTTAGGGTTTCAATTATAAGATAAGTATAACTGTGACAGTTTTTACTTTTTATGTAACTTTAACACATAAGAAATCCTGTGTCCGCCGCATCGGCCGAAACCCAGGGACTGAATCGGTTAATAACTCTACATCGATAATTAGTTTCTATATACACTGCACCTTCTAACTTTAATAACTCAGTCATAGTTTACCTGGTGGCCTACAATAAATTACAAAGTTTATAACAATAAGGCAGCCGATTGTCGGGGAAGGAAGTGACGGAGTTTGCTAATGTCGGCAAAGCGGAACCACTAGGCTTTACCCTCTTTCCGTATGTGTGCGAGATATTTATACATTAATTCACTTTATCGTTTACTGGATTCTCGTCGCGGCTCCGCCCGCGTTAATAGTTTTTCCCGTGGGAATAAGATATTTTCCCTCGGTAAAAGTTAGCCTTAGTCTTCCGCAAGGTCTATTCTGTCTTTGTGCCAACTCCGCCCACTTTAAATTTTTTTCCCATGGGAATGAGAAACTTTCCCGCATTAATTCGTAGCCTATATTCTTTCCCAAGCTCTATTATTGTCCAATATCTTTGTGCCAAGTTACACCCAAAATCGGTTTAGTAGTTTCGGAGCCCATTCAATTATTATGAACATTTTAGGTATTTTTTTTACACTTTGGGTTACATTATTGAAGTTTTAGTAAGGATCCCAAATTTTTACATCACAGTAGTTTTTAAGTTTATTCATTACAAACGCACACACACACAAAATACAAATCTTTCCTCTTTATAATATTAGTATAGAAGTATAGGTATAGATTAACATCCATAATCACCCGAAGCTTTCCCCGAATCAGGATGAATAGGCCTTAGTCGAGCACGCTAGCCCAGTACGAGATGGTTTGGTCGACTTCACACAAAGCTTTGAATTTCTTCGCAGGTATGTAGGTTTCATCACTATGTTTTTCTTTATAATAAGAGCGTCGAATAAACTTATTGTACATATTAATTCGTTAATCGAAAACACGCCGAGGCACGACTTTGCGTTTCGGACGGTTGGTTCCTCCGGTAAGTTCCTTCGCGTCTCTCGAATGGTAGACATTTGCCCTAGCCACTTTGAGACAGACATTTTACTTTTTGTCTTGAATAAGCTTTGCGAATAAGATTTAAATTTTAATAAAAAAAGATGGCATGACCAAGGCCACATAGTCCCTCTCCCTCTTCAAAAAACATGCATTACCAAAATATATTTTTAAATCTTTCCATCTAAAAATACAATGTTCAAACTACCCATAAAAAACAAAGATAGTTAATTATAAAAAGAATAGATAAGGACTCAGAACTTCTAAAGTTCTACAAAAAGGTATAATGTGTCACGAATAAGGTTTAAATTTAGAATATCCCCCTACCCCCCTTTTGTTATCAGCCTTTTTTGTTAAATTGTGCAGTAAAGAATAAATAATAAACTTATCCTTCCAGCCAAACAGATGGCATGACTAATGCCACACTACCTATCTACCTAGTCTTTTTAAACGTAGAGTTTGTTTTTTTAGTCATTCCTTTTGCCGACTGATGGTCATAAGCTTCCTCTACAATTTCAATTATACCGCTTTTATTATACTTGAATTAAAGCAAACATTTTCTAACACTTTATAATGTAGAGCGCACGAAAGAATATAAAATTTTGCATAGCAATAATGTAGAGAGGAAGTGTAGAAAGATAAAATAAAATAAAAAATACTGAGTGTTCAAAAATACATAATGAAGTAATATTCAGATTTGTATTCCTGTCATAAACTTTAAATTAACGATAGAAGTCAAACATGTGATACAACCACTACAACCATTAGTTAGCGGTGGTCTTTCAAATTACTCAATAGTGTGACAGGTATTTGGCATATTTAATGGTTGTTGATATTATTGATGTATATTTAACCCGGAAAATGTATTTCAGTAAGCTATAGTAGAAGCTCGGATGTATAACTTAATGATTAAGTTTATCCAGCTTAAAAAAACAATTAAAAGGACTACTTTAAACTACACTTTGTTAAGTGTTTACAAGGATTGCAAGGATTAAAGATGGATGTTTTTTACTCTTTCACATAAAAACTACTTACCGGATTTTAATGAAACTTTACAATAATATAGCTTCTTCTTCTTCTTATCGCGTCGAGGACAAATTACATAAAGCATTTTGAGCCAGGGGCTAGCCACTTCGACTGCATTATCTGTGGCATCCATCAAGTTCTGCTGCGAGAAGGTGGCAGGGCAGGCAGGGCAGGACACCAGGTGGGCCATAGACTGCACCATCACACACACACACACACTCACACTCAAAATTGGGTTCCCGAGAGTCCCCATCTGAACGTATTTTCCTTCCTGCGGCCAACCTAAATCCGGAGTCTATTTAAAGACTTCCAGATAATATAGCTTATAAATCAGCATAACAGATAGGGCTACCTTTTACCGCGAGAAAATCGGGCGGGCGGAGCCGCGGCGCAAAAAGCCAGTAATTTATATTCTGATACCGCGGTAGTGTGAGGTAAACCACAATATCATTACATCGTTTCAACAATAATTCACCATATTTTTTTCCATTTATTCTATATTTTATTTAAACAAAATTAGAATTTGTTATAGCGCCGAAGAATCGGCTCGACTCAACACAATTACTGTCTAAGCCCTTAACACAATATCTTGTAAGTTGCTTCTGTATGAAGCTTGTAATGGGCACAATAGCTTGTAGGTCTGGTATTTCTCATCTGGCTATATTGTCAGAAGCATCTGCCTCCCTCTGTGCACTTGCTTTGTTACGAGACTCTGTTGACTGGTCGTTTGCCCTCTAGCCAATAGCCACGTCCATAACAATAACACCCCATCGCCAACCTTACCTCTATTACAAGCCTCAATATTCTCCACTACACTAGATATGACTTCAGAAGCTTTGAATCTTATTAGTTTTTTACAGGATTTGAATTTTATAATGAACTTCGTAAGCTGAACCGACCCGAAAATTAGTCAACGCAAACATCTAAATTTTTATTGAATAAATCTTACAACTGATTACTTTGAACTTTTTGTTTATGCTTACTTCATTATGTAATTTCGTTTTGAACTGGTATACGGTCTGTCTACCACAAGTGTTACGTGCATGTTTACTGAAAAAGTTATTCTAGAACGAATCGACAAAGCTTTGCCATCTATATAATACACCGTGAAATGTAACTGGTTGTCTATTCGCAACATAGTGGTAGTACGTGGTATTACTGATGAAACTAAAAAGCTTTCCCTAAAGGACATGGGTTTAAATCTGGAAAATAAATTACACTTGTCATGGCCGATCACATGACTAAAGTTTATATAACTACCTTACCTATGTGATTTTTGTTCTGAATACTACTCTAGGATATTATAGCAAGTCTATGTACTAATGACAATCAGATTTATCTTATCCTTATCCTATTATCCATATGTTTGCTTCCTATAAACCATTTACTTCACAGTACGTAAGCGCTCAAGTTACGAGTCGGGCAGCCATATCGTGCATGACTCACCATGAGTGATCTTAAAGGGGTATAAATCTCAACACTGAATTGCTTTTACCTACCGTCTGCACTGAATCTTATATTCCTAAATGGTTTTATTCAATTATATATAACAAGAGGGTTATATATTTTAGGACTTAATCGTTAGATCGAAACCTTCCAGTGTAGTTTTTTTATAACATAAACATGCACCTGGTGTATATTTTTTTAAAAGAACAATGATGTTTTTTGAAATTCACACGAGAAATCTTAGCAAAGATTGCTAAAACAGGGCATTTTCTTGCCTTTTCCAGCTCCAACTGGCTTATCCGCTGACATCGGTACATTGAAAAGGTTCCATGTTTACATGGTTGCGATCTTGGGATTATTCGGGTCGAGTCCTCTGAAGGTAATTTATTTTTAAGTACGTTGTTCATCTAGCAAACAAATAGAGTGCTTTATAAATAATTCACCAAAAACCTATTCTTTAACTACGTGTTTTACTGAAAATATATCGCTTTTGTGCATAAGCGTGTTAATGGATTAGTATTTATATTTAGCACATACCGATTATAGAAAATATTTGACCTTCTCTCGACCTAAAGCAAATTATATTTCAGGAATTCATACCGAATGAATTCGTAGAATGAAGTGGATTTCCTCTAATAGAAAATCTGTGGAATGTCAAAGGATTGCGTTATTTCCCGATGAATAAAATATAGCCGGGAGCGAGCCCGGTCGAGGTTATACCGAATTCTGTTCCACTGAAATAAAAAGGAGGATTCGCAAAAAAGTGCTTGGAGCCGTATCGTTTATTTTAAAGACATTCGTTACTCACATTCATCACAATCGATCTCGAACTCAAATAAATGAATGAAAAGAATGAATTAAATTCCTAATACCCATTCTATTCTTTTATTCTTAAATAAATTACACAACTTTGAACCTTTCGTTCATATGGTACGACACTACGTAAAGTCTGTCCGGATAAAAAAACTAAAGAATCTTGATTCTTTTCATTTATAATTTTTTAAAAAGGAAAAATTATTATTGGAATTACGCAATTACATAGTTATTATTTTCATAGCCCTCGTAGAAGTATCCCTGCCTCGAAAGCATAAATTCACCGATTCCATTACGACCCAAGGATAATATTGGTGTTACAAGCACTTAGAATAAATACAGGATAGATGCATGAGCCTGACCTAATTGCAGTTCCTTGCAGCGCCTCTGCTTCATACAAGCATTCATGCCGAGCTGACTTTAGCTGCAAGTACTGGCATGTTCAGCTGAGCTCACCCAAACTTCATCGTAGTATTAAGGAGGCGCTTCTATTTCTTTACGTCTCTAGTAAACCTCCTGTTTCATCACTAACAATATTATGTTAATTTAATAAACATATGCCAGAGTACTCGTATATAAATTCTAAATATTTTAAATTATTATTCAGTTATGTTTTGTATATATTATGTAATATTAATAATTAATTTAAAGTAAAAAAATATAATTAAAGTTAGATTCCCTACTTTTTGTTAACATTGTAAAACTCTACAAAGACAACTAGTGCCATAAGCAGAAAAAAACATAGTTCTGATTTTATTAGTGCAAAGCATTAATTCAGTATAATAGAATACCTACTTAGTTCTAAATAAAAAAAAAGAAATGGTAATTAAACTGACGGACCATTCGTTTGTATTCAGTAATGCAGTTTTGATACTGAATCACTAAGAGACATTTAAGAAAGTAAAAGCACTGTATATTAGTACCATTAGGAAAGTATATTTTTCTTACTGATTATGATTAATACAATAAATGAATATGTGGGGACATCTCAAACACGGCCATCTGACCACAAACTAGGTAGAGCCTATGGGTGTCCGACTGCTGATATACATACATATTATTAAATATATATAACATCCAGACACAAAGCAAAACACAAGTGCTAATCACACGAATGTTTGCCCTGGGCGGGATACGAACCCGCCACCCTCACAATTATCTAGATATTCTGTATCACTGCATACTTTCTTGTATTTAGTCTGTAACAATCGAAAGTACTCCTTTTAAAAAAATATTTTTGTCCCACTATTACTTGAGTTTAAGAATTTGTCATGTGCCCTTTCAAAACTTCAATCAGAACTGGAAATAATGACCTAAACTAAAGATAAGTCATAGCTAAAGGTGGCTAACAAGAGAGCTACGTCCTTTATAAAGTAAATTAAATTGAACGCTGAGTTGAGATCACTTCGTTTTATAATATCAAGGATTTCTTTGTTTGTCGACGCGCTTAAGACGCGGATAGAAATGTGAATGTTTGAAACGATTCATTCCGCCTAGAGTTCGGTTGGGAACACTGTCTGTGGTTGAAAATTCTATCGAACGAATGCATTCACTGGACGATTAATTTTATATACCGCAGGATGCCCGCAGGTAAAATGTTAAATGATCACTGAACCAGAAAACGGAATTTTACCTACAATTGGACATTCTGGTAATTTTTCACCGCTGTAGCTTTATCCACGAAGCTAATCCGGCCATTTCACATTTTACATTGAATGGGCTAAAATGTTCTGTTGTTACATGGTTGAATAGAGATTTCCAACGAAACTAGTGGATTAATTTGAGCGTTGGAGGACTATCTACCGAATCGCACAAAACTCTAATTAAGTATTCTAATCATTTTAAAAGTAATGTAGCATGAAGGAAGAAAAAATTTTACGCGCCCAAATGGAGTAGTAATCAAAACATACTATGGGTGCCGGCTGAGACATAGTTTTTGGACTCACACACACATTCACACTTTTCTTTCAAATAGTCGTTCACGACATGTCGTGATGTTCTGTCATAAAATATAAAAAATTAAATAAATAACACAAAAAGGTTAATTGTGCGGTGAAATTGTGCCGAAACCATGTCGCAAGCAAAACTACAAAGCTTGCTGGTATCACATTTTTCTGGTGAGTAGTAAACCGCTTGGTTTTTACAATTTTCGTGGTCAATTTTGTACCAGAAAATTGTGTTGTTGATTTTTAGTGATGTGAAGTAGTCGATAAAAAATAATATAGAATCGAGTCGTCAGCTTATTATTTTTTAATTTCATTTATTAATCGCAGTTTTTCAAAAGATCCGAAAATTAAAAATATTAAATATTAAATATTAAATATTTTTAGTGACCATGTGCCTCTCTAGGTAAAGTTCGCTGCGCTCTAGGAAATGGTTACCTATCTTAAATCCGAAAATTTTAATATCGAATAATATGTTTTTACCGAAAACGGATTGCATTTTTTTTACTTTCCATATTATTGTTTTACCGAAATCATTTTTACCAGATTTTCATTTTCCAGAGTTTCATTTCTCTTTTTAATTTATTTAGGTACAAAACTAGATCCTTTATAAATTATGGGAAATACTTTTCAATTCTGTTTAATAAACCTTCAGGATAATCACTACATAGTATAAAATAAAGTCGCTTTCTCTGTCCCTATGTCCCTCCCTTTGTACGCTTAAATCTTTAAAATTACGCAACGGATTTTGATGCGGTTTTTTTTAATAGATAGAGTGATTCAAGAGGAAGGTTTCTAAGTATAATACATGCATAATATACTGAAGGATAACCCACAATAACCATTTTCCCGTGCGGAGCCGGGGCGGGTCGCTAGTTAATATATATAAAGTAAAACAGTTGGTAAAACCAAAAATAACATTTCGATAATATAGTTGTAGTTTTTCTGGAAAATAATACTCCTGTTTAACATATTTAGGGTATAATGAAGTTATGTCAAAAGAAACATATTGAAACTAAATATTCTTTGAACCGTTTTCAGTAAATTAAGTTTCGATTAAGAAGAATTCGGAAGTACGAAATATTATTGCAAGTTGCAAGTTAATTGTTAATGAGAGGCTCGATAAATAAGTCCAGTAGCCATGTGATAAAATGTACGAAAATAATCGATAAATATACGTTACGCTTCTTACCATATCACATCACTATTTTCAAATACAGCAACCATTAAGTTTAATGTTTTTTACATGCCAAATAAAGACAAATAAATGTCATACTTTATTGATATTTTGTTTTTCATTGGGCATGTCATAACATGAATGTCTCTATCTTTTTCTAACGTACCGTAATCAAAGATGTGTGATAGAGACTGATAGAGTTAAAAAACTAACCCCGTCTCCCACTTCCACCTACCCTCCCACCCCTCTGAGCGGCCGCATTGGTTTCGATACAAAATAGGCATGATTACTACTCCATATGGGCGTGGATTTTTTTTTTTCCTTCATGTAATGTAGGCAATTAATTGTGTCAAGTATTGTCAATCACTACATAGTATAAAATAAAGTCGCTTTCTCCGTCCCTATGTCCCTATGTCCCTATGTCCCTATGTCCCTTTGTACGCTTAAATCTTTAAAACTACGCAACTGATTTTGATGCGGTTTTTTTTAATAGATAGAGTGATTCAAGAGGAAGGTTTATATGTATAATACATGCATAATATACTGAAGGATAACCCACAATAACCATTTTCCCGTGCGGAGCCGGGGCGGGTCGCTAGTTTAGAATAAGACAAACCCAGTTACTACCGTTCCAAACCCGCCGCATGACATTTGCACGCAATAGAATTAGGGCGCGCGGAGTGGTTCTTCAGAAACGTTATGTTTTCAGTTAGTTAAACACTCTCACATTAATCACAACACATGTGGGAAAATTCACTTCCAAGAGGTAATTTTGAAGAGTGCCTATATTGTACTGTTAATGCGTAGGTACACGTTTTGAATAAATATTAAAACTTGAGGTATAAAATGTAAGTTATATACATATTTATCTTTAATACTCATGTTAAGCATAATCGTTATTTTTTAAATATCGTTATCGTTTTTATTTGTTAACATTGCTACATAGTTATAAATAAAAAGTTACTTTGGTTTACTACCTTGTCATGAATTTATCATTCTTCGAGTATTACTTAATTGGTTAATTTCTATGCTTAATTTATTATACGCTGAGTATCGTTTTCTTATTAAGTATTTATTTTACACGTAAACACTACGTATCGCTTATTTTTTACATTTGGACTCGTTATTCTGGTTTTTCGCACAAATAATACACATACTGACTATATACCTACCTATACGTTTTGCAACAAACTTTGTCCTTGAAAAGTTCGACCGGCACTTTTGATATCGATGTTTTCTTATTAAACAATAATAAGAGGATCTCTTGAAATACTGTTTATGTTATGTTTTTACGTAACTGTTTACACTTTATTGACAGTTATGTACAAAAGCGCGCCGACTGCACGGCCGCCGATGAAAACTGTTCAAAGCGATTAGAAATAAACCAATAATTCTGAGAAGTGTGTTCGTGAATAATCCGGTAAACAAAGATACGTTAAAGTCGGGCGGGAAAATATTTTTGACGATATTTATTTATTATAAATTGATGCTAATATTATGAAGAAAAATTCAGTGCTGATTGATTGATTGACTCATCAAAGCAAATTTAAATTGTTTAGTTTTATATTACTGAAATTTTATTTTATGAGATAGACAAAGTATTTAATTTATTCTACGTTATTCATTGTATCAATGTAACCTATTGTCTTTGTCATAGTCCTACACTTATTTGTGCTAAATATGTAATAGAAGACTGCACTTGCTAATCTGATCTATACTAGGCACTAGGCACAGCAGTCAGCAACCTAAACACTATGGTATGGGAATCAGATAAATATGCAAATTCGATACTTATTACATGAATAATATCCAGATACAATACAAGGCATCCACAACTTGTCAAGTGAACACAAAACTAAATAAATCACCTAAATAATATAAAAAACTATAAGTCACTACATAGTATAAAACAAAGTCGCTTTCTCTGTCCCTATGTCCCTATATCTCTATGTATGCTTAAATCTTTAAAACCACGCTACGGAATGATGCGTTTTTTTAAATACATAGAGTGATTCAAGAGGAAGGTTTATATGTATAATACATGCAGAATATACTTAAGGATAACCCACAATAACTATTTTCCCGTGCGGAACCGGGGCGGGTCGCTAGTATACAATAAAATAATATTAGTTTCTGTTCTACATTTAGATTAGTGGCTCTAGCTACTTTCAATACTTTTATCTATTTGCATCTCAGTTTGTTAATCGAGCTGTCAAATGCACAGCAATATTATATAGAGCGGGTTCGCTGCGGCGCGGCGAGGGCGGGCGTTCGGAGTCTACCTGTCAAAAATTACAATATTACTACATTACAAGCTGATCCTGCCCCGGGGCAATGCCGATCTTAGGCATGTTTCTCACGTGCTTTACCTTTCTCAATGACATTTCTTATAAAAGTTATATTTCGCTAAGCTAAGTCTTCGTGTATGAGATTAACGTATGGTTGCAAGTGAGAATACATTTTGTTTTTATATTCTGTGCAGACAATATACCCAGCAAACAATATTTTGGTTGACTGTACTATAATTAAATCTCATCGCACCTACTAAAGGGACTACTATTTGGTATTCTGTGCTAAAGGTGGTCGAGCAGTGGTTACGTGTCAATAGTTCGCTGCAACCCTTTGTAGTTGGATTTTGTTACCAAAAAATTTGTGGGTTCTGTACCACTTCCGTCTTCAGTATTGCCAGTCACTAATTCGTGGTTCTGTGGTTGTGTTGTGTTGTCGCTGTGAAGATTGGTATCAACAACGCGATCTATAATCACGGCCAAATGTCATACGTGTAAATTGTACGTTCGTCTTTAACTGCCCATATACCTCCCCACCTTATTTGAATCAGATTGAGTGAAATTTCAGGGTTGTGTGTGAATTTCACCACATTCGCTAATGGTGAGTGGCACAGTAGACATATTTATTGTACATATTATGTAATGATTATTAAAGAATGTCCGAAATAATAATGTTTCTTTCTCTTTCTTTCAATTATACAATTTGATAAATTAAATATTTTTATATAAATTAACAACCGATTGCGTGGTATCAATGTAGTGGTTGTAATTACTTGTGATACTTGTGAAACGAGCCTTACAGCCCGCCGCAGTACTTATTCATCATGCAAATTGCCTGTCTTCCCTTCTCATAGTTAACTATTGCGTCGGAGCACTGCTTAAACGATTTATTTGAAAGTAAGATAGCTTTTAAAACAAGAGGAACGAATCCTGACAACTTTAAACTTTGTTATCTCTATTTCACAGAGCAATTGAAAACTTTCAATTGGATTTACTTATAAAATGACCTGATTCTTAGTGTTATTAGAAGATAATAAAACAAACTCAACAATCACGCATTTTTCTACGGCAAATGAGGTTTTTTGGGTTGTTTTGGTCAAGTGCATATCTGGTACTTTGCAGCGTTTTGTATAAGGTACTTTTTATTAGTTAAATTACGCACGTATCATACACAAGATACAAACTCCACAAGCACTTTCATTCAGCAGTATAAAAGTCAGTGTCAATTTCAATTTGCGCGTAAATAATTAAGTGACATGCTAATTTACAGCTGTCGATCAGCTGTTCAGAAGACAAATGGGAGTAAATAAATAAAACCTTTATTTCCTACGAAGCCGTTCTTCTGAGAAATTCGCTTACTAAAAAGCTAAAATTATTCGGAGATATAACACTCTTAAATTTACCTTTATACATGGATATACTCATAAACTGACATTAATTTTACACGTTTGTATAAAAACACGCAATTATAGCGATGCATAATAAGTATACATAATGCATAACAGAATAAGCAACATGTTTCTTACTTCAAAAGGGAGATTTCTTAAATAAAACAAATAATACAGAAAATAATTTGATCGATTCACAATAATAAATGTCCAAGTGAAACAAGAAATATAAGTATAAATTAAATTTACATTTTTTTAGATAAATCTTACTACTCATTTACTGAGTACATAAGGGAGTTAATAAATTAATGTATATAGTAGCTGAGTGTACACACAGTTTCATCCGGCGACCGTCGTCGCCCCGTCGCTAATTCTATTGACACTGAAATCTGTTCAAACACGATAGCTCCAGCTTGTATTTTATTTCATATCTTCCCATCTACAAGTAACTTGGATTGCTCGCTCATATTTCTGCAGATGTATTTTAAAATTTAGTACATAACATAACTAGACTGAATACTACTCAACTGATTTTATTTACGAGTATATTTCAAATAAATTTCGTTTCACTTTAATTTACATGAAATGTTCCTATAAAATAAAGTCCATAACAAAACGTAAGGTCCAGTTCGCACGAGAGCTTAATAAAGCTTACAGAAACACAGAAAGTTTATGTCATTGAAAAATAAAATGTTTATTTTTCCAAGAGTTAAAAAATAAACGTTTTTTATCGTCCGTTGAAAATCTCTCGGACGAACCGGGCCTAAGGATGTGTCAACATTTCCACAAAAAAAAACGTTGCCATTCAAAACTCTTTCACTGTACTAAATCCAGCATTAATTTTCTTCTGCACTTGTACCTGAGTCGTTCTCCAAAATCAGTACTCCCATGATTTATGCATCTGAAATGTCACTATCCCCGTAATATATTATGTCTGTTTCCTGGAACTGCTCATCTTGAGACGTAATTGTATTTATAATTCATATTACATTATGCCACTACACCTAAGAAGCTTCATTAGTATACTGAGAGACTTGAATCAGCTCATCAGTTTATATTATTGTTGTTTGAATTGCAAATGTGACAGTTAATTGGGGTCAGCTAAACAAACGCTAGTCTAGTAATCACTCTAATTATCTGTAATTAATAGCCCAAAAAGGCGCCCGGGCGTGTAACATTGAATAATATTGTTTAAAAAACATTATTTAATGTTACACACACGTCCGTCTTTAGGTCACGGATTTAAACGTTTTGACTCAATCAGTCCAGTAATTAAGGAATTAGACGTTTAATTTTCAGTACGGATCCGTAAAAGTGAATAAAATCTATTTGTAACTTATTCACTCAAATCCTATGATGTACATTTTACAGAATAGTGCATCGGAATCTTTGTTGCCACGGAAAAGCGTTATGAGCGAAATCTAGTGAAAACTGTAGCGTAATCGAGGGCGAATAACTAGTCTCAATATAATTAAATAACTTGAATAGAATGGTAGGAGACAAAATAAATGATTAGGTACATAAAGTGATCCATCTCGAGTTGTTTTATTAAGGCGCCTTGGTGTTGGCGAATTGAGTGGTATAGATTACTCCGCGGTGTGGGTGGTTCAGACGAGCGGAAGTGCGGCTGAATAATTGATCTGGTGATTACCACCCTTTGCTGCTGTTCCAATATACCCACTGAGATGTGATAAATGTCTGCAAGGAGCCGATAACGCCTTTGACTGTAAACATAGAAACATTGCTAATATATTATCCGACGATTCTATATAATTTAACAAGTATGTAGGTAGTAACTTTTCCGGCATTTTTATCACATTTTTCAGGGGTAAAAATATTATTTTTCTTTTTTTATATATTATTGTATTTAGATTAAGTTAGACTTTATGTTAGAATTTGTGTGATCGATCATCATCTGAATTTTTTCTAGGTACAAGTGCATACCAAATTTAATTCGAGCAATAATTGTTGCGAGCAATTGTTGCGAGATTGAGTAATTCATCAAAATTTAGACATTTAAATTTAGTTTAGCAATATTTATTTCCGTAATTTTTTTCGGAAAGTGATACCCGTGTGCGTTTATGATATAAGATTAATAGCCCATATTTATGTGCCCACCGAGGGGTTCGAACCTACCCCGAATCAGGGTGAATAGGCCTTTAGTCACTTTAGAACAATTTCCGAACGGTTGCGCCCAGGGCCGTAGCTAGGGAGGGGCATTGTGGGGCAATACCCTACCTTAAAATCACAATGCCCTACCTTAGATATTTTATAATAGGTATTTAATAATAAAAAATAAGATATTTTTTTATAATTAAATTGTTTGTTCATAGTTTGAGATAAAAAAAATCTACAGGTCAATGATATACATTGACCTGTAGATTAGGAGCCCGTGATCCGAGGGCAGATCAATTATGATATTTTTTTTACTTCCGCCCTACCTGTAACCAATGCTGCCCTACCTCAAATTCGACTCTAGCTACAGCCCTGGTTGCGCCGAATTAAACATTATTTGTTTCGTTAGTTTTGGTAAACAAGGATTGTATAAATTAAATAAAAATGAAAAAAATATATAATGCGGGCGAAACGGCATGGCAGACAGCTAGTTTATAATAGCGCGTGGCTCTTGAATATGCAGAAAAAGTAAAAAAAATATTGATGTCTTCACAGTACAAAGATCTATGGAAACATGTTATAATTATAGTTAAATAGAAGAAATGTGTGAGTTGTTAAATATTTTCTTACAAATTCTTTACGGAATTTTTTACCGTAATGCTGAATTTTCAATTTTAGAAAGAATAGTCACTGAAATTAATAGGTATGTATAACGTTTTTATTTTTCCTTATTTTATTTACCCTTATTTCGGAACGGCTCTACAATTTACCTATGTTTTATTTTGTAGATGTATGTGTTTTATGTGCGGGTGTGCGTGTGTATGTGTACGTTTTATATTTTGTAAGAATATTAATTTTATATTGTATTGTAATGTGGGGTAAAATAAATGGTTTTTAAGCTATAAAAGTTAGTAAGCTAATAAAACTCGAAGTACTTCATCAATTCACTTCAATGAGCAAACAAAAAGTGGCAGTCCGTTGAAATTGCGATAGTCATATGAAAAATTAAAGAGGTTGACAAAGTCGCTAAACAAAGGGCGCTTGATTGATGAAAGCAAAAAGTAGGTTGAGGGTCTGGTAGTAGAGGGGAAAGGGGGGAGGGGGCAAGACACAGAGAGCGGATACACTCCCTCCGGACCTCACCTCATTACCGTCTGTAGGTGCGAATAAGTAATGAGCCAGATGTATTGTATATCTCGTACACGTAACAGGTTATCAAGTTAACTCGTCCGCAAGAGAAAGATGTATATTTTTACGCGCGTATCTTCATTTTACTTTTTTTCCATTTAAAAGGCGTGACGTATAACGTTGTAGTTCTGAAAGCCACTAAATTATACCTATCTATTACTATAGGTAAAGATACTGATTCTAATGGAAGACAAGATGCGACCTAATTTATTATTCTAACACTTGTTTGCACTAAGTTGTCTCAGGCTTTTCGTAGTTAAGAAAGACCCAAGCTAACTATTGCTTAAAAAAATAATTTTCACTAATAGTCTAATTGGACTCACATAGGTAGGCAGAAACTAAGCAGTTTTAGTGCAAGCAAACGGGAGTAAATAGAATAGGTAAATTGAATCTTTTGCTTAAATTTAATTAATAATAATTTATGTATGTTTGTTTCAGAGATATTGACCAGCGTCGGAGAGCACCATGGAAGAAGCAGCGCGCCTACTCTTCTGGAAATACAACATAGAAAGTAGGTTCCACACTTATTTCAAACTTAGCATTCCGCCACGTTAATAGCTTTTCCCGTGGCAATGAGAAATTTTCCCGCAGTAAAAGGTAGCCTATGTTACTCCCCAATAGTCCCCAAGGTATATTCTATCTTTATACCAAATTTCATTCAAATTGGTTCTGTAGTTTTGGAGCCTATTCAATTTAAAAAGCAAACAATCAAATCTTTCCGCTTTATAAAATTATAGTACACCGATTTTGGACAATTTGGCAGAAAATTCTTTTAATTTTAAAAATATTAAATTCTTTGTCACGTTATACTAGGGCTTATAGCATTATATACCTAAAAACTACGTTGATGATATTAGATATTGTACCAGTATTATAACAGGGCAAACTGAAGGGAAAAACTTTTAAATAAATTAAATAAATAAATATGTGGGACATCTCACACACGGCTATCTGACCCCAAACTAGGCAGATCCTGTACTATGGGTGTCAGACAGCTGATATACAGACATATATAAATATACAACATCCAGACACAAGGCAAACACAAGTGCTCATCACACGAATGTTTGCCCTGGGCGGGATTCGAACCCGCGACCTTGTGCTTCGAAGGCAGACTACTAACTAGGCTACGAGGCCGTCCGATTTTTTTAACAGTTAAAAATGCATAAATATCATTCACCTACTCAATATCCGATAGATAATATATCTCAGAAATCCAAGATTATATTTTCTTTTTAACTGTAGGAAACGTAGATACGATGTTAAGAGGCTTCCTTTATTAGATTGTCGACATTTACCTGTGACATTTACTTTTCAATAAAAGTTACTTCTACAATACGCATATTTGTAGCCAATTCGTTGGTTCGTCGGATTTTTGACCTATGACTTTTACAAATTGGCTTCGCTATAATAATATACTACGTTTAATGAATAAATTGAAATATATTGCGAATGTGTACTTTTATATTGAAGCAGGGTTCAGTTAGGTATGAAATCGGTATTAGAAGAAATATTTTTAAATGTCATCACACTCGTCCTCATCTCATCGAACATGGGTAAACAAGAGTACAGAAAGTTCTAAAAATAAATATTCTCTCGCTCAAATACGTAGAAAAGCAGATTTTTTGAAATAATTTAAAATAGCATGGAATTGTCAAACACTGGACAGTGTAATAAGCTCAATAAGGGTATATGCGGAACATATTAAAGCCAAACCGAGATTTTTGTGTTTAGTATAAAATTTGACATCCAGGGTATTTTTACTCTTATGCCGGGACAGAGAATAATGCTGACATATTGTCACGGGCGTACATACAGCCCTTACCTTGTAAATGCTAGCGGATATTTTGAATTGTTATAGCAGCGACCGCTACCTTTTTAACCTTTCCCATATCGTCCGGGAGCAGGCGGCAATAAAATGCGGTTTGTTGAAAGGTATTTCAATTTTCGGTAGGTTTTACATTGTAGAATTTTCATGATACTAAAATGTAATAAAGTTCCTGCACGGTTCGCTTTTCTCCCTTGCGAATTGTCTTTCACAGGGCACCTGTTTGGAACTGTATATTTTATAGGGGTTCAGCTTAAAGTTAATTTTCGCTCTCGCAAAGTCCGTGTCGCGACATAATCACACTGGTAGAAACAGCAGTAGGTAAGGCAAAAATAAAAATGTTGCTTTGACAAAATAAAGCTCTTTCTGTCTATTTATATGATTAGATTGTCCTATATGCTCGTTATCGTCGAATCCAACTTGGATGGGCAGCGTTCGGGAAGCTGCGCAATATCTTTTCGTCCCAAATACCGCAGTGTCTTAAGTCAAAAGTCTTTGACCAATGTGTGTTGCCAGTGATGACTTACGGATCTGAGACGTGGTCGCTAACGATGGGCCTCATAAGAAAGCTCAAAGTCACCCAAAGAGCGATGGAGAGGGCTATGCTTGGAGTTTCCTTGCGTGATCGAATCAGAAATGATGAGATCCGCAGGCGAACCAGAGTCACCGACATAGCCCGAAGAATCGCTAAACTTAAGTGGCAATGGGCTGGGCACATTGCACGTAGAACCGACGGCCGTTGGGGCAGAAAGGTTCTTGAATGGCGACCGCGCGCCGGAAGACGTAGTGTGGGCAGGCCCCCCACGAGGTGGACCGACGATCTGGTGAGGGTCGCGGGAAGCCGCTGGATGCGGGCAGCGCAGGACCGATCATTGTGGAGATCCTTGGGGGAGGCCTTTGTCCAGCAGTGGACGTCTTTCGGCTGAGATGATGATGATGATGATGATATGCTCCTTTAACTGAAGAAGTAGGTGTTAAATGGTCCTTTTGGCTAATAAGACATTCATACTTAGTATCTAGGTACGTGCTGATATATAACTTGTACGTTTAAGCAGACAGGTAATTTTCTCTAGAATCACTCTTCAATCAACGTATTTATTACGTCTGGCCTTCTTATCGAAGATATAACCTTAACTAATTGGAGATTTTACCAAACTCTGTATACTTTCCAAAGCACACCATGTGAACGTCCTTATTGTTCCAGCGTTAGAAGAGAGTCGGACGCGGTGAGGGGCGATGGAGGGCGCGGACGGCGGCGAGCTGCTGGATTGGGAGACGGTGTACGCGCGCCTGGCGCCCCTGAACCGCAGCCAGTGGAACGGCAGCGACTGGTGGAACGCCAGCAAGCCGTTTAACGCCACCTGGTGGGACGCCGCCGCGCCCTTCGACTCCCCGGCTGCCCTCGTCCGCGCCGCTGTCAAAGCCGTCGTGCTCGGCCTCCTTATACTCGCTACTGTCGTTGGTGAGTAGTTACACATTTGATCACTTAAAGTTACCACTATATTCATACACAATGCAACAGTCCTGAACATAGGTCTCACCCTACGACACTTGGCCCGATCTTCGACTGCACTGTTAGACTATACATACAATACAATCATATTTAAACTGCACGCATCCAGCTGCTGCTAGCCACTTTACTGAAACTCTATCTAGCCAAAAGTTGTCCCATACTTTGGTACGATTAACGCGGTTTCTACTTGCTCCAAAATTGTCAATTTTTTAAACTGCTCAACTATTAACCATTGCGAAAAGTAGATACTCGTAAATGCCACTCAGATACAGACAAAAAGTTTCTTTAAAATGATCCATCAGATTAATCATTTAAAATTTTAATGATTTTGCATCAAACTGGAGAATAGTTTTTTTGGTCACATATAAATGTCGATTCCACTGCATATGGAAACTTTTAACATTAGTATCTGGATATAAAATAGTTATTTCTTTATTTACTAGCTTAAGAATCCACTGCTGCTTGCGTTGCATTGCATCCAATTAGTACAGGCTTTCAGGCGGATATTTCAGCCCTCAATTTAAAGTTAAAAATGCAAGTTAAGAATGTTAAAACGAATGCCGCATAGTCGAACACTAAGTCTGCAGTTGTTACCATAAATCCTTAAGATAGAGAAAGTAGAATAGCTTTTTCTAAAACCGGCCTTATAGCCCTGTTTCTTTCACAGCACAGAAACATAAGAAACTTAAATTCTATAGTAAGTAAGCTCTGTAAAAATGTAACTGAATCGTGAAGTAAAAGAATACAACCCTTTAAAATACAACAAAGTTTAGTGATTTATGATTCACAAATGCGTACACCCAATTTAATCTGTCACAACCAAATTACAACAACCCCTAATTCAATGGCCCGGAAACATGACTGAACAATGCTCTTTAATGATAGTCGTGCGGGACATTGAAAATTATTAGGATGGTTTTGTTGCTGTCAGTCAACTGTAGTTATTTTCTTCTGTAGTTTAGGTACCTACCTTGGGTAGCATGTAGCATTGTGACAAGAGATTATCTTACAAAAAATTTTAACTTACAAAAAGCTGTGAGAAACTCGTATAGGTTTAGAGTATAGGAGACATGACAAAAATATTATGTTTCTTCCTCTCGCTTGCTACCCCGGTTGAATGTGTCTCCATGAAAGCAGTTTATTTTTACCAGCTAATATACTGATCGTACTTTACTTCTTTTGTTTAAGGTAATGTATTCGTGATAGCGGCAATACTCCTGGAGCGGCATCTTCGCAGCGCTGCGAACCAGCTGATCCTGTCATTGGCAGTGGCTGATCTGTTAGTGGCCTGCCTGGTGATGCCCCTTGGAGCCGTGTACGAAGTGGCCCAGCGCTGGACACTCGGCCCAGAGCTCTGCGACATGTGGACTTCAGGAGACGTGCTCTGTTGCACTGCTTCCATACTGCATTTGGTTGCCATTGCGCTAGACAGGTTCGTCGTGGAGACAATTTTTGTCAGAACATCCAAATGATCAGAAGTATTTTATAATAACATGTGCCTACCTTGTTTCAGATATTGGGCTGTGACAAACATAGATTATATCCACGCAAGGACTGCTAAACGCGTAGGTCTTATGATTGCGTGCGTCTGGGTCGTCAGCTTCCTTGTGTGCATCGCTCCACTGCTGGGCTGGAAGGATCCTGACTGGAATCGCCGCGTCTCCGAGGAACTGCGTTGCATCGTCAGCCAAGACGTCGGATACCAAATATTTGCGACAGCTTCGTCGTTTTACGTGCCAGTGCTGGTTATATTAATCCTGTACTGGCGGATATACCAAACTGCCAGGAAGAGAATACGACGGCGGCGTGCGGCGACTGCCCGCGGCGGCCCTCCGCCGGTGCCAGCCGGGGGCGCGCTGGTGGCAGCTGGTGGCAGCGGCGGCATCGCGGCGGCTGTGGTTGCCGTCATCGGCCGCCCGCTGCCCACCATGTCCGAGACCACCACCACCGGCTTCACCAACGTCTCCTCAAACAACACGAGCCCTGAAAAGCAATCGTGCGCGAACGGGCTCGAGCCCGACCCGCCGACGACGGGGTACGGCGCTGTCGCCGCCGCCTACTACCCAACCCTCGTCCGGCGAAAACCTAAGGAGAACGCCGACTCTAAAAGAGAGAGAAAAGCGGCAAAAACATTGGCAATAATAACAGGCGCGTTCGTAGCGTGCTGGCTTCCTTTCTTCGTGCTGGCGATCCTGGTGCCGACGTGCGACTGCGAGGTGAGCCCGGTGCTGACATCGTTCTCGCTGTGGCTGGGCTACTTCAACTCTACACTGAACCCGGTCATCTATACGGTGTTCAGCCCCGAGTTCCGGCACGCGTTCCAGCGGCTGCTGTGCGGCCGTCGCGCGCGCCGCCGCCGCGCCCCCCCGTAGCTCCCCCGCCTGCCCCACCTCCCCTCCCTGACTGACCTCGTCTAGTTCGATACATGTTATGTTACCTTGTTACATTTTCAGAGATATATTTACACCCCTTTATTTTTTGTACGTGATTAATGTGAATATGATTATTACCTGTCTAGTAAATAAATCACAAATTCTCTTTGTGCTGTTTTATTTCATCCATCAATTTAATTATTTTCGTTCGTTAAATAAATCTGCAATCTGAATTTTAAATTGGCTATAAATTGTTATCGTCCTAAATCATATTTAATAAATTTACGAGTTTCATCGTTACATTTTCCTGATAGGTGTAAAATTGGTTCCTCTCTCACTTATCCTCTAGATTGATTAATTATTCTCCGAAACTAGATTATTAGTACATGGAAATCGTACCATAAAAGGGGTCTTCACTTGCATCAAATCGGGCAGTTCTGATTTTTTTATATGTTGTATGTAATGAGGTGGTAATGACAAATATAATTTTTCCACCTCGAAAGCCTTCCGGAACATTGTAAAATTCATGAAAAGCCATAAAATTTTTGATCATTTTTCAGTTTTTGCCATTTTTTACCACCAAGGACCTGTTTTACGGTAGAAGTCACTATGAATTCTTTTAAAGTAGACTAAATTTGCAACAAAATGAGAATAGTTGGGTCTCGATAAGCTGAATAGTTTCAAAGATACAGCAGTTCAAATGTTTGCAAAATTTCTTAAATAATACAATTTAGAGTTTAGGGTGTCTGTCAAAAATAATTTTCTACTAAAGGTGTGCTTTTTATTAAAAACTTATAATAAAACTCCTGTGACGACCTCAACTTCAACCTCCACATGCAAAGATAAGATAATTTCCCGTGGTAAAAGTTAGCCTGTGTTCTTCCGCATGGTCTATTCTATCTTTGTGCCAACTACGCCGCTTTAACAATTTTTCCCGTGGGAATGAGAAATTTTCCCGCGGTAAATCGTATCCTATGTTCTTTCCCAAGGTCAATTCTATCTTTATGCCAAGTTTCACCAAAATCGGTTTAGTAGTTTCGGAGCCTATTCAATTTATTAGGTATATTTTAGGATTTTTTTTTACATCTTGGGTTACATTATTGAAGTTTTAGTAAGGATCCCTAATTTTTTTTAACATAAAATAAAGCCTATGTTACTCAGGGATCATGCAGCTTCTCAACAGTGATAGAATTTTTGAAATTGGTTCAGTAGTTTCGGAGCCTATTCAATTTATTAGGTATATTTTAGGAATTTTTTTTACATCTTGGGTTACATTATTGAAGTTTTAGTAAGGATCCCTAATTTTTTTTAACATAAAATAAAGCCTATGTTACTCAGGGATCATGCAGCTTCTCAACAGTGATAGAATGTTTGAAATTGGTTCAGTAGTTTCGGAGCCTATTTATTAGGTATATTTTAGGATTTTTTTTACACCTAGGGTTACACTATTGAAGTTTTACTAAGGATCCCAAATTTTTTTAAATAAATAAAATATAGCCTATCTTACTCAGGGATCATGTAGCTACTCAACAGTGAAAGAATTTTTGAAATCGGTTCAGTAGTTTCGGAGCCTATTCGTTGCAAACAAACAATCGAACCTTTCCTCTTTATAATATTAGTATAGATAATGCTTATTTCATAAGTCGTATTTCATGTTGTTTAGTCACCTCAGCAACTTTGAACAGATGTAGCTAGGGAACTATTAGATCTTAATTGATTTATGCCGTGAAATAGGTCAATAATTGACCACATTGACAAGACCTTGTAAACACTCGCAAAATTATTTTTTTTGAAATTTTGCAAACATTTGAACTGCTGTATCTTTGAAACTATTCAGCTTATCGAGACCCAACTATTCTCATTTTGTTGCAAATTTAGTCTACTTTAAAAGAATTCATAGTGACTTCTACCGTAAAACAGGTCCTTGGTGGTAAAAAATGGCAAAAACTGAAAAATGATCAAAAATTTTATGGCTTTTCATGAATTTTACAATGTTCCGGAAGGCTTTCGAGGTGGAAAAATTATATTTGTCATTACCACCTCATTACATACAACATATAAAAAAATCAGAACTACCCCATTTGATGCAAACCAAAATGTACCAATTCCATGGACTATATTAGTCCCTAACTTTGCCTTTACTCATTTGCTTCCACAAACCTATTTCTCGTCAATAGCTAGTACACATAAAGCGAATGCCTAAACATTCGTTAACAGCTATATACGTCCCCACCGAGGGGCTCGAGCCTACCCTGATATTAGGGTGAATAAGCCTTGGTCGACCACGCTGGCCCAGTGCGGGTTGGTCAACTTCACACACAACCTTTGAATTTCTTCGCAGGTGTGTGCAGGTTTCCTCACGATGTTTTCCTAAACATAGGTACGAGTATAACAAATTCTACGGTTGAATACGTTAAAATTGTTATTCCTCGTTGCTATCAATTTCATTTTAGTACTGATAGGAGTATTAAAGGGAGTATTCAACACTTTATTATGGAATAAAAAGTGTAAATAGAATACAGTCAGCCATTTCCTTACACTAATAAAAAGTCCCTACCCTACTTAAAATATTATAAAGACGAATGGCTTCGCAATCGCCCAGCTGACTTTTTCGATTCTCTAACGATCTATAAAATGTTATAGAAAGGAAATGAAAATGTATAAGTGACGCTTTTTAAAAATTTTACTTGTTTACTGAATCTAAATGGCGACTCGCTTAAATTTCGGCCATAAACAGAGTCGTTCGTTGCCGAAGAAACGTGCACAATCTTTAATGCCCTATTAGAATCCTAATATCTTTGACACGGAGCGACATTAGGTATAATATGGGTTGAGGAAAATACCTACCGCAGTTCCCAAGTTACAAATCCAAAGGTTAGCCGAAAGGGTACGCTAAGCTCGCATTTGTTTTTCTTATCTTGCCTCATACGTCATAGATTGTTGAACATGGGATGGAAAGGATCAAAAATTTCATACGAAATTTCAGGCATACGGTATCAAACAGTGAAGCGAGGTAGTGGGAAATTTATCATCAGTCGTTTAAGTACTCATTTACTATTTACAGAAGCATTTTAGTCTGATATTGCACGATCATGTTATACCTACCACGGTATTTTTGTATTTGAATTTGTTCTTGTGCTTTATACCTACTTAGGCTAATACAATATTTGATTCAAGAGCACATAAAAGAGCGCTAAATTAGTTTATTGTTTACTCCCTGTAGCTTTCAAAGAAAAACTCATACAAAAAACTAATAAACATGCTTTCAGAAAATAATGAAGTTAGTTCTCAATCATTATGGGCAAAATATTCACAGAATAATTTCTACTTGTCGAAGTTGATTCCCGAACTTTGCCATTTCTGGCGATGTTCGATAATGAACGGCGGCCAGGCAATATCGGGACGGGACATTATTATTAAGTTATTGCTTCCCAATATGGAAGGCATTGTCAACAACAACCTACTGTTTTAAATTACCATTCTATTTGCAAAGTCACGAATTCACGGAATTCATCATGTTTCATTGTGTACATATCTCTATATTTGCCGTTGACAGAGTTCTGCATCTGAAAAGAGTTTTATAGAGCAGAAAAATAATCATCACATCACACGGCCATCTATTCCCGGTGTCAAGCAACTGATAAGATAACATACATATTATTATCTATATAATAAAACTGTAGAGGTCGAAAATCTGTACATAGAAAAAAATGATAAAAACCGAACCAGGGGGATGTAAGAAGTAATATAATATAACACATATCCAGAGTTTTTTCTTTGTTTTTCTGTTTATCTGTTTGTACGGACTAATCTCCAAAACTGTTGGACGGATTTGAATGAAATTTTGTATGGTGGTACCTTATATCCCTGGTCAACATCGTAGAGTTTTTACCGTGGGAAAATATCTCATTGCTACGGGAAATTGCACAAAAAAGTCAAAAAACAACGCAGGTGTAGCCGCCGGTGCACAGCTAGTAAATAAATACCTATACAACATCCATACACATGGCAAACACAAGCGCTGATCACACGAATGTTTACAGTGGCCGGGATTTGAACCCTCGACCCTGTACTTCGAAGGCAGACATATTGCCAACCAATCTGCGGAGTCCTTAATAAAGATACATATGTATCTTGTCAACAGTAATTCAGTAAAGCTTGTCTTTTTTTTTTTACCTAAATGTCAAAGTAAAAGGTACAGAAAGTCAAACCATGGATTCCTTATAATAATGGTAAAAGACCAATAAGCTTTGTGTGGATCAATAATTATTACAGCATCTATTCGAATTAATTTATACATACCTACACAAAAACGTTGCTCGAAAAAGTTAATAAAAAGTCAAAAGTCATGCTATTTACTTTCGGCATTCGATAATGGGTTTTTCCAAGCCATTTGCCAGGGAGCAAATGGCTTGGTCTGAAAGGCCGACGGTGTAACTATTACTTAATAACATCCTTGGTGGATGCTGCTGACAGGTGACAGATGACAAACAATCATCTAAACTGTGAAAGCCCCCGAAACCGCATCACGTTCATTGAACTACTGTACTTGCGTACATAGAAAGGACCCCGCGAATCACACTCATAGGAATATGAATTGGAGGACGCGGTCTCCAACCTCTATATAGCGTTTGTCTTTCATTTTACTTCTCGCCGTGCGTTCCGCCCGCCCCCGCTGCCGCGTCGTCGGCATGTTGGTTGGTGGAATGTATACGAGATGTCTTCTCTAGTGTACTTGTACGTCATTCCTCAATGATCACGTCTAAGTTTACCCATCCGCCCTTCCCAACATTATGCGGCTGACGTACGACCTAACTTCGTTTGCAAAGAATAGCTCGACCTTCGCCGGTAACCGTTGCTTTGTTTGTCTACTTTCGTGTATGTTAGCCAGTTAAAGGGGTAGGTCTGTTACATCCGTACATCAACCTCTAGTTCCTTAATTCTCTAAATGACTACTTTACAAAACAGTAAATTCTCGTAAGGGCAGTTGCCCAGTTGTACAGTTGTACTTTTTAACTAATCAATCAAATTCTATTGTGTCTTGTCTGTTGTACTTATTGTTTGAACTATTATTGGAATCAAGTCATCTTGTATTGTAATATCAAATTAGTAAAAATAAACTCGACAAATTCGATATTAATAAGGCTAGGTTAGGATAAGGGTAGCTAGGTTTGTTGTTCCTTGCCCTTCACGACGAGTAATTATCCGGGTTATTTACTCAGCAATAACATTACTACATCGCCGAACAGATAGAAATAGATCGCATCTTAATTAAATGAGTCGTGTCGTGATCGCGAGGGACTGGCATAGGCGTGTGCCCTTAACACACCCAGGACACGGCAAAGAACGAACACTACGAGTATTTGAAATATAAGACAAATCTTCAATGAAATCAACAAAAGCGTTCTTACGGTGAAGGAAAACTGCACACACCTGCGAAGTACTCGTATTTCAAAGGTTGTGTGTGAAGTTGTCCAACATTCACTAGGCCAGCGTAGTCGACTAGGGCCTATTTCTATTATCTATTCTTATATGAGCTGATATGAATCTTCAATGCTTCATCGAGTACCTACGGTACGGCGACCAGGAAATTGGTTGACCACCCTAAGTGGAATATCGTTTACACGAAAAACAACAACAAGATTCATTTTCGCTTGCAAACCTATCCGTTAATCTCATAAACTAAGCCTTGGTAAGAAATTACTTTCATAGGAAATGACATTAAAAATGGTACTTTCTTGGCTCACCGTACCATACCACCGACACTGCCCGGCGCGGCGGAGTCCGGAGGCGCCTGCGGGGTGCGGTGCGGGGCTATCGGGTGGGGAAATCATTTTGGCGCGGGGAGGTGAATGTTCAATGTTCATTCCGTACGAGTTAATCATACTAATACGAGTATTATAAAGAGGAAAGATTTGTATTTTTGTGTGTGTGTATGTTTGTAATTAATAAACTCAAAAACTACTGAACCGATTTCAAAAATTATTTCACTATTAGAAAGCTACATTCACCCTGAGTAACATAGGCTACCTTTTACAGCGAGAAAATGCTTCATTCCCACGGGAAAAACTGTTAACGCGGGCGGAGCCGCGGCGGAAATCTAGTACTCAATATACCTGGAGGGAAAAGGAAACATTCCTTTATTTTTGAAAAGTAACAAAACTGCATTCAAGTATTTTTGAAAATTCTTTTGCTACACTTGGTGTGGAATGGTTTAGTGCCTTTCATTTAATTTACCAATTTTTTTTGAGAGATTCACCCTTATAATTGACCCTAACGATCGATGCATGCAATAAAATTACGGGGTGCAATTCTTACAAATTTTAGTCGGTTCGATTCCCGGAAGTCACAAGTGAATTTTCGAAAATCCTTGATTGCAGCTTTCTTCCTTTTAAAAAATGAAGAAATGTTTCCTTTCAGCAAAATTTTCTATTTCAGTATTAAGAGTACTTTCCTATATTAGATTATTCCTTGTATGTATATACTTCTGTGCCCTTGGTCCCGGTTGACCGAGCAGGATCTAGTTACAGTAAGAGAGGACCTTCAAGCCTTCACTAGCTTATGCTTGGCTAAGTCAACACGCGGTCAGCGATCGAACGATCAAAGACTTCGGATTGATTGAGTATTTGATTCGATATAAATTGGTATTGCGGCCAGTCCTTAGTGATGTTGTTTTTGTAATTGGAAATGTAACGATTAGCTGTTCAGATTCAATTTTTAAAAGCCTACTTATTTAGTTAGTAAGTCTGTGATATTTATAAGATGGTAAAGAATATCTTAACTTTACAGCAACATTAGGCCTACCTTTTCTCTATTGGGGACTTGTTGTTATTTATATAAGGACCGATAGGTTTCAAATATGTGTAAGTAAGAGCCCTTTTAAAATAATGACAACATTTACAAAGTCTCAGAGAAACATTTACTTAGGTTCAATATAGGCCGAAATTTTTCACTCTCGACCCAAATATTTTAAAGCAGCTCTTAGCCGCAGCTGGGCATTCGTGTAGCACGTAAATTGTAGGAACCCTTGTAAATTACTGGCGAATGTTCTTTTCGAAGTACGGGGACTGAAAACATGGTGCGTTCCATGAGGGCGGGTATGCAAATCACCAGCTTAATGTCCCTAAATGTCCCTAAGCGTAGATAGCAACAATTTGTGAGTGTCCTAGCATGTGGCCGCCTTCACTCGGACCGGCTTACAGATAAAAGGAGCTCTGGGGATTATTTAAATCAGTACGAAATTCGTGGAAATAATATAAATGTAGTAAGTTTTCATTTCATTTGAATACGGAACGGGAATGAAGGATTAAATGGTAGTTTAAAAATTTCATAACCGTAATTATTTCTTAAGGTCCGTACTTCCGTACCTCAAAAACGAAAAACGGAAGCCTTATAGGATCATTCGGGTGTCTGTCCTCCAAAACTACTGGACCGATCGTATTGAAATTTGGTACACGAATGTAAATCCGTGACCCACAGACGGACGTGTGACATTAATTAATTAATTTGAATATATTTTGAAGTTATTCAAGAAAATCGGCAAAAATTACCTCTCCAGGCGTATTCGATTCGCACTTGACCAGTTTTTTTTTATTTAAGCATATTCAATATTATGTTGTTTATCAGAGAATGTTTTCAAAAATATGTATTATATATGACCTGGCAAATGTTTTTTCTTTGCTATTTATCGACGGGGAAGAAGCAAATACCTACCTAATCCTAATTTTCCATTTAGGTCTTATTTGCTTGTTCCCGCTTTAGTGAAATCATGGTTCCATAATAAATATTGATAACACATTATTTTGTACGGGTCTAAACGCGATAATATTAAATAGGTAGGTGTATTTAAATATTGATAACGCTCTTGAACAATACATAAGCATTGTGTCAAAAAGGGGACTTATTCTTAAATCAATAGTGTTTTGAACCAAAAGTTTAAATTATCTGAAACATAAACGATCCTATAGCGAGCAAATGTACAGGAAATCAAATTAAATAGCGTCGTTCACAAACACGAGTTGTAGGTATTTATTTGCGTTCGAGCAGTTAACCGGGTGATTTAGTGGGTGAATTCGGAATGTCTTTGCGTCGTTTCTGTCGACTGAAGCAAAGTGAACTCTCTATGCGCAGCGCAGCCAGTTCGGCACTGCAATTTATTAGTTACTGTCCCAAAAAAGCACACAGAAAAGTATACGTAATAAAATAAGTATGGTATATAAGACAAGAGAGTAAAAAAAAAAACATTTCAAATTTAGAAGCACACTATATTTTTATAATTTTTGTCTTTTTGGGGTTTATAGTTTATAGGGGCCAAGAGCACTGTGTTTTTTTAACAATTGCACAGGAATAATAGTTTATTGCATTTAGTATGTTTTACATTTACACCACATTCCATTCCCTTCCCATTAAGCCCTCGGGTTAGTCAAGTAGGTACTTGCTTCCTCTAAATAAATTAAACAATCACACTTTTGTAAAATAAGTTCTTTAAATGGTCCTAATTTACGCAATATTGTACAGCAGGTACACAATCAACTATTCCCAACAGGTTCGCATTGTATAAAGGATAATATTAATAGAATATAATATAATATTACAAGCTCGATAAATTAAATAGTGCAGTTCACAAAAGGATAGAAAGTGATCATGTCGGCGGCCTTACAGCTGACTAGCTAGCTATTTTTACCAAAAAACCTAAATTCACCTGAATATGAATAAGATATGAGATCGGACCATTTTTTGTTACTTTCGTGACCCATTTCAGTGTAAGATGCGAGTCAAGAAGATTTCGTTTGATAAAAGCCGCTGCTGAAACAGCTATGTAGAATGCAGCGCAGCGGCGGCGTGGCACTGAGCCAATCCCTGGTTCGAGCGATATATCAAACTTCGGGGAATCGGTGACATGGGGGATAATATAAAAATATCCATCAAATGAGTTCGACAGAAAGTAAGATTAAAGTAAAGCTACAAAGATATTAGAGGATGCGCACACTAGTTTGTAACGTGGTGCCTTGCAACCTCATTTTCACCTCATTTTCCATTCCTTTCTCGTCTAAATTCAAATATTCAATTTTGGAATTCTTTCGTCATTCATACGTCATATTCGTCCATTGTTCTTCAGTCTTCCCTCAACTTCCGGCCTGGATGTGTGTTGTGTTATTGCGTAAAGAATTCGCATATATGTAATGTAAACCATCGAGTTAACGTACCGTTTTTCCTTTTAAATAAATGTTAATTAACCAGTGTCTGTTCTGCGTTCTTATTTCTCTACAAGGTGCTGCGTGTTCTTCAATCTACAGCCACGTCTGACGGCTCGCCAAGGAGCTGGTGAGCCACAGGCGAAGACGTGACTAGATTTTTTTTTTCAAATTCAAATCTTTTATTGCTTCATATGGTAAAAATATTTCGGACATTGATTAATAAGGTATTTGTGTAACACATACGGACCCGGGAGGGCATAGCAAATTATTAATACTATAAAATTATAAGACTAGAATATATGCGTATATTATGTATGAAATCACACACACAATATGTACACATGTATTGAAATCTTTAAACTAATTCTTAGTTATAAGGTAGAAAGCTTAGTTATAAGGTACTCTATTAATATTTTTTTAAATTTGTTAAATTTGTGTTACGCATAATGCATAGCGTAGAGTCCCTAGCTGTGCCCTATCTTAGCTCAAAAGGTCACCGTAATGCACTTCTCCGTCCTCTATAAATTACGTAAACAACTTACTTTTAACTAGCAATTTCGTATTTTTTTTATATATATATTAAATGAACTACTATTTTTATTTACAAAATATACTAATCAAATGCTTCTGTCTCAGTTGAACTTGAAAAACGTCTCGGTTTTTGAATACAGCGTTCTTTGACAAAAGTCGCAACAGGTAACCTCCGATTGGATGAACGATATCGCTGCCCAACAGACATTAATCAAGCTGACGGCTGTGCGGATTGTGAGGAGGGATAGCCCACGGCACCGTCAAGTATTAGCTCTGGAGCCAATCAAGATCACAGGTATAAATATTAAGCACATCCTATCCTACTTAATATTATAAACGTAAAAGTCCTTCCGGAACATAATGTTGAATTCTCATAAGTTGAATTCTCAAATTCAAGTTGGTGGGGATGGATGGATGGATGTATGGATGTTTGTTACTCTTTGACGCAAAAACTACGGAATGAATTTTAATGAAACTTTACAATAATATAGCTTATACCTACATCAAAATTTCAACGCGGGAAAATCCCTCATACGAGAATAACCTGTTAGCGCGGGTCGAAAGCTAGTATGCTATAATTAATAGCACAAGTGCTATAGAGCAGCAGGTTGCTATACTTAACTAATGCTGTACGCTTGAGTGCCATTATCCCGGTTGGGGATTGCAGTTGTTGTTGATATCACCAGTAAAAAAAACTCCTCATCATCAATCATCATACAGTCAACAAGGTAAGCTGATTCTCTACCTCATTCAACGAACATAAGAACGTTGCAAAGTCCATAGTTTTCAGTTTAGCTTGCTCTTAACTGTACACCTACAACAGATGGTTTGAGGCAGGCATAACGGCGTGACCTCAACGGTTATAGTTTTTTTTTATATCCATACAGCCACTCAACGGTTATAGCCTTTTTAGGGTTCCGTAGCCAAATGGCAAAAAACGGAACCCTTATAGATTCGTCATGTCTGTCTGTCTGTCTGTCTGTCTGTCTGTCTGTCCGTCCGTCCGTATGTCACAGCCACTTTATTCCGAAACTATAATACCTATACTGTTGAAACTTGGTAAGTAGATGTATTCTGTGAACCGCATTAAGATTTTCTTACAAAAATAGAAAAAAAAACAATAAATTTAGGGGGTCCCCATACATAGAACTAAAACTAAAAAAAAATTTTTTCATCAAACCCATACGTGTGGGGTATCTATGGATAGGTCTTCAAAAATGATATTTAGGTTCGTAATAACATTCTTTTCTAAACTAAATAGTTTGCGCGAGAGACGCTTCCAAAGTGGAAAAATGTGTGTCCCCCCCCTCTAACTTCTAAAATAAGAGAATAATAAAATTAAAAAAAAATATATAATATGCATTACCATGAAAACTTCCAACGAAAATTGGTTTGAATGAGATCTAGTAAGTAGTTTTTTTTTAATACGTCATAAATCGTAAACCGCAATTTACCTTTCACTATTATTAAAACATCGATCAAAGTCACAACGAACTACAAAAACTTTTATATTATGTTACTGGCTGCTACGGAACCCTTAATGGGCGATTCCGATTCGCACTTGGCCGCTTTTTTTTGTATATCCATTTCTGTGTTGAGAAATTATTCTATACACTTTGAACTATACATCATGCATGCCGACGTTGTATGGGAGAGGTTTACGTCATGTCATGATATACTGGTGTCACCACGAGACAGATTACCCATGCACTGCACATGGCCGGCAGCCATTTTTATGCGTTAGCGAAATGCAGCCATACATCACAAACATTTTACTCAGATTTATTACGCGCTCCATGATCGCATAGTAATTTTCATTTTACTCTTACAATATATATTTTATGTTATAGTCGTTGATTTGGTGTGATTTTAACACGTTCAATCCTATTCGTAACAAATTAAATGCATAATTAAAATTACATAATTTTCTATTAATGTTACAAACTCAATTGTGGAGATCCTCGGGGGAGGCCTTTGTCCAGCAGTGGACGTCTTTCGGCTGAGATGATGATGATGATGGTTTCAAACTCGCAAAATTTGAGGCTCTTAATAATTAGCCTTAACCTTCAAAATTGTATTTTTTTTCCATTATAACAGGCGGGTTGCGTAAAAGAAAATTTATTGTAAAACGGAGCAATTGTATTTGACTCAAAGTCAGGGAAGTATTTAATTGTGAGACAGCTGTCTTTTCCTCTTTCCAAATACCTACTTAATTTGCATTCCTAATGACAAAGCAGCTGTTTTTATCAGCTTCGCGCCTTGTCGCCCATAATTCGTTTTAAGGAAAGTTAAGCCCCACCATTTAGAAATAATGTAAAAATCATTCCTCTTTTATTATTCAGTAACTATAATCTAATTCAGAACATTTTTTGGTTTAATGCTACGCAAGTGTGAAAGAAGGAAATCCATTTATTTCCATAAAGATTGCTGACCCGCGGCTCCGCGCTAAATGTTTTTCCATACTTAATATTATAAATGCGAAAGTGTGTTTGTTTGTTTGTCCTTCCTTCACGCCCTAAGTAAGCAACCAATCGACTTGTTTTTCGGCATAGAGTTAGTTAAAGGGATGGAGAGTAACATAGGCTACTTTTTACCGCGGGAAAATACCTCATTCCCACGGGAAAAATGGTTAACGCGGGCAGAGCCGCGGGCGGAACGCTAATAAGTAGCTTTTGCGTAAAAGAGTAACAAACGTCTATCCATACATTCATCCTTACAAACTTTAGCATTTATTATATTAGCACAATGAGTAGGATTACAAAGTCAAAGCACGTCGTTTATTCATCATAGGTTTTTTTAAACATTGAATGATGTCATATCAGAAGAAGTTTGGGATTTTTCGGGGATTTGGGAGTTTTCTGGGGTGGCCTGGTAGAAATTGCTAACTTAGCAATAAGGCCGGCTTTTGTACACCTGTGTTGCTTTAGGTTTAAAGATATTTATTTCTCATTAAAAACAATGTTACTTACATGAGAACACAAGGTGGGTAAAAGTTAGACTTGAAATCGTTCAATTTACACTGAGTTAATACAGATACTACAAGATATAAAACTGATCACATTTTAAAATTCGAATTTCAAATTTCAATTGCCTTTCCTTAGGTAAAACTTAATAAATGACTAGATAATTTAGTTTTAAACGATGTAATTGAAGTTATTTTTTTTAAATGGGAAGGTAACTTGTTAAAAAGTTGCGCTCCCTCATATGTGAGCATTCGCTTGCCATAGTTAGTTCGGGTCTTTGGCAGTACCAAGTAGCTGGCCCGTCTTGTGCTGCGTTTAGACACGTTTTTTATTTGGGTGAGTAAGATTGATGTGTGAATGGATTTATGTAAAATTTTATGTATAAGTATGCATGTATTATAGGTGTAAAGTTGTTTGATGGTCATAAGCTTTGTTTCTGTAAATATTTTGGATGTAGGCGTTAAGTAATTATAATGGAAAAGCATTTTGATAAGCTTGTTTTGTAAAATTTGCAATTCGGATAGTTTAGTTTTGCAAGCACTGCCCCATACTTCGATCAGATATGTGAGATGTGATTTAACTAAAGAATTATATATTAGTATGCGAACCTTACGGGGTATGGCGCGAACGATGCTACGTAGGGAACCCATTAAAGAAGAAAGTTTTTTCTTAACTTGGTCAATATGGGCATCCCAAGTAAGTCGACTGTCAACGAGCAATCCTAGATACTTCTCTACGTGTTTTTCTTGAAGAACGACGTTGTTTACTTCTAGGGGTTTGTATGACTGGATTGGTTTATTTTTGGCCTTGAAAATTATGTAAGAAGTTTTAGCTGCATTGATTGTCAATAAATTTGATTGTAGCCAGTTGGAAAGGACATTTAGGTCTTTTTGGGCCAAATCCATAATAGCACCTATTGAAGAGCCAAAGTAAAACAGACAAGTATCATCTGCGTAGAGTGTGATGTGTCCGTGTAAGCCCAAATCAGCAATGCCATTGATATAAATGGAAAAAAGAAGAGGACCCAAAATGGAGCCTTGGGGCACACCAAAAGTGATTGGGAGTGGTTCACTTTGGAAGTCACCGATTTTTACTACCTGCTGACGTTGGCTAAGGTATGAGCGGAAGATTTTTAAGGCATTGCCAGTAATTCCTATGTTCTGAAGTTTGGTTTCAAGCAGATTGTGACTTACTGTGTCGAACGCTTTTTTTAAATCAACGAAAACGCCCAAACATATATTTTTGGTATCAATATTTTGTTTGACTTTAGTGACCAAGTCTACCGTCGCGGCTACAGTGTTGCTTTTTGGTCTAAAGCCAAATTGGCGATCTGTAATGAAATTAATTGATTCTAGGTATGTTTCCAAACGTTTATGCAATACTTTTTCTAATATTTTTGATAGCACTGGAAGAACTGAGATTGGTCGATAGTTACCCGGGTCTGATTTGGTACCTGATTTGTGAATAGGGCTAACTTTCGCTAGCTTGATGGAGTTAGGAAACTGTCCTTCCTGTAGGAGTTTATTTATGCATGCAGTTAGGTTGGGAGCTATTAGGTTTTTTACACATTTTAGAGCTTTGGTACTAATACCATCCAAGCCAGTACTTGAATTGGGATCGAGGCTGTCAATTATCTTTAAAATTTCATCGACGGTGACGGGGCTTAGATTTGAAAGATTAGATGAATATTTTGGAGTTGAGTGACCGGGATTGTTATGACAGTTGGTAGGGATTTCTTTAGCAAGTAGTGCACCTATAGTAGCAAAGTACCGATTAAATGTGTTACAAATTTCCGAGGGGTCTGATATTATCTTAGAGTCAATGAGTAGTTTGGAAGGAGTGCAACTTGATTTTGGTTTATTATTGGAGAGGCAATTGATTAGATTCCAAGTCTTTTTGGGGTCTTTGACACAGTAAATGAATTTGTTGTAATAAAAAGAGTCTTTGGTTGCTTTGAGTAGGTTGGCTGTTTTATCCCTTTCCTGAGCGAATTTCGATTGTAGTAAGGGATTGTCTGGATCATTTTGAAGCTCTGCCCATAGTTCGTTTCTTCGATGAATTGCACTAAGAACGTCCTTATTAATCCAGTCTTTTTGGGGTAGGTTTAATATCTTCGACTTAGTCACTTTGCTTCCTTCAATGATTGTTTTTAGTGAAATCTCTAGTTTCTCAAAATCTTCACAAGATTCATCTTGTAGTTGCTCAGCCAATTGATACAGTTTTTCATAATCGACAGCATAATACTTAACTCTCTCCTTGCGAGGAGGTTTGAGCTTCTTTAAAGTAAGATGGATTTGCCTGTGATCTGACAAAGAAGAATCAATTAGGGCAAGATTGTAAGTGTCACTATGTAGATTTGTAGAAACATGATCCAATATTGATTTCCTCGTAGAAGTTCCTCGTGTATAATGCTGTTTATCAATTTTATTCAATATTTTATGTCCAGCTGCGTTTAATACGTTTATATAGTTCTGCTTCTTTTTATTTTTCTCTAAGAGATCAATATTGAAATCACCAAACACTAGTGCTCTTTTATATCGGTGAAGTTGTGACTCCAATGTGTTCGTGAAGTCCTCAAAGTTTGTATCACCTGGATTGTAGACGACTCCAACATTCAATGCATACTTTTCTAGTTTAATCCAGAGATAGTTGTTCCCTCCTGTATATAAGGATTCTGATAATGTGTGTTTCAGGTCATTATGGATGTAGGCTGAAACTCCACCTCCCATTTTATCTTTTCTTAGGTTATAATAGTGCGTGTAGTTCGGTAAGTGAAGTTTATCCGCTTGTTCTTCGGTCTTAATCCATGTCTCTGCCAACAGTATTACATGTGTCGTTTTAGGGATTGATTTAACTATACAAGCAAGCTCATCAAATTTGTTGCAGATGCTCCTTGCATTTAGATACAGAAAGTTCAAACAGGATCTGGTATTGTTCACTTCAGTATAATTGGAGATAATTTGATAAGTAACAGACTCTGGAACACTCGAGTAGGATGCTGCTAGTTTTTTGGCTCCGTAGTTATGATTTTGGGTATGCCTTTGATATATTTGATAGTAAGGTTGCTCTCGCCTTCCTTGATTCGATGAGACAGTTCGTTTTGCAGATTTCTTAAAATTTTCGTTTGGTAAGGAGAGTTGTCAGAGTACAGTTTAATACCATTCGGCAATTTATCCTTCGAACGTAGTAGTTGTTTGACTGGCTGTTCGCTAGCGAAATAAATCTTTATTCCACGATTTTTTGATGGGTCATACTTTCCAATACGGTGTATTTTTAATGGTTTGGGTATGTCTTTGAAAGCATTAATTATGCACATTACTGCGGATGTATCTCGTGAAACTCGTTCTTCAGCATTACTAGTTTTCTGCTCAGGGATTCCGACAAGAATAATGTTTTATGCTTTAATTATGTTTGTTGTATTCTCTTGTGTGCAATAAAGTATATTCTATTCTATTCAAAGCTAATAATTACTAAAGACCAGTCGGTTCATGGTTGGCCGTTCAAAAAGTCCGTATGGGCACAGAATAAATAATAGTACTAGGTATGGTATGGGGAGTTTGAGACCGGTTCAATATTCAGTAGCTCTGTGTAAGTTAGGACAAAAGCAAATGCGTGGCGAGAAGTTAACTCAACTGGACCGCTGCTGTTTGCAGAGCCCCGTGCATCTATTGCGTGCACAGTGCTCCGTTCGTACAGGGCTACGAGCCAACAGTTATTTCAGATGTTCCCAAACTGTGCGTCGAGAGTCGGGAGCAATGGGGGGCCTTTTAAAAAAATTACCTACGCTTGTGTCTAAATAGTATGACCAAACAAGCTTCACCGGACTTCTACCCGCTATCCACATGGAACAACTATGTATGTGTCGCAGCACAATGATTGTACACGTCTGACAATTATTTGTCTAAAGCTTGCTTGCAACTATGAGTCGGCAATTTGTGCCATCTAGTAAGCCTAGCATGAAGCACTGTGACAAGCAATTTTGTCACATTAATTTGTCACGAACCCGCCATATTGAAACATTTTCCAATAGGATTAGAGTATACGAACGACAAAATATTGTCTTTCACGCGTAAAACCTCATGCTAGCCCTGGCCTGTAATAGAAATTATGTGAATTAATATGTAAACAAATGTCAGAGGCGTTGTCGAATTTTTCTTTCTTTACCGAAAGAGAAAATATCAATAGGTATTTCGAGCGAGTTCTGATATAAGTTATATTATGAGCCTAAATTTATATTTGTGCTTTATTTATATCGTTGTCACAGTTAAAATAGTTTGGGAGACAAAATAACAGACAAAAAAAGGGTGAAAAAGTTTGGGACGCCTGAGAAAATGAACACCGTCTGCATAACGACAGACACCTTTCGAATACAATCAGGGTTTACCTCTCGAATAGGTACTGCAAAACTGTAATAAAATATAAATCAAATTGTTATATAATATAGCATGCAAGTAAGATATAGAATCAAGAAAACTTTTCTGACTTTAAAAATGAAGCCATTTTAAATAGTCTAATTACTGAACTATACATATAAATAAGAGCAATGTGCTCGCCTGAAAATGAAGGGAAAACTCGACGCGGCGACGAAATAAGTAATAATTTCGTTGCCGATGCATGCAACATTAGCAATTTAAAACGCAGCGGCGGCTGTTTCTAATGGCATAAATAAATCCAACATTTCTCATCTCACAATAAACGTTTACCTGGGCGAAAAACATACGGCGCAGTTTGTCACGACGAAACTTATCTCTCTACTTGTATGAAATCCGCGCAAACCGCAAATCCTTCATACAGTTCAGCTGCGCGGCTCGCTTTGTCGCCGCTAGTGGTTCGGCTTCGCCAAAAAACCGCAAATTGATACACAGGACAGCCGTTTTGTACATAGGTACTTTAAGCCTAAATAATAATTTTGACAGGCAGATCCCAAAAATATTCCCATTGCAAATGTCGTCATCAATTTATTACATGGGATATGATTTTTTTTTAAACACGATATGTTTCTAAATGGGCATTTTATCAAACATTTGGCGTTTTTTTTACAAATAAATATCTGCAGGCCCAAACTTAGTATTAGTATATTTAGAAATACTTTATGGATTTTTTAAAAGGGTGATTGAAAAGTAATGATGCAGTATATTTTTAAAACCGGCTCAAAAACCTCTTTCATTCGATACCACACACGATAGGTTTATAAAAAATAATAATTAAATCCTATAATTTTAATAAAAATGGATGATTTCGTATTTGCCCCCAGCGCAGCTTATTGCGTAGTGGACGGGAAATCGATATACCGGTTTGGTTTGGTACCTGTAAGTCTCAGCAATAATGTTGACCGGCAGTTCTAAAATATTCCCATGGGGGGATACCAAACCAAACCAAGCTGCGCTTTATTCATATCATAACGTAAAATACGATTTCCTGAAAATGCATATGTAGTGCGAAAACCAACACACAAACTTTAGTACCGCCATACCTGAGAACGTACAAAATAAATACTAATTCTTGGATTTGAAATTCTTATTTTGAATGGAAACGGACGTAATGCATAATCGCTCTAGGGTCGAGCGACTAAACAATATTTTTCTTTCTTTTATACTTTGAGAATTGAGGGAAATCCTTGTTAAAAGTTAGAAAGTTGTGGATTGCCTTGCCACTTTGTGTTTCGGAAGCCAGAATATATTATTTCCGCAGCGACAAGAATACTTAAACTTCGGAAAATTCAAAGTTTAAATTACAATTTGATAGGTACAGAAATTTTACTAATGAGAAACAAAATTTTATTATAATTAACGCACATCTCGCATAGTTATAAAATAAAGAAGATATAATACATAAAGTATAGTTTGGTAAATTGTTATTAATAATTGAGAAAATAGCTTCAAGCATTGGCAAGTTTCTAGAGCCTTCATAATTATACAATATATTTATAAGACTCAATCAAGTGGTACAAACACACAGATCTAATATTTAATCTGTTTTAACATGTTCCCTGTCCCCATACAAGAGGGACGTTTGGCCTCCCAACGTCACCTGTTTTTTTGTCATAATTGATATACCCTACACGTTTTGATACTAAAAACCTAATTTCTACGGCTACGTCCATAAAAAATACATCCTAAATTCGCCTATAAATTTGCTCATATATGATTCATGAACTTCATAAAAATGGTACAAAAAATTGCTTTTGAATCAAATGTGATTCATGGGACGGGAACCTGTTAAGTTCCAATAAATCTTGAACTCAGGGTAAAAGTATATTCCAAAGACAAAGAAAATGTGTATTATGTACTTGGTTCTAAAAATTGGAAATCGTCCTGACATTTACGAAAGCGACAAGTCGATCGTCGTCAAGATCTTTGGGGGAGTCCTTTGTCCAGCAGTGGACGTCTTTCGGCTGAGATGATGAAGCGACAATTGAAAGTTTTCATATCTAAAATATAAATTATTTTAAGTACGCTCACAAGAACTTTCAAGTATTAGGTACATGTGTGTCAAAAGTAAAGTAGGGAAAGCACTTTCAAGGACGCCAAAGTAATATTCCTCCCCAAACACTCTGACACGAGAAATACTGTAAGCTGTTTTCAATTTCCATAAGTTCTTTCGCTTGCTCTTACTTCCTTCCGTATAATTTTCGAAACGTTATTCTACTTAAAGAAAATCAACAGTCCTTAAAAATATATTATTGAATTTTTGGCGCAAGATCGCGAATTAGTGAATAAAATTAATTATATTAATGAGTATTACTTTGTCAGTTGTTGTAATAATAAGTTGGGGATATTGGCCTTGAGTTGGATGTCTCAGATATTTGGGGAAGCTATTATTTAGGCTAGTCTGTGAGAGGCTTGGGGGAAGTTGGGAACTATTCCCAACTCGCGCCGCCCGAACTCCGAAACGGGGAACCACGAGGTACCCGCCGCTCAAATTGTTCGCAGTCTTTTGTGACTCCAACTATACCTACTTGTATAGGTACCATGGTACCTCGGAGGGCTACAGTCTTCTATGTTGTACAATCTAATACTGAATTTATATAAACTTTTATTACATACGTATCGTTTGATTATTGAACCTGTTGATCATACCTACAAGTATAATTAATTTAGGTTTAGGTATTAATTTAGATTGAAATAATAAAAGGCGAAAGTACATTTACAGTCAATTCGTGTGGACAAGCACGTGTTGAAACTATTAATCTAGGTATGTTTTGTTTTTATGGTAGTTTGGCATTTTGAATAAAAATTAAAAAGCCAATAAACGTCACATATAAAATGAAAAATTGCATTAAAAATTATAGAAACCTTTGTGTTTCTCTTATTATTAGGTGCTTGCTTTTAATGAAACTTTATAATAACATAGCTTATACATCAAAATAACACATAGACTACTTTTACCGCGGGAAAGTACATCATTCCACGGGGAAACCTGTAAACGCAGGTGGAGCCCCGGGGGAGGGGAATCTAGTATTTCATAATGTATGTAATATGTATTATGAAATTTATAACTAACAACCGTCTTTCTCCACTTCTTTCACACAATATATTTCATAATATATGTAATATTATGTAATTTGTAACTAACAACCATCTTTCTCCACTTCTTTCACACAATGCATTCTACCACATTCTACTGACAGTGTTGAATATTAAATAAAAGAGAGCAGTTTTCCCCTATCTGCATACAGTAGGTGTCGCTGGCGCGCTACTCCTAGTACGTCACGCGCTATATTATTCAAATTTCTGCAGGACACATTAGCAATTCAGCGGCTTCGTTACGTGAATGGGAATAATCACGAGGGCCGGTAAACAACCCCATCTGATTGGCCACAACGATGTTATGAAAATTGGCGTTCCACCAAACCCCGAGGGCTGCTCCTGAATCTTAATCTAACAGGGTGGCCTTAAATTAAATATATGCGCAACCAAATGAGAGTAGAGGCTCTGCCGAATTAGTAATCAAATTCAGAAATCTAAAATTCAATGAAACAAATGTATTCAATACTAATTACAATACGTGTCGTGCTATAAATCACAGCCCTGCAGATTCTTATTATAATAAAATATTTATATGTATATACTTTATTTGAATCATATTTATCGTATAAATTGGAACACCTTGAAGCTTTTTCTTTATTTTTGTAATACGGTGCGTGGCAGTTTAAGTTTAGTCTAGAAACTAAACAGCCTTAACCACCCTAAACTTAGATATTTCAGCCAGTTATGACTGATGAATATGTTCATATATCATTCTAGGACAAAATATCCGCATAGAATTGTATACCTGTTCGATATATGGTAAATAAAAAATAATACAAAATATATAAAGCACTCAACAAATACATTATTAATACAATAAATAAAACTAAACTAGGTTTCGCTGTAATATTAATATTAACTAACGAACGTTAGGAACTATTTTTCCTAGCTGCTAAAGCATGTACGGCAGCATCATAATGTAAATGTATATAATATATCCCCGCAATAAATCATGATTACAGAGATTATCGGTATCAAATAACTTCGATAAGAGAGCGATGTGGCTGCCATTAAACGTGATAGCTTTCCGTGGAGTAGGAAACGATATGTTATACTAATATTTTTACACCATTTATTTAGTAAACGTTTACAGTTGTAGATGTTGGTAGTGTTATTACTGTGAAAATGTGTTATGTTTATCCTTCTTTCACACCGTAACTAAAGCCTCGGTCACAAACAGCGATTAGTCGCTCAGTGTGACAGGGCTATTAGCTGCGAATTCCATACTGACCGTGTTCATTTTTAGTCGCAGCGAATGAATTCGCAACGACTATTCGCTAAATGTGACCAACGTATTAGCTTGTCTTTATGCACACAGATATATTGAAGCCAGAGAGTGACATAGGCAACATTTTACCGCGGGAAAAAAATGGGATAAGTCGAAAACAACGCGGGCGGACAGCTAGTTATAGAATAAATGCATAACTTTGCCTAAGGCTATTCAAAAAATAGACAGCTTGCCAAAGGGTTTGCCACGTCTTCTAGTTTAATCTTTATGCGACGTTTTTACGTTTCGCATCGAATAAAATGTATATGAATGTAATGTATATGTATTGCAAAAGTGAACTTCATCATCATCATCATCATTTCAGCCGAAAGACGTCCACTGCTGGACAAAGGCCTCCCCCAAGGATCTCCACAATGATCGGTCCTGCGAAAGTGAACTTACGTATACAAATATATGACTTAGTTTACAAATATTATGTAACTTGTTGTTGTTATTGGGTAGAATGAACGGAAACTCCGCGTTTAAAATTTCAGCAGTTTTAAGTAGGTTAAACTGCTGTGGAGATTGCTCGATGGTGATTAGCGATGCAAAACGTGCCAGACTGCTCGGAGGGCCTGTAGCCTACCAGCCAAGCCAGTGTAGTTCGGTACCAACACATCGCTACGTACATTCGATATTTAATTTTAGTACTCGCTCTATTTCGGGAACATAGAGAGGTTACCTCATAAACGCAGGGTGTACTTAGGTGGCAGCTTAGCAAATACTAAGAACATATTCTCGGTCAACGTTTTTGAGCAACAATCCAGAGAAACTTTTTTCGGAAAAGCGAAAACAATTCGAAACATCCATAAAAATTACAGTAATTTTTTTGCAATAGTGCATGGAAAAGTATTTTTTTTTCATTTCTGAGAAAGTTGACTGACCATGGTCTTTCCAGTATTTACTTTTACTAAGACAGGTCTTACAACCTGCATAGGATTAAAAAATCGTAAGAAAAAAAAAACTGCATTAAAAATTATAAAAAGAGCAACAATATATTTATTGTTGCGAATCAATGTAGTAAGTGAAAACGTTAGTTTTATTTACATAAAAGTGTCTGCTACGCCAGGCGTAGAGCCCGTAGTCAATACGCCGCTGTAGTACAATTTTTTTATTCATAAATGACACGAAGAAATGTGTAATGTAAGATGTATAGACATGAAGAAATATTTAACGCCTATATCTAATGAACGGTCTAGCAGTGGACGTCGTTCAGCTGATATGATGATGATGATGATGATGATGGTATTTACATTACGAAGTTAAGCATAAAACGGATAGTAATAAAATTAAGAGTGTTACGGAGAAAATACGGTAAGTAATACGGAAGCTATGGGAGGAGCAGTAGTCGGCAGCACAGTAGTACCATTAGTGTGTTGTAATAGATTCGGGTTTGTATCCGTGAGTGATGGGAGCTGTGGAGCGGCGTTTAATTAGCCGAGTCTCCGCGCCGGGAGCTCCGCCGCGCTCGTTTGCCAGGGCGCCTCCGTCACACGCGATTAGTCTCACACGCATAAGCTGCATGCCAGATTTGTAGATTCACCAAGGCTTAAGGGGATCATGACGTCATGGGAAGAAAATTACATTGTAACCATCAAATCACTTAGTGAAATGTTATTTAGAATAACGAAAGGCTGAGCAGGTTTTTTCCCTTGGCCTGCGTGGGCCATATATAAGCTGTTTTATGTAAGCACACTTTAATTTAAAACTGAAAATATGCTGTTAGTGCGTTTAATTCGTAAACAAACTGTTCTGCCATGACCATGGTCGGTGTATCTGGTCGTAAAATCGGTAAGCTCAATTCAATATTAAATCGCGGAGTTCCGTAAAAATGTTGTTAGTGTAGTTGACAACAAGGAAGTGTCCTAAAAAAATCTAATTAGTCCGTCAGTCAGAGTATTAAAGAATAATGTACACTTTTTTTTTGTCTGGCAAACGAAAAATGCCGACGATACAGAACTTTGAAATTTCCAGTGACGACACGCCGCCAAAAAGTGACGTCATAGCACTCTTCTCCTACATTTTGATGCGATATATCTTCGACAAATAAAAAAAAAACGTGTTCAATTTTTTCCGATAATCTAACTGACGGACTGATTAGAATCGATTTATTTTTTCCAGGACACTTCCCCACTGCAATAATCTAAAAATGTTCAAACTGAACAGTGTAGGTAGGATATATAATTAAACCTATAACCAACAGAGATATTCTATGAAACTTATCTCATGTTCAGAGCAAATCACGATTCACGCTTTTTTTTTATTGCAAAACCTATCTACAGGTTCTATGCGCCGATGAGTAGAGTAAAAAATTGACACAATTCCTTTTAATTTTGATAGAACGGAAAAAGAAATCTGGGGTTACTTTACCCTATAACTAGATATGCAAATATGGTAAGTGTCACTTAAAATACCCCGACGACCGCCCCTCGTTTGAATTTCAAATCGTGTAATTTCGCGCGCCTTGTCTTGACAACTTGCCCCTACTCACCGTGCGCCGGACCTAATCTTTGCCGTCTTATGGCCGTGAAATGTATGATTTCTGGTCCTTGTGAAGGTCAGAACAGAAAAAAATCCATTACTTTTCGATGAAACCTTTACCTTAATCTTCTACTTCCAAATTTTACTAAAAAAGAACACCTTTTTACCTAATGTAGATACGAAATTCAAATATTCTTCAAAAACAAAGTCATCTAAATAATATAATGTTGTTTTCTGAATATTGAAACTGGATAAAGCAATAACAATAAAAGTTGATGGAGCAGAGGAAACAGGGGAAACAAAGAGGGGAAACATGAAACGTGAGAGCCAATATTGTTCGATGTCATCCAGATTTATGGACTCTGACATGCACCAAAGACACGGCGACTACGACGAAACTTGACCTATACACGTTAGTAGGTACTGCGAACCGGCCTTAGATGGTGGAGGGAAATCCATATGAAAGTAAAATCAGAAAAACATTATACCAGGTTTATTTGAGAGATACATTACATCTTTGCAAATAGAAAAAGATCATCCGGCTCGCAGCTAGGGCTGCGGCCGTCTGTCATGGCGGCCGCCAATTTCAAAAGATATATTACTTTTCATATTTAAATAGCCAGAAATGCGGAAAGAGGCTGCCAGCACGAAAGCAGCGAGCAAGCTGGACGTATGCACGCCACAGTACCTACTACCTACTATTTATGTTTTGTGCCCATACATGTTTTTAATTTTTTGTGCCATTACGATTCTGTTCCTAATTTGATGTTCTGAGAAAATTAAAGTACCTGAGTTAATATCCGCAACCTTTTGGTATAATATGAGAAAAAGCACCCCAATATGGCCCAAAATGAATACATTATTTTAAACATTTGCTTTGAAAATTGATAAAATCTTGTACGGTATTTCAATCGACTGTTTTTTCTAGCATTTACTACAAAAGTTTACAATGATGTAAAGTATTACAGGACCACTTTATTTTCTAATGTGATTAACCGTATGCATTATAGTATACTAGCTTTACCCCCCGCGGCTCCGCCCGCTTTAACAATTTTTCCTGTGGGAATAAGGGATTTTCCAGAGGTAAAAGATAGCTTATGTGTTATTCTGATGTATAAGCTATATTATTATTACAGTAAAGTTTTATTAAAATCCATTCAGTAGTTTTTGCGTGAAAAAGTAACGAACATCCATCGACGTTCTTTCGCGTTTATAATATTAGTAGGATATTCTATTCTATACTTTCCATTAACGCCACTACATAAAATCCGGTTTGACTATATCAAGCGGAAGGAATTATTAAAATGTTATAGACTCACAAAAAAAGCATTCAATTAAATGGAACAAACGTAATACAAAAACAATCCTTCACTGTGAGAGCTGTCGAGCAGAAACCATTTTTTAAATGGAACAGACAAGCACCGCAACTTGCTTTATACATTTTCTTGTCACACGCTACAAAAAGCAACAAAAGTTTTGTAAGCAACATATTTTCCTCATGAGAGGAATTCTTTTATAAATTCCAGTCAAACTGCAGAACAATGTGAGCACAAAAACAACAAAGTATGAAAAGTGGGTTTATTTTCGTATAAAGTATATTCCCCCTCATATAAGTTTATTTTGCAGACGTATGGCGTCGGTGAAGTAGAATGGATGTAAGTGCCTATTAGCGGAAAACAGGATTTACGGTAAAAGAAAGTTTTTTTTATCATAGCGCTTATTCTTCTCATACTGTTTTTCTTCTTCACAACATATAATTTATTGCTAGCTGACCACCCGCGGCCCGGTCGCTTTGTTTTTCGACTTCTTACGTGGGAATGAGATATTTTCCTGCGGTAAAAGTAGCCTATGTTAATTCCGGCCCTTTATCTATCCCTGTGCAAAAAACCTGTCAACCTGTCTTACCAACCAAGTTAAAACTATGTCACAATCTCAAAATCTTGCAAACGATGCTTGAAAAGCTAACCAAGATATTTTAATTTAACCGCACCGAAAACAAAGAAAACTTATTTAGGGCCAATTACCTAAACGATTTTGGGTCTCTCTTAACAATATAAGTCAAAAAGGTTTTATTGTTAAAGTAACAATTTTTACCAGGCAAGCTTTAGAGATATAAGTGATGCGGGTTGGTTGTTCATATAAAGAATAATCATAATAATATAACTGTTAATTGGTTATAAAATGAACTGCAATTAAATTTAACTTTCCTTCGTTAGATAATATCGTGACACGTTTAGCATCCAAGCTCTGCACAAAGACAAAAGCAGACATTATTTATTTGCATAAATACACGTTTATATACAAAGATATTAAAACGAATTTCGGTTCATTGAGGACCTTTGGTTCATTTCGTAATTAAGAGTCGATGTTATTTTCGTTAACTATTATTCATATCATAAGTTACATGATAGTAAATGTGTCAAAGGCATCACGGTAATCGAAGCCATTACAAGGTATTATCATTACGTTATGACCGTGTCCTTCAAGGTAGGGAGGGAGGCCGTCATTAGCCCTCCTTGGCACTGGCTGGCCAATGGCCGTGACTCTATGGGGAAGCGGCAAGCGCAAGGTCGCCCCCAAAACATCATTCTTATGTTCCACTCACCACTGAAATGTTTGATAGAATTGCAGTTTTTACCATACAATGAAGTTTCTTTTTAACTGTTTCTTTCAGTAATATACTTAAAACATGCATCGTCAAGCACTTAATCTAGGTTACATTAAAAAAACGATTTTAAGTTATGTTAATAAATAATCAAACAATAATAAATAGTAGTAGGATAGGAATACGTACAAAAACATATTTAGAAAATTTCAAGATCATATGTAAATCTCTACAGGAAAGATGAAAAAATGAATTTTCATTTCATTTCTTTCACTGGTGTGTTCCGAGGACTGTGTCCCTTTATCGTATCTGGTATCAATCAAGGTGAAGCTAAAGGCAGTAATAGCAGCGAACACGCAACCCTTCACTTGAGAGCCACCCACTGACCCCACTGCACAGCCGCCATGCGTGAGGTTATTATCGGTGCGTTTATTATTATTATGAAGATATTAGGGCTGATCCTCGTTGTCCTTGTCACACTTTTGATGACTAAAAGGGATAGGAAATATCATATTTAAAATTGGATAGCTCCACAAGACTGGCTTTCCGCCAGCGGCTGCGCCAGCGTTAACAGATTTCCCGTGGGAATGAGGAATTTTCTGACGGTAAAAAGTAGCCTATGTTATTCTCCAAGGTCTAATAAACCTTTGTACCAAATTTCATCAAAATCGGTTTAGTACTTTCGGAGCCTATTCAATGTAAACAAACAAACAATCAAATCTTTCCTCTTTATTACTTATATAGTATAAAATCATTCCATTCCATTTTTCAAAAATCTCTAAAAAAATATTCCTAAAAACACATACAGTTATTATTGTAAGGTCTGATATAATTATTCTAATTTGTGCTAACAATACAAACAAATATTGTAAATGTTCAAGATTAACACCAACTTATATAGCCCCGCAAGTCCGGTGAAGCTTGATTGGTCGTACCTTTTCGACACAAGCATAGGTCAATTCAAAAAAAAAAAAAAACTTATATAGAAATATATACAGCAAAGAATTTGAGCCAGCCTTACAAAGATTAGGTACAATTATGTAACTGTACCCACTGCACCCAGCAGTGTCTCTGTAACCTCACGGCTCGGAACAAATGGAGAGCTGCCCCATAAAGCAGCTAACTTAGCAGAAACGCTAGTCGTCCTTACTTTATTTCAAAAGTTGCCAGTTATTAGTAATCCGGATTTGGTTAAATAATCACTGCATTGTTATGTAGGATAAATAATATTTTCGTGAATTCGTAACATTAGCATTAGGCTTTGTTAGATTACTTAAACCATAAGAAGTATAGAGGAGACTTTTTTCAGTCTGTGTCCGATCTCGCACACCTTACCCAAAAATATGCGCAATTTTTATTTTCAGTCCTATGTACTTATGGCTTATGTGCTTATAGCAGGAAAGCGTACAAAAAACAAAAAAACAAAGATCGCACTGATTTCTTTTTCTGAAGATGGAATATGCGTGTTAACCTATAGTATGGTGCATATTTACTTTAAAACGTGCTAGCTATGTATTAGATATTACAGAATTACAACATGTAAGTACTAAGTTGATTGACCAAATCATACTATCATACTAATATTATAAAGGGGAAAGATTTGTATTTTTTTGTGTGTGTGTATGTTTGTAACGAATAAATTCAAAAACTACTGAACCGATTTCGAAAATTCTTTTTACCATTAGAAAGTAATATAGGCTACCTTTTACCGCGGGAAAATGCCTCATTCCCACGGGAAAAACCATTTGGGGAAAACTAAGGGTTAACGAGGGCGAAGCCACGGCGGAAAGCTAGTAATTAAATAAAATGTCTAAAGAAGGCTATTTTTTATAAAAAACGATCAATTAAAAGCCTTTAACAAGTTTAACGAGAGCAGTCGCAAAAAGGTGAAAGATGATGTCAGATGACACCGAGTGGGGGGGGATATGTGTTATCACGAGCTAGACGGCTGAGTGATTGGTCTGTGAGATACCGCCTATGCGATCCGTCAGCGTTAACGAGCCGCTACATGACACTCCGAGAGATACCCAGACGAGCTCAAATGTTTGTCACTTTCTCACCCTCTTCACAAGAAAATTAGAAACTTGGATTTCGTTCAGGAAATATTACTCGGTCATTTTGTGAACAAAAACAGTATTAATGTGTGTTTTAACAATGCAATTTTGTTTGATAAATTTCGACTGCGTATTGCATTTTGATATTCAAATTCCATTACATGCGTATATCTATTACACTGAAATCTAATTTGTTACTCGTAATTTTAATATATTACATATTGCGGTGTGTTATTTATAACTAACTTTGCTTAAGCATTCAATTGAAAAGTTAATTGAAATTGTATGTCCCTAGTGTGTGTTAAAATTGCGTATAAAGTAAAAGGCAATCGCAGACGGGTTGATCGAAGGATAGGGCTGCTAATTATAGATCAAAATCAAACGAAATTAAAACATACAGAAATTTTATTTTACATATTATGTGAAAGGATGTAACTAAAGCTCACGAAGCTTATATTGATTACGTCGTCGATGACATCATTGTTGCACGTAGCATCTGAATTCTGTACCAAATGAGCGAAATGCCCATTTAATAATGTCAAGTACATTGTTGATTGTAAATAAACTACTCGACCAGAATCAAGGACGTGAACATGAACCTACATTGTACGGAATGGCGTTCTCAGTAGAACTTTAATTCTATCATTGAATTGCACTGCATAGTTTAGTTTATTGCCGTCGGATTCAAGAAGTCTGCAACAGAAAATGTTACATTGTCGTATTTAATTGTTAGCCACTTTACAAAGTTGAAAACTATGTTTTCGTTTATTTTCTTTTGGGTGTTAGTTTCAAATAGGCGGTAATGTCTGACGTGACATCCGACGAAAAGACAGAACGCCTATACGATGGAATCACTCTTTTGAAACATACACACGCAATCCTGATTTTCACTGGATCTTTCTTGTAGTTCGTGCGTCAGCCACAGTTTTTTCTCTATGAGAGCTAACCGGAAACAGAAGCGTAAATGTTGCGTAGACATTCGCCAACTGGCGTGTTTGGCCAAATAAGTGTCACTTTTATAATCTACTAGCGACCCGCCCCGGCTCCGCACGGGAAAATGGTTATTGTGGGTTATTCTTAAGTATTTATGCATGTATTATACATATAAACCTTCCTCTTGAATCCCTCTATCTATTAAAAAAACCGCATCAAAATCCGTTGCGTAGTTTTAAAGATTTAAGCGTACAAAGGGACATAGGGAGGGACATAGGGACAGAGAAAGCGACTTTGTTTTATACTATGTAGTGATAGTAAAAATTTTTCGCAAAGGAAGATTAATCGCATTCCCACCACTATTATCCTCCGAATTACGTACCAGGAAGTATTATAAAGAAGAAAGATTTGTATTTGCGTGTGTGTGTGTGTGTGTGTGTTCAAAAACTACTAAACCGATTTCAAAAATTCTCTCACCATTAGAAAGCTACTTTCACCCTGAGTAACATACCTTTTACCGCGCGAAAATGCCTCATTCCCACGGGGAAAACTGTTAACGCGGGCGGAGCCGCGGCGGAAAGCTAGTATTAAATATATTTTTAATTTATTTATTATATTTTAGTCTGTCTTACTTGAGCGGTCGGTTATTTCGGGCTTGAACGGGCGGTATATTCAAAGCAGGTATTTATCGGTATCAAAGTGCGGAGCATTCGACTCGTTATTAACATTCCACGTCGCATCTCCGCCGCGTAAAAGAGATTGCCAACGCGGATTGAATACAGCTTATTCTGTTCTGGTACTTGTGAGCGATCCCCGGGGATCACCAGCTACTTCAGAAGGTATTGATTCTTCACCATCCGCCTCATCTCATTAAAGTCGTACATAGTTCGATTTGGTTATTTTCCGAATCATTGGTAAAATAACCAAAATAGTGAAGTCAGGCTCTTAAGGTCTTAAGTTTACTTTCTTCTTTAATAGCGGTAAAAAAATATTTATATAAAAAAATTAGCAATCCTTAAGCAAAATATGTATTTATGCAAATAAATATGTTTATCTTCGTCTTTGTCTAAGGCGTGGATTCCCTATAGTAAATATGTCACGATATGATACCTATAACAAAGGAAAGTTAAATTAAATTACAGTTAATTTTAAAACATTGAAGTCTACAGCTAATAGCTGTCAGCTATGATACAGAACATATATAAATAATAAAAAACTAATTTTTATTTTTATTATTTACAGACATTCGCGTCTTTCCAGCAGCGTTGTCGTCGTCGCGCATACAATCATAGGTGTGAAACAAAAGAAAATTGTGTTCGCAAAAAAATTGTGGTCCAAAAAACGCAGCGCTGCGCTGGCATTGCGTCGTCGTCGCCGTGTCGACGCTGGCGTGACAAGACGCTGGAAAGACGCCAGTGTGAGGGGTCTGTTACTCTGAATGAATCACCAACCCGCATCACTTATATCTCTGCTTCCATACCTAAAGCTTGCCTGGTTGAAATTGCAACTTTAACAATAAAACCTCTTTGACTTGTTCTGTCTTTCTGTATTGGGTACCTAAGTATCTAAAGAATTGAAAGAACTTTGTGAATTATGTAACTAATTATATTAAGAAACAAAATCAGAAAAAAAAACAACATGTTTAATTTCTTAGATTTTGTTCTATGTAATAGTGTATTGTGCAGTGACATAGAACGGGATAAATCTGTAAATCTGTAACTTTCTTGTAAAATACAGTTCTCCAGTTCGCTGTAAACCTTGTTGTAGTCGACTAAACCTTGTGATTAAGGTTTATACGGAAAATAAATACAAAAGAAAGTAGGGAAGCAGTTAAAGACAATACAAACCCTCATGACGGCCCTGTCTGGACAGGGCCGGATAAAGAGGCCCTCCGCGCTATCGCCAGATGACGGCTCTTATTATCTCAATCGCAGATAAAACAAGGCCTATCCCGAATAAGTAAACAAACAAATAAACCAGTCGCTCAAAAATATACAGATGACATTGAAACATTATTGTTCTAGTAGTGTTCATAGAAACGTTACCCGCGAACCTCACTCGATACCACCTCATACCACACTCATACAGGGACTACTATTTGGTATTCTGTGCTCATACTAATTTAAGTATCGTGGCATCGTTCGGCACTTTCTTTATTTTTTTTTCTGTTGTTGTTAATTTGTTCTGTTTTTTTGTTATTGTGCCTGATTTTTGTATTTTATTAATTGTTGTGGCGTCATTAATAATAAATGTTTCTTTCTTTCTTTCTTTTTTTCTGTCTGAATATATGCACGGACTCCAACATTTATGGCGTTTGTCTTTTGTTTTGTAACTAATAATTACTATACAAGCGCGGCTTTTTCCCACCTCCCTGAACTATACGATAACAAAACGCATAATAAATGTTCTTATTCTTATTCACACTAGTTCTGTTCTTGCTTGCTTATACTTTTGGTGCCAGAATTATTGAGCTGCCAAAGGTTTCTATCATGACTCGTATAAAGACTATATCCATTGATAGTAGCCGTGACTCCGAAGCACGGTATGATCTTCCTTATCAGATAATCAGCTGATTCAGCCCGCAATGTCCTAACCAGTTTGAGGAAAGTTTCCCAAAGTTTCATATTATATTCTAAGACATCGATACACTTTGATCAACTAAAAAAAACACATATTAATTGAAAAACAATAACTGCTTATACTTAAATTTATCTGGAAGAAATTACTAACCTAGCAATAATGTGGACCTTCACCTCAGTCAAATCTATTCAATGTTTCCAAAATTGTCTTAATCTAACGATTACGAGTTAAAGTTAAAGTTGACAGATTACGAGTACTAAATAATTATTAGGCTCCTGTTTCAAGAGCTCTAATTGGACCAAAACTTTGCTGAAACCTAATTAATGAAACCAACTGGACGAGGGTTTGTCCAACACTCTGATTGACTGACATTAATCAACCAACACAGAACTCCAATGTACTAACATAACTTGATTATGTACTTTATTTGATTCTAATCCATTAATAGAAAATAGGATTATATTAAATTCTAGTCTTTTGAAAAACAGCAACCACAATAGATTAGGTACTATTCTTTATAAAATCTTAAAAATACTCCTTTAAAATCCACATTCTCTTGAAGGGCTCAGCTTTTGAAAATCTTTGCCTTATTCCTGCGACAGATTGGTTATAATCTATTATATAGATATATAGTACTTATTATGTTTAGCTTAAAGAACAATACTAGAATACTTTCAGGGTATCTTGTTTTATTACAAACTAGCCTTCCGCCGCGGCTCCGCCCGCGTTAACAGTTTTTCCCGTGGGAATGAGGCATTTTCCCGCGGTAAAAGGTAGCCCATGTTACTCAGGGTAAATGTATCTTTCTAATGGTGAAGAATTTTTGAAATCGGTTCAGCAGTTTTAGGGTTTATTCATTACAAATATACACACACAAAAAAATACAAATCTTTTCTCTTTATAATATTTGTATAATCTAGCCCGCGTCACTTTTGTTTGCTCTATTTCCACGTCCAGTGGTTGTAACAGGTCATATGTCCCCACCGAGGGGCTGGATCCAACCCTTCTTCTTGGTAGAAATTTCTACCTTGGCAAGAAGGCTGCCTTTTGACACTTACAATTGAATTTGTCTTTCTGTCAAATGCACCTCTATCTAATGGTGTCAATAAATGAGTATTGAATTTAAAGTTTTTTAATATCATACTTGACCATTTAATTAATAATAGAAATAAAAGATTCCTTCTTTTGGTTTGAAAATTAAAATACGCTCTATTTTAATAATCAGCAAACTGAGATTTTATTTAAGGTTGTTGAAGACAAAGTTCGTGCAAGTGACGCGTATCAGTCGACATCTCGAGATGAAGACAACAATGAAGAGGCTCTGGACTAAGATATCTTAGCTTTGTTTGTGAGGAACAATGAAACTGCCTGGTGGATGACGCTCGAGGTATCTCGTCCGATAAGTCCGACATCCGCTGTGATTTACTTCCATAACCTATCTGAGTACAGTTACGCAAGCTAATAGTATGCATAGTCTGAAAAAAAAAACTAATAGTAGTTATATTTCATGAATTTATGTTTGCGCCTCGCGGCTCGCTTCGCCCTTCTTAACATTTTTTCCCGTGGAAATGAGGAATTGTCCCGCAGTAAAAGGTAGCCTTTGTTATTTCCTGGACTAAATAATTTTGCCCAACTAATTTTTTCAGAGTTAATTCAATAAAAAATATGTATTATAACCGATTTAATAATAATCTGTCTTAGTTATATAACACATCATAAAAGAAAGTGTGCTTAATTTGTCAGATATTTTCTTAGGTAAGTAACGATGTAGGTAGGTTTATTTGCTGCTAACCAAAATCTTTTATTGCAACAGGAAAAAATATCAAACAGCGCTTTTAATCTAGTTCAGCATTTTGTAATTATAACGACAAATTAAACTAAAGTTAATAAGTTCTTTTGTAAATCTGTAAAGCTTGTGGCAATATTATAAATTAAAATAACTGTTTAAAATCTTTTTTTTTCTTTTAGTGTGAAGCAAGTATATTTTAAAATTTGTTTTTTCAACGCATAGGTATTTAAAATTTATATTCTCGTAGCTATTTCGTAGCATTCGGCTACGTACTCGTAGTCTGGTTACGGCGTAGCATCATTGTGGCGTACTGAACGTACGACAGCGGCGGCGGCGGCGTGTGGCGGTGCTGCTTAGGTTCACTTACACTCACAGGTGTAGTGCAGGATTTTATTAATAAAAATACACATTGAATATTTTCTCATTCTAGCAAATAAAAATGTTCAATGAAATTCGCAAGTATTTATTTGTCACATGTTTCCGTTACTTACAAATCAGCGGTATTATTTTATGGACAATGTGACTTGTTTGGATGTTAAGTCAGGCAGTACCGCGACCCGTCTCTCAAGAGGCTGACAGGCCTTTTAATGAGTTCGCGTGAAGTTTACAACTAAAACAGAAAATTACCAACAAGTGCAAGTAACGTTCGAAGACTAAAGACTCGCAACTTTCAAATCGAAATTAACTTTTAAAGTAAAAATCTTTAAACTGATGCTTAAGACGGCTGCTGAAACTTATTATGAAGCATATTACAAAACCATCCAAGAACAATTTTAATAAAAATAATATTACACAGTGTTCATGATTATATGAATTTTTAGTTTCTAGACAAAAATAATATGGAAGCGAATTCACACCCACAATATTTTATAAGCCATCGTAATCAAGGTATTTGATTTAATTAAGCTATTATAATGCGTAACTAACTATGCACGCACACATTGATCTAAATTACAATGAAGTTTGAAACACAACTTCAGCGAATAAGTTACCTACTGGACAGTCGCAATTTCCTCAATATTGATTTTTACAAAACTTTTTCCGATAAACTGTCAGCTGTCATGTATTCTTTACGCTTTTCTATTAACGAAAGTGGAAAAAGGTTCTTCTAGTTTTCTAAAAGATATATCGTTATAGTAAAACTTTGGAAGCTTGACTTTAGTGAAAATACGGTCAGCAGTTGGAGATGCTTTGGAAAAACTTTCTTTCAGTTGACGAAGCGGACAAACCTAACCAAGGGAGACCGAATTTAGAAGTAATACATTTATTTTGTTTACAATTTAAATGTTTTCATGCGTGTATATCTGTAATACTACACGCTTTATCTGTCTATCTATATATTTAATTTTATCGTTAAATCCATTTTTTTTTTTTCAAGCCATTCATTTCCCACTGCAGGGTAAAGGCCTCTCTCGTCTCCTACCACTTCCTATCCAAATTCGTTTTAAGAATTGTGATGAATGATGTGGTGATGAAAATTTGTTTTTACCTTACCAGTGTTAAGCAGTCAAAGCTGGCAGTGAAGTAGCTTTAGTTTTCAGTGCACGGGCTACCGGCATCTTTCCCCGGGCACGGCAAATCTCGGATACTTGGAGGACACTGCAAAATACATAGTAACAAGAGTACAAAATTATTGAAAAATAGTTCGTAATAGAATAATAAATAATAAAAATTGTTTTTTTTTTACAAAATACATTATACAGCTGTATTGTTGTCATGAACCTTCGGGGTCACCTTATAGGTATCTTCTTTTTTCTGAAATAAAGCGCTAAGCATGCGAGAAATTTGGATAAGTGTAAATTAACCTAACTAGAGATCTTCCTAAAAAAACACTTTACCACGAGAATACATCAGCAGAATCTTTCGTCACTGCAACTAACGACAATAAAGCATGCGGTGCCTGAATACTTTCTTCGGCGAGCTCTTCTCCGCAGAATACCGCACATAGCTGTACTCGCCAATAAATGTAAATATCCAAGTAAGAGATTAGAATTTTCTAAAGATAAAAATAAATTATTTTGTATTTTGTGCTGCTTTCTCCCTATCTTGCCTGCCAGTATTGTCGCCATTATGGCATCACTGATCGAAGGAGAGGTCTTTATCTTTCAGCCGGGATGGCCAAGTAGCCTAGTTGGTAGTCCATCTGCCTCTGAAGCACAGTGTCACGGGTTCGAATCCCGCCCAGGGCAAACATTCGTGTGATGAGCACTTGTTTGGGTTCGCCTTGTCTCTGGGTGTTGTTTTATATCTGTACATAATCAGCTGTCTGGCACCCATGGTACAAGCGCTCCCTAGTTTGAGGTCAGATGACCGTGTGTGAGAAGTCCCTACATATTTATTTACTAGCGACCCGCCCCGGCTTCGCACGGGAAAATGGCTATTGTGGGTTATCCTCAAGTATATTATGCATGTAATGTATTATTATACATATAAACCTTTCTCTTCAATCACTCTATCTATTAAAAAAACCGCATCAAAATCCGTTGCATAGTTTTAAAGATTTAAGCATAGGTACATAGGGATATAGGCACAGAGAAAGCGACTTTGTTTTATACTATGTAGTGATTCATGGTTGCAGTAGTATTGTCTTTAGGACGTACCTCCGAAACCTGAAGCGTGGGCATGTGGAGCGGAGTGCGGCCGACTTGCTTCTGGCAGCGGCAGTAGGCTCTCACCACGTTTCTCTTGCTCCCTTCTTTGTCCATGTCACACTCCTTGTACACTGTCTTATCGCAGGTGCAAGACTTTACTATTGCTGTCAAAGGAAAAAATATATAATACACATACTGATACCTAATAATAATTTATCTTTTTTGCATATTTGCATTTCATATTCAGGGAAAAAAGAGTATATAAATAGGCCTTAAGCGATCTTCCAATCATACTCGAGCAGAGGGTGCAAGGTGTATAGAGGAAAAAAACATTTTATTTAAAAATAATTTAGTAGAGCAAACGCGTGAGCAGTCCAGCGCGTGTCTACGGCTCGATCTTGCTAGCTGAAGTGCCAAAGGAAAATCAAATTTGTTACAAAGAAGGTAAATTGATGGAACATTCGAGTTATGCAGCAGTACAACGTTTTGGAAAACGAAGTGAGGGACGCCCCTCTCGGTTAGATAGCGATTAAATCAAAGTTACTAATGGCTTTTATAATCGGTTTCGATCACACGTGCTCATATACTACGTAATACATACCAAAATTTTACTATCGGCGGAGATTTTTCATTAGCATTGTACTAAATTATTAGCAATAAACACTATTGTTATTCGTTTGTAAGTCTCCCTAAGAACTTAAAATAAATAATAAAAAATAAATCACATTAAATAAAAAATAAATTTAAAAAAACCGCCACAAAACCGTTACTTAGAATCTTAAACAAATACAAAAGAGTTGATAATCTTCAAAAGTACACTCTCGATTATGATAACTTGCAAACAAAAAAACTAGATCAAAATCGGCGCATCTGTTTAGACGCTACGATGCCACAGACAGACACACACGTCAAACTTATAACACCCTTCTTTTTCGTCGGGGGTTAAAAAATAAAATTCGTTTCATAGAACAGAGTATTTCAATAATTACAAACTGGAATGATAACAACAATGTGTTTTGGTAAAATATAATCTACATCATTTAATTAACTTACGCTTTTCAATGAAGTGATAAGCCAAGTAGTTGGTGGCGGCACCAAGAACTTCTGAAATGGGTAATAAATACAGATAATAAAAAGAAAAAATTATATTAATAACCAAGTTTAGATCAAATTAAGTATCTTATTGCTAACATTATTTTGATAGTTAACTGTTACAACAAACCAATTTTTAATATGAACATAGTTAGGTATATGAAAAATACACGGTATTAAATGGTGGCATACTCTCTACAAATAACAGCTTAGTTTTTGAAACTGCTTTAATAAAGGATTACTACAATGGTCTTATATATCCTGCTACCGAAATAAGGACCCTCGTTTGAAACGGAAGGGAGTACAACTAATGAACGATAAAATTTAATTTAAAACACATCAAAGTATCGTTCTCAGACATTCTAGTTCATAAAACAAATGCTTAGCAATATGATAGAATCAAAAATTTCCAACAAAAGTTCAAACTTTTGCTTAAACATCAATAAAGTGTTCAAACAACTTCGGGTTCTGGGAAAAACTCCACTTTTTTAACATAAATGCATAGCTTTAAGTTTATTTTAAATAAAAGCTTATGAAATGCTTATGCCACCTAAACTTCTAAAGCAAACATTCGATAGCAGGGTACAACGAGAAAATAGCGTGTTTTAAAATAAAGCGTTTATTCCAGAACTTTTAAAAAGTATGTTCTTCACTTAATACAACAAGCAGGACTATAATACAATCTTAAATCGCGTGGGTCCTGGAACAAGCCTACGTCATTACACGCCGACAAAGAATCGTACGTGCGACAAGAACAGCAGATTGTTAGTAATCACGTAGCCTTGTTCCACAAATTTAGAGAAGAACCTGTGATGACATAAGTCCTCTTCGTAGAAAAAGACTGTCATGCAAGCATTATCATCGAAAGACGTCCACGATTATTCCTGTCATGTGGTCGTACAAGGAAACGGTCGTACAAGGATCTGGTCATTGAGAGAGAGGGGGCCAACCCCATTGTTCATCCAAACCATCGTTCAAGCATCTGGCTACTGAAGGATATGACCGTTCGCAGAAATAGATATTCAGTTCCGGATTGATGTTAGCATACCTAATATAATAGTACTTTACAGGTACCGTTAACCGATTCGTGGAGTAAACGATTACTGGAACGGAGACCATGGGGTGAAAAGCGCCCCGAGAAGACCCCATATGCGTTGGAACGACGACCTCAAAAAGACAGCGGGAAAAAAGTGGATCCAAGTCGCACTTAACCGCGATGAGTGGTGAGGTTTGAAGGAGGCCTACACCCGAAGAGTAGAGATGGGCTGAGGAGAGAGAGAAAGAGAGAGTACTTTACTAGTGAATAAAGGGTTGGAGTCGCAGGAGTCGGTGGCCGCATCCGCCTCGATCCCTATGAGGTTCGCCAGTCGTACATATATTTTCCTAGACACAATCGGGTCTGCATCTACCACCTTCGATAGTTCGTAGGCGTTTACTCCGTGCAATCTGAAATGTTTTAGAAACAAAAGTTTCTACTATCTTACCTAATAAATGGTCTATATTTCTAAATAAAAGGGAATATATCATTTGGAATGTCTGAAGGCAATGATGGCAAGTGATATTAAAGGGAAAAATTGTAAACAAGCGGACTACAAATAGATGTGTCTTATTTATTATAATATTAAGGGGAAAATTGTCGCACATGTTACATTTGATGAACATCTGGAACACAATGCAAGTGTCAAGCGGATTTCAGATAGATGTGTCTTAGTATGTCTTATTTGTTAGTTTTGTAATAATGCGTATTGCTGTGTGATCATATGTATGTAAATTACCTGAATGTATTGCACGATCAAAGGCAGAGGGTCCAATGAAAATGATTTTGAAAAAATCCCCAATTCGCTTAGAACAAATCTTTTGATTATCCGAATATCAAGATGATATCTTGAAAATATACGTGTCTCTTCTCTACTATTAATTTACAAAAACAGTGCTTCCATTAGATCCTCATATCATTTCAGCCGAAAGACGTTCACCTCTGGACAATGGCCCGCCCCAAAGACCTCCATAACGATCGGTCCTGCGCTTCTCGCAACCAGCGGCTTTCCATCAATCTCACCCTTTCTCTCACTAGAACTATAGATAATAGATGATTACATATTTATAGGAATTTCGTGTAATGTAGTGTAATAAAAATAATAAATGAAAATTTTAATAAAAACTAACACATGTAAAGCATCAGCGCAAGTTCTCGTGATACAGCCGTGTTGCAGTACGGTCACGTTTTGGTTGTCTTCCAACTGGCTCAGCAACACATCCAGAGCTGCAGTTTTATCTCCTGTTTAAATCGTCACAAAACTATAAAATAATATGCATACAAAGTAGGTAGTAGTAGTAAGTAGTTGACCATTAAAGCGGATTTCAAACTATAAAAAAATTAAGAAATCGTTCTTATTTACTAATCGACGTTAAATGATGCCCCGAGACAACTAAATTATCTGTTGAAACTGTCTTCGTGAATATTAATGTTAATGACTTTCACATGGGTACGGAATTTGACATCAAACTTGAAAAAAAAATTACCAATACCAAGGATGTTATAAGTACTACTAACAGTAGTAGTAGTATGAGAAAACTAACTAAACTATATAAGAATAAACTGCTAATAAATTGAATACTAAACAAAATAATCTTCTCTTCTTTCGCGCAAAGGTTGCTCACAGCGATTAAGCCACCAATTGCCCAAATTTTTTATGTACTTTTTGTTATTGTGCAAATCAATTCAGAAAAAATAATATAATTTACTTCAAGATAGCTAACATAAGTGTTCGCATGTTTTTTTGTTTAAGCAAAAGACCTTTTGTACAGCTTTACAATTTAAAAAAAAAAATCTATAGTTACAGTTTAATATCAAAATCAATATAATATGGAAACACAGGTAATTTATGTTACTACGTAGTTAGATTTTTAGGCACTACCATTAACTCAAGTCAGAACTACACCACCAACTTATAACAGATATATGTCATATTATATGACGGCCCCGTTGCCTAGTTGGTAGTGCGTCTGCCTACGAAGCACAGGGTCGCTGGTTCGAATCCCGCCCAGGGTAAACATTCTTGTGTTGAGCACTTGTGTTTGCCTTGTGTCTGGATGTTGTAATATTTATATATGTATATTATATACCAGTTGTCTGACACCCATAGTACAGGCTCTGCCTAGTTTGGGGTCAGGTGGCCGTGTGTGAGATGTCCCCACATATTTATTATTTATATGTATTTGAAATGTCTTTTAAAATATATCTGGTACTTACTATCTGCTAAAAGGAAAGTTGTAAGTAGATCTGTCTGTTCATTGATGACTTCTGAAATAAAATACATTAAGAGGCTTTTAATGAAGGACAATGCCAGTTAACAGCTCCACTCTTAATAAAATCGGGGAAAATGTAAACTTATAATTAATAAACATTGCATCGCCTAGCTCAATGGGTCACGTGACGCGAATGCATGTAAAAAATTTCAGAGAAAGAAAAGTTTATATTATAATTGTTGATTGTTCTCGGCCCACATATATTAGCAAAAGGTTAAGCGTAAGTTAGCTTTCAGTAGAGAAGAAATACATTTCTGTGCATTACAATTAATAAATAATTAGCTGACTCCGACTGCGTTTGTGAACATTGTTAAGCATGATAGTGTAAAACCATGATAGAATATTTTTATTACCGTCTAGTCTAGTTTCTATCTTTTCAGATAATTTATTAAGAAGATTATTTGTTATGGTCAGAATTTCCCCGCAGTCAGGTTTTTGTTTTTGCAATATATTTTTATTCAATTGCTAGACCGCTTTTTATGGAAATATTCACTATATAAGTACTAATACTATTTATCTACTCTGTAGTTTTACTTACGGTTCATAATAGCGAGATTATAACCAGAGAGGTTATCGTCTTCTATTAGTTTCTTCAGGTTTGTTCGAATTATACTAGAAATGTTGTCGTCTTGCCTTCGCCTCTTATCCTTGAAGGACCTGAATGTTTTCATGCTACATAAAAAATAAAAAGATTACCGCATTTTTACAGACCTGATCTGAAAACTTCCTATAAAGACACGACAATAAAGTAATAGATAAAATGTAAATGTTAATCATTATTACTTCTAGCCTTACTTTGCTCCACGTCATCAAAGTTTGCTAGCCATCTACATGCAGTAATTTGTATATTATTTCTTTAATAATATCGCTGTTAACCTTCCAATCAACAGAGTTTTAACGGAGGCAGAAGCCGTCAGGTGTCACGCCTAATTCATGTTTTTTGTGTCACTGCGCTAGGCCGTGGTTTGAGGTTCTCTCGACCGCGTGAGACGTGGTATAATATGTACTTTGGGGTGCTTTGGGGTAGAATCTTCCGCTCCCCCGCAAGTCCGGAAGGCTTGTTAAGTCAATTTTGCAATTCGAGCTTAGGTCAATTAAGAAAAAAAGCTGCTGATGACGTAGAACGTTCCAGCATCTTGTTATACTTAGTAGAAGACCTTGTTTTGTTAGACTAAGAACTAGGAACTTACTCAGTTGCAGCAGCTTTATACGACTTCTTGATTTTTTCCAGCGGTTCCAGCTCAATTAGCGGAGCCTCTCCCGCTGCTTCCATTTTGTCCAAAAGCGTCAAATATGCATCAATATATGCATCTATATATAAAAATATATATATTTAATTTAATATACATTATACTACCTACAGCTATAATTCAATATGAGGTACCGATTGTTGAACTAACCTGGTCTCATGACGTGCTCAGCCAAATAGTCAGTAAGATACTTTATTTTTTCTGCAACATACATACATTACGTAAAATTTAATACAGTTAACCTTTAGCGATTACACCTCACGCAGAAAAAAAAATCCGGCTTCGGAGGCATGAAAAGCCGTTACACGTGCCTTGTCAGGGAGCTTTTAGTGGTTCAATAATTCTGACACCAGAGTTCATTAAATGTGAACAAAAAATCTAGATTTATGGGTTTACGAGAATTGATGATCCATACAACAAGAAGAAAATAAATCAGAGAAGACGAACATTCCGAATTAAATATCATCATTCATATTATAAATCACATATCTCAATACAATTTGTTTCCTTGAAAAATTATAGACATCATAATTTATATTAAAAAATAAATACTTATATAAATTGACCTCTAACTCCTTCGTTGGATCTCTTCACAACTACTGGACTGAATTTGGCCAGGTCGACCAGTTTATCAGACAACATCCTGGAGTAGGTACCACAAGGGTCTACTGTATCAAATGTTTTTGCATTTTTCAATCTAAAATCATTAAAATTAAAAAAAGTTATTATAATCGAATTGATTTTTTTCCTACTGTTTTATTTACTGTACATACTATATTATACTATGTCTTTATGAAATACTAGCTTTCCGCCCCGTGGCTCCGTCCGTGTTAACAGCTTTTCCTGGATTTTGGAATTTTCCCGCAGTAAAAGGTCTGTGTCCTTCTCCAAGGTTTATTATAACTCTGTCTGTACCAAGTTACAACAAAATCTGTTGGTTGAATGATGAGTGGTTTTACCGTGAAAGCGTAACGAACAGACAGACATATATAGTTACTTTCGCATTTATAATTTTAGAGGGATTATAAGCAAGAGCTAACTGGATCATTTTGTGTGAGTACGTAATGTGAAAAAATAGGATATCTAGAAGTAGGTCAATATTATAGCATACAAAAGTACAAAAGTGTTATCGTACCTTTGTGCAGCATAGAAAAACGTTTCAATTTTTCCAACCTGCTGAATTAGTATCTCATCTCCTTTTTTCTGCATTTTGTCTATTAGATATTCTCTCAGTTCACCCGCTTCATCTTTTTCTTAAACCAAAAACGTTATAACTACAAATTAAACTGGGGCCTCTATAAATAATTTTCGACAACTGTACTGAAAACTATGTATATGTTAACCAACCTTCTTGTGCTTCAGATCCAAATATTCCATATAAATAATCCCACTGAAAAAATAAATATAAATAAAATGTTTACTCTTTTCAGGTTATGAAAAATAATGCTCCTCAGGTAAAATAATGGTAGGTAGAATCTTTGTGATATTTGAGAAATAACCTTTATTGGCCTGTCAGAGAGTTTAATAAAGGCCCAAGTCCGGTGAAGCTCATTATATCGAGCATTAGATGATTAAAAAAACAATATAGAATATAGAGTCGTTGCATCCCATGACGTAAGACACGTAGGTTCTTACAAAATTATATTCTACCGTTTTTCAGATCGATGTGTACCTAAATTATTCGGTTAAGGAATACATAAGAATGTTTTGTGAACAAGACCAATCCGGAGTGGGCCAAGCAATGCAAGGGTAGGGTTTAGACTACCCAAAAAGATGTACCTTAACTTTTATCGACAGCGAGAGAGTACAAGTTGATATGAAGATCTGCATTATAATGAGAGGCTGTATGATCTAGATAGACATAACGAGTTTACATAGCTAGTGTAGCATACTTACTAACGAAACGACGTTTACGTGCGAAGTTTAAATAACTTACCATTTTTATAATTTACAGAATGTTGTTTTTTTAGCAGCAACGCCCAAGAGGCGTTTCAAAACCAATTGATAATTTTTAGCATATGAAATATGGAGAATGTTCTTTGCAATTTACGGAAAAATACATTTTTGCAATTTAATAATAAACATAGCAAAATAAAAACAACAATTTGACAAGACACTGCACTGAAAACAGAACGAAAAGAGTTTCTAGCTGCAGGTGAAATTCAAAGACTGAAAATATACAGCTATGCCATACTTCAGCCATAAATTAGATAGTCTTCAACTTAGGTCTTCAAAGTTCCATGAATTTAACATGCTATTTAGTACTTATTAAATCCACTTATCCCTCCATTAATTTTGACTAAGTAATCTTAGAACAAACTTGTAGCTATGCAACAAGATGACCGTAACAAAGAGAAACGGCACTATAATCAGTCCTTACTAATATTATAAACACGAAAGTAACTCTGTCTGTTTGTTTGTTACGTTTTCACGGCAAGACCACGAAAACGATTTTGATGAAACTTATTACACAGATAGACCAGACCTTTAAAAAGGACCTTTCACCCCGGGAAAATACTAATTCCGGTCGGTAAAAACTGTTAACGCGGGAGCCACGGAACTGAAAGCTAGTCTAGCTATATTTTACTAAACGTGCTATTATCGTGTTATATCAAACCCAACTATATAAACTAATACATATACAGCATTAATTAGCTACAGTGTTTGTAAAGATAATCAAAGGAGGTATACTACTTTACTGGATATTAAAGAGATTAAACCGTATAGCCTTACAGCCTACAATAAAACCAATTTCCGCAAGTACGAAAGATCGGAGAACGTCTGGACGGATATTTAACAGGTGTTTTTTTTTTCATTCGTAGACTAGGTTACATGAAAGATCTTTTGTAATCCACCTAACAAAAGCGGAAATTGGTACCCACTACCCACACGAAGCCGCGGGGTAATGTTGGAAACAAACTGACACGTACTACGTTGTGTTACTTCCTTTTATTTCGATAGCAAAACAAAGAATATAAATGTAAACCACAAAATTATGCTTCTATTCTGCGTCGTCGTTTCTCCACAACTCAATTCATCCCTTTCATCAAAAAGTTCAAAACACAACTTTTGAGGAAAACCCGATGAAATGGTGTATGTGTAATTCAAACAAAAGTATGCTAATTTCATAGGTAACTTTGCCTTTTGTATAACAATGACACACAATGTATATTTCAATTTAATTATGATTATTACAGGTGCATGTTTTAAATAAACAGAAAAGTGTTTTACGGTGTGTTACAGGTTAATCATAAAATTTTAAGTTTATAGACGGTTATTAGTAAAAATAAAAATTGTTCTTTTATTTTTTTAAGTATAATTTCTAAGAAATTAATATTTTTTTGAGTCTATAATGTATATGTGTAATATTACTATTTGGTAGTCTGTGGTAATATTTACCACTTCATTCACTTCAGCTGTAGATAGTAAACTTTTTTAATACCACAAAATAGAAAAATAACGGCAAATAATAATACATACACCGTTCTTTTTACGTTATTTGGATTTAATACAAAGTATCCTCTGTAAAATAAATAGTAAAATTACTGTGTGACCTTCATTGCATCTTTTGTCAATTTTACAAGTAATTAGGTAGGATAGAATCTAATTAGGTTCTCGTTCACTTAGATATATATTTTTTCTTATTTAATGGGTAGGTTAGCCGGAACAAATCTTTTTGAAGGGATATCTAACTTTTCAATAAATTAAAAAAGCTAGGTCTTGAATACCAATATACATAACGATTGGTTAAAGTTTACACACCTTTTCAAATGCCAATGGTCGTTCATGTCTTGTTTATGTCTACTGGTGAACTTTGAATAAGTATTAAAAATGACGTGGGCGTAAATGCTAAAGTGTGAATGTGATCAATTTTGTATAGCGACAAACAAATTAATTAAGAAAGTCGTCATTCATCGTTATCACTCTTCCTTGACCTTTAAAACTTTACGAAGAACGTATACAAAGTTTGGAGTTAATTAACCTATTAGCATTTATGTCAAAGTTTTATTAACCTCCATTGTGAACTGTGAACCTTCCCGCCGTCACGTCTCGTAGGTAAAGCAAATTGTTAGCGAGAGTGATTGATGAGGACTGACTTTTCAAATTTATAATAAACAAGACGAAAATCACCCACCACATTACACAAGTTATCCGTAAAGATTCTCAAGTAAGAAATGATCGTGTATTTTTATCGAATCAAAAATTAAAAACGTTTTCATCATCATCATGAACATCATCTTATACTTGTATCAATATTTTAAAGATTTATCGAATGTAACTAGGCACTGGAAATATTTTCAGTTACTGATTAATTACGTAACAAGTATTTTTAAATTTACTAGGAAAAAGATATTGAGATTGCTCAACTTGAATAAAATTTTAGTTACGAAGGCCCCATTATAGTGTATGGGCCCCATATCTAGTTGATACTCTGCCTTAACACACTGTAGGTAAAAGGGTTCAAATTTCGCCAACTGCAAACATTTGTAACAGCTTAATATTGTCCTAGTCCTAGATTAGAATCAGATGATCTTGTCTTATGATTCCAGCTATAAAAAGGAGAATGTTAATAATGTCAGACGGCAGCGAGAGGAGTCGTGAGTAACGCGACAGAGTGATTGGGCAATCTAGCATCGCGCCATGACGCCACTCATCCATCACACGACAAGCCGCCACATAATCCTCGTACCCCCAACCTCCTGTCGGACCGACACCTTTGACATTTACTTACCCTTTTCAATTTTTACGAAACAGCTCGTTCTGTAAATCGCAGGCCAATTTGCGAATATAAACTACAACACGATCCTTACTTATAGATTCAATTCTCTAGCAATCCAAGTACCCTCTACATTCTAACATGTGTCATACGGTGAAAGCAAAACTTAGGTACAGATGAGAAACTTGGGCCACGAACGTGCTCTAATGTAACTTATATAATTTCATATTAGGCCGTTAAGGGAAGCGACCGTACCGCGTGTAGGCTTAGCGACTTGGCACGTACCACGGCGTTGTTGTGAAATCATTAGTATTCAGGGAAAACAATGTTGTTTCTTTTGGCAATATGAATACAAGAGCCGACTATATGGGCAATGTAGTTGAAAGCGGCTACGTGCCAAATTTGAAACATATGTATTGAAAACAAATACTCTACATAATCTGTGTTGAGCAAATTACCTAAGTACATAATACCTATAATATATTTTTTCAATGAAGCCGTTTTAGCAAGTCCGGTGAGCTTGATTGGTCGTACCTTTTCGACACAAGCATAGGTCAATTCAAAAAAAAAAAAAAAAGAAGAAGAAGCCGTTTTAGTACCTTTATATTATATGAATGGCGGATTAGCAAAAACTGAAGGGACTTACTCAGTTAATAGATGTAATACATTTTCCCAAGGTTTCTCCATACAAACTGTCAGATAAAGGACTATTTGTATGAGTATCGATATTAGTTTCCGTTTCCAGGAAAAAAAATGTTGGGAAGCTTTCTCAAAACCGTTGACTGAATATGTCACTTCAGTTGCTAAGTAGGTATATCATGTATAGACAGACATGGACATGCAGCGATTCGATCAAACGGTTGGTTGACTTTGAGATAAAAATAATTCTAGTAGGTGGTGCGTGATTGATTGGTCGTGAAATGGGAGGCGCGTGATAGGTGCTCTTATCGAGCACGGCACCAAAGCCTGTTATTAACGGAGGTCTCGATGTCTCGGCTACAATATATGTCCGACAGAAACTGAATTTTCAGTCGAAACATTAAATCTTAGCCAAATATTTATCCAGGGTTTCAACATCTGCCGAAAGCGAAATTTGACTCGCCTTTTTTTTATTTAGTACAGAAGCTGGCCATGCGGTTGGACATTCGCACTACGAAATTCACCCCTACCGCTACGAAATACGGGCGCTCTCAAGGTCAACATGTCCAGCCGCATGTGCTGGCTTCTGTGCATTACCTAGTATATTTTTATATGTATAGTGAGAGGCAACTCGTTCGTACGTAATAATTTTGATAATAATTAATCATATATTTTTTATTTATTATTATATTATTATTATTTATTATTCATAGAATACAATAGATTAGAATAGATTATACTTATTATGTAACTAAAACATTTATCTATTTATAAAATACCAGCTCGATTCAAATGTGCTTAAGCTGCCAGTCACAAAAATGTTGGTATGTCGTGTTTCAACAACGAAATGTTGATATGCAAAATTTCAGTTTCAGTTAGTTCGACTGATTCACTTCTGAATCCTAAACTCTGCCCGAAACTGACCGAAACCCATGCTTCGGTAGGTCGCCACATGACATTAATTATACTCACCACGCTCACCACCGAAGGACCAAAATGTCAAAGTGCATTCCCCGACAAGGTTGCACAGGATCGTGCAATAATTCCGTCCCTCGGGACCTACTTTAATAGTCAAATTAAACACAACAATGTTTTTAATTTCGCTCAGCTAAAATTTTAGTGAGAGAACAACATAGTCTGATGTCATGAGATAATATTTCGAGATAAGAATTCGGTTTCAAGCTACTCAGTTGCTTTTGTGAAGAGACGTAGCTAGTACCTACTGAAATGATTCTGATTTCCTTTACTAATATATAGTGGATGAAATATTTTCAATTCAAAGGTGAGAATTCGTTCTAAATTGTTCATTATATACACTTCTAAATGTTTAGTGCATTCCTTATGGGTGGGTTTAGCAACCGGTGTCGCTTATCGTTACGACCGGTTACGTGGCGGAGATTTATTTTCTGTTTTACGTATGAATTTCCCGATACCTTTCAGAATTGTAGTGAAGGCAAAGAGTGAAGGCCTTAGCGTGCCGCGCCGCGGCAAACCGCACCATGTATTTATCACCTAATGGCGAATAGGTATAGAAATAATGTTTGAACGTGTGAAATTGTACGCAGATAATATGTTGACTTTACGAATTCTTTCATGTTTTATCGCTCGCTATACTATACGTAGGTACTTTTGTTGACTTAGCTTTTCACGATTTGCACGATGTTTTATCGCTATCGGCATACAGATCCATTCGAATCGATATTAACATTCCGCGTCGCGTCTTCGCCGCGTAAAAGAGATTGCCGACGTGGAGAGAATACGGCTTATTCTGTTTGAAACTTGCGATGGGATCTCGAAAATTTTCCGTAAAAATGTTTTGAATCTATGATTTATTGATTACGGTTTTGTCCCTAAGGGCTATAAAAGGTTCGGAAGATATACTTACGGGTAATCATTGATACATATTGAACAGTAAAGACGTTTCTTAAGAAATCAGGACCTTATTTATTTAGCTCACAACGGAACAAACTTGCGAATGTCATCCGCTAATTACTGGCACTTTATCTGCCCGAACTTGCATCAATACACTTCACCATGATAATAAAATAGCGTTGAGAATCAACTCGAGTGTAAACTGTGTTCATTCTCCATCTTTATCTGTAGGCACATGAAAATGAAGCTAGCGAGTCGAGATGAAATTTATTTAGGAACCTAAAGTTATCTAGCCCAGCTAACATTGCGTCATCTATGGCATTACTATTTATAATTCTGTTAGAAGTACACAAATACCATAATATGAACGATGTTTGAACGTGATTCGTTGTAAAAATTCGAATCTGGAGTTTATGTAGTTAAAATTGGTTAACTTGCTTGATTATCGAGTTGGTACCTATAAGTTGTCTGTATAAGTAGGTGTGAAATAAAACCCCTTCTGCCATCTATACGAAACTGGAGCAAACTAATGAGTAAATTCTTGCCATGAAACTAGCAGCAAGAACAATAAAATAATGAAAACAAAGTTGCCCCCGGTCTGTCTATCCCTATTTTTGTCTCGATCTTTAAAAAAACTACGCAACGGATTTTGATGCGGGTTTTTTAATAGATAGTCATTCAAGAGAAAGGTATATATGGCACAAGTTGCAGGCGATTACCTTAATATTGAAGCAAATACGTATGTTCTTTTGTATAATTAAGAGACCCAGCAGCGTCTTTCGAGCGTCAACATCGTGCGTTATAAGTTATAAGGCATGTGAAACAAAATACGGACACGGATGATTGTATGCGCAACGCACGACGTCGACGTTCGTAAGACGCTAGTTTGGGGGGTGTCTAAGCTGTATTTTGATTAAATACTCTTTTGGCGTTAACGATTCGTTTGCTATTAAAATCTTCTTATAGTGCAGGCTACCACAGGCACCCCGTTTAAAAAATTTGCGTACCGCCAACTGTTGATTGATTTGTGTTCTAGAGACCTTTAGCTATACAAAAGTACATGTTACCACGAGCGAGCGTGGTAGGTTTCTGTTCTAGCCGAGCATCCTCAAACCTCATACATATGACGAAAAAAAATAATAATAATAATAACCGTGTGGGATATCAAATGAAAGGGTATAATGAGTAGATTGCAAATATATAACATGTTGCTATATCCGCCCTTCCTGTTCAATGTTATTTAAAAAAAAAAATCGAAAGTAGCGTTTCGAGCATAATTTGCATAGCTGTAGATTGAAAACTTCTGAATTAATATTTAATAAAATACATTTTTATCATCAGAAATATGCTTATGATTATATTTGTGACGTGTGGTTGGTCCCTTTAGATTAGGAACTAGCTGTCCGCCCGCGGCTACGCCCGCGTTGTTTTTCGACTTTTCCGTGCACAGTTTCCCATAGGATTTGATATTTTCCCGTGGTAAAAAGTATCTAAGATGTTGCCTGGGGATATAAGGTATTACCATACAATTTTTTATTTAAATCGGTTCAGTAGTTTCGGAGATTAGCCCGTACAAACAGCCAAACAGATAAATAAAAAATTTGAAAAACATCTGGATTTGTTCCATATTACTTCTTACATTATACTGACGTTGCGTTAAGTTGCTTTTTTTAATTATTTCTGGTTGATTTTATTTTTTGCACATATTTGAGGATATTTCTGATGGTAAGAATGTATATTTTTAAATATTAATTCAGAAGTTTTCAATCTACAGCTATGCAAAGTATGCTCGAAACGCTACTTTCAAAAATTTATTTTTTAAATAACATTGAACAGGAAGGGCCGATATATCAACATGTTCTATATTTGCAATCTACTCATTATACCCCTTCATTTGATACCCCACATGGTTATTTTTTTATTATATTTTTCGTCATATATATGAGGTTTGAGGATGCTCGGCTAGAACGGAAACCTACCACGCTCGCTCGTGGCAACATGTACTTTTATATAGCTAAAGGTCTCTAGAACACAAATCAATCAACAGTTGGCGGTACGCAAATTTTTAAACGAATCTCCTCTGAGAGTCCGCTCTAATACACTTTTCATTCATAATAGTTTGGAAAAATTGTTTTCATACTATATGGATTTTTTGTAAAAAAAATCTCTCATGTAATGCCTATGCATTCTGTAAAAAGACGACTTCTACAATTTGCTAACGACATATACATATTGTATTATTTGCCGAAAGAGATAGAAAGTTGATTTATGCCATAAATATTTAAGTGCTGCCTCTTTCATCTATTTACGTTTACGCTGATAGTATTCGATTGGAGGGTAGTATCGGGTCTGATTCCATTACAAATATCACGTTCGCCGACTCGGCCCCCTAATCAGTTTATTTGTAATACCCGCCGTTTTCTTTAGTGCCTTTTACTGCAAAGGACCGTAATTCAATCATCCTAGATTTGCTAAATTGGGATTGCGAAACAAAACGGACTAGCACTGTAATAATATTGCTATCCCGATCAGAAAAAAATTAAAACCCTCGCCGTTTTATAAAGATACTAGCGACCCGCCCCGGCTCCGCACGGTAAAATGGTTATTGTGGGTTATCCTTAAGTATATTATGCATGTATTATACATATAAACCTTCCTCTTGAATCACTCTATCTATTAAAAAAACCGCATGAAAATCCGTTGTGTAGTTTTAAAGATTTAAGCATACATAGGGACATAGGGACAGCGACTTTGTTTTATACTATGTAGTGAAAAGCAGCTTGGAATCACCTAGGTCCTAGATGTGCGTATCCGTTATATTAGTTTGCACTGAACAAAAATTACGTAGCACATAGTGGAACTTTCACTTCTGGTGATTGCTTTAGTTTTACATATACACTATTGTACCTACCAAGCAAAGCGTGGCTTTCCAACCTCTCTGTGTACGCCCTTATAAAAAGTACGGCCGACAAAAGGTTTTCAAAATTATGAACAGTAAGCCTAGCATGAAGCACTGTGGCAAGCAATTATCTCACATTTATCCGTCAACAAGCTGCGAGAAACCCGCCATATTGAAATGTCATCCAATCCAAGAGGATAAGAATATGAGTATGCGTACGACAAAAATATGTCGTCACGCGTGGAACCTTGTGCTAGCCCTGCAGGACTTATGTCACGACGCCGCCACATAGTACATGATAGTACTTTCTATACAGAGTATAAAAAAATTGGTGCACAATATTTCAAGGGAAGAAACTTACCCATTAAACTGATTAACTTTTCCCAAGCACATACCTTCAAATCTTAAAATTTAAATAGTCGGTTGCGTGACACTAGTATGTACGGAAAGTTAAATTTTAATTTTGAGATTTGAAGGTATCGTTCCTTGGGGAAAGTTATTCAGTTCAATTGTGCGCATATAAAATTACACCCTATATAACAACAGCTATTTGCCACTTGTCAGTGTAAAGTGCAATCAAGGATATTAATAAGTAGGTACCTACCTACAACCGTTGCGGTATGCGATATCGTTGAGTGTTAACGTTGGTGTTTTACTAAACATTAAAATAGCACCTCTGTAGAGAGCATAGGTACGTGTAAGGTAAAGTACCATTAGCAAGCGTTGTCGTAAGAGGATTGTGAGAAACGTGACATGCCACGACAACCTGACCTTCATGAAAGTTAGGAGTTTTAAATCTTAGGTACAGTACAACACATTTTTTTTTATATACCTAAGTGTTTTTACCTTACTTTAAAAAATGTGAAGTAGTTAGCAAAATTGATATGATACCCTGAGTAACATAGGCTACCTTTTACTGCGGGAAAATGCATCATTCCCAAGGGAAAAACTGTAAACGCGGGCGGAGCCGCGGCGGAAAGCTAGTGTAGTATAAAATTCTAGTTTGACGTCAGGTTTGTAATTCTGAAGCAACCACACCACAGTTTGACAGAGATAATGTTCTTCGCAGCCTCCATTTATTATGTATAAATCCAGAACGAAATTAAATTATTTTCTGATGTTAATTTCAGACTAACTTCAGTAATATTTCATGCTGTCTGAGTGAGGATTTTTTTTGTATATACGCGGTCAGTTGTATAATTAAATAAAGTACTAGCTTTCCGCCGCGGCTCCGCCCGCGTTTACAGCTTTCCCGTGAGAATGAGGCATTTTCCCGCAGTAAAATAGTCTATGTTGCTAATGGTGAATGTAGCTTTCTAATCGTGAAAGAGTTTTTGAAATCGGCCGAGTAGTTCTTGAGTTTATTCATTACAAACATACACACACACAAAAATTATTTTCTCTTTAGTATGACAAGTATTACGCCCTCGCGATGCCTACGTTTTCATACTATTATTATAAAGAGGATATTATAAATGTGAAATCTCTCGTGTTAAACGATTGACCAAATTGCGCTATAATAATAAATGCATTTATTTCTTTAAAATCCTTACAATTCATATATTACAGTTTTTCAGTACACTATTAGAGGGTTATGATATTGATGACACAGAAAAGTTGAACTTAGGGCTAGAAATTAACTGAAAGGTATGCTGAGGCTAAATGGGATATGAGTTTACAAGGTGACATTACACGGGACATTGACATTATGTTATTTTTAATAACGATAAATTAATTCCCACGGAAATATAAATAAATTAGACATAGTCAAAACGCTATTAGTTTAATTATAATTTATTGTTAACAAAGTTGTACTAATTTGAAAGTTTCGAAGGGACCGATTTCAATTAACATGATTAAGTATAGGAAAGCGAATTTGCCAGTTTACCAGCGTGCGGCGTGTAGGGCGGGTGACGTGTGGTTTGAGGATATTTGACAACTACAGAGACGACAGTGATGATGGCGCCAATCCAATCTAATTTATTTAAGACATCTGAACTCTTTTTAATCTACACTATCTAATATATCTATACTCTATACTAATATTATAAAGAGAAAAGATTTTATTGATTGTTTGTTTGTTGGCATTGAATAGGCTCCTAAACTTCTGAACCGATTTTAATGAAACTTAGTTTAAAGATAGAATATACCTGTATGTAATCAAAACTTAGGCTACCTTTTATTGAGGTAAAATTCTTCATTCCTACGGGAAAAACGGTTACAGTTTGCAAAGTGATTGAGAACATCATTAGAAGCAACACAGAGTACTGGAGAATTGCTCTGACACAATAATATACATATACATACACATACCTCTTCATATACATTCCAGAATGTTCAATATAGGAAAGGGAAGCGAGTATACTGTGGAAAGGTCTTGTCAATTCTAGACATTTCCATGAAATGCCAAATAGGTTCTTGAGACTGGAATATTGTGACAATATTTTTTGTAACTTAACAATTTATTTTCTTGATGTAGATATTAAATTTGTAAAAGGTTTTATTTGAATAGAAAGCAATTTTTTTTTATTCTTACATGTTGGCTTAAATTATACTGCACGCACGTGCATACCTACATAATAAGTAGGTAGCGCAGCGCCACCCAAACCCATATATTTTAACCATACTCTCGTAAAATACGCGAGTCTCTATCCAACCTTTATCTACCTTTCCGGTGGCGGATGGAGGGAAATAAATTAAGATACTAGGTTCTCAACCAGTTTTACGTTCATCTCTTAAAAAAGCTCTGGTTTGAAAGCAAAAGCACCAAGTGACAAAGACTAAATAAATTATGAAGTTTGAGAACAAAATTAATCGATCGTTTGTAGGTACGAATATTTTTACCTTATTCTATATCTAAACAATTTTTATATTTGCCTGTGGCGTCTTCAAATATTTTTGTGAAAAAAGCTGAAAAAACCGTGTACCTATTCTTAAATACGATCAAATGAAATAAGTAGGTACCAGGCGTGGCTTGATCAAAGTTAGGTAAATTAATTAAACCAAGTCAAATAATGTTACTTTGTTCCTTTAGATATTGAAACCCCTTTACAAGAAAATGTATAAGAAAATTTATAAGTAAAATCATGGCAACACTTTACAAACATTATAGGTACATATTATAGTAATGTACGTTGTAAGCTAAAAAGATAGAAAGAAAAATATAAAGAAATCGTTCCCAACTAACGAACTTTTAAAAAAGCTCCCATGCGTATCATTGTAATATCCACTATGTCTCACAGCCAATTGTTTCTATTCGGAGATAAAATTGAACGATAAGTGTTATGTCTTAAAGTTTTTGATTGTGTTTGATAAGGATATGTCTAGAGATTTTATTCAAATTCCACCCATGGAGATATTCAACAAAATATTTTAAAAATACGTGGCATGAAAAAGAATTCGTGTAGGCGAATTGACGCTGTGATTGAATTTCTCGTCGATCCGCAACAAAAAAAACGGAGTACAATTTATCGATAGCAACTGAAACCGGTTTTGACTGACGCCGAAGAGCTTTCCTCTATTGATTTGATATCAATTCAATTTGGTTTACGTGAGTGGAATTGTGGGAAGAAATCGGGTACAATATAGCTCTTCAACATGTATCTGCAAAAATACAATTGAAACGGAAATGTTGATACAAGTTCACGAGCTTTGAGACCAAAAGGAGATGAAAAAGAGTCACAACCCTTCCTTGCTCGACAAGACTAGCAAATAGGAGTTCTATTGCAGCAAAGTCAGGGGTTTTAACTCTAAAAGTTTGACGTACCTAAACTTTAAGATAGACTCGCTATTCGGTACTTTGCTGTGTGCGCAAGGATAGTATCAGCTTTACTATGTAATCAAAACTTAGGAACCCAATTTAAATTCCTTCTCGCATACATTCACGAATTGCTCTTTGCTCAATATAAAAAAGTACGGCCTTGTCTGACGCAAATTATATTAATGTTTGCTCACAAGATATTAAATTTCACCCTTTGTTCCCACCATGATTTCTGACACAAATTTCATTGTCTGGCATCTTTTTTATATATAAGGAATATGAGATGACTACTCGTAAATGTCCTAATATTACTTTGATCGCCAGGACTATATTATACGTTATGGGCAAATAGACCGATCTTTACCCTTACAAATTCGCAATTCACTTTATTCACAACTAACTTTCCGCCCCGCGGCTCTTTACCGTGGGAAAGAAGTATTTTCCCGCGGTAAAAAGTAGCCTATGTGTTATTCTAACTAAAGTATAAGTTATATTATTGTAAAGTTTCATTAAAATCCGTCTAGTAGTTCCAGAGATTAGCTTTACAAACAGACAGACAGACAGACGGTATTTTTTTCAAAACTTATATTTTTGTGTTCAGCTACAGTCCCTTTATCACCTACAATCAGTTTTTTGAAAAACAAATCAATGTACAGACACGCCAATTCTTCAGTTTTATTATAGTATATCGACGGTGAATAGCATAAACGCTGTAACCTGCCCCTGACCCAAAAATTTTTTTTACATATTTGGAATCAGAAAAAAATTCTGCGTCGAATGAGCCGACTCTCGTTGTTCTACGACGATTTAAAAATTATTTACAGCGTAAAATTTTTTGGTGTTTTTATAATTTTACAGCCCGTAAAATGCTTTAACTTACTAAAAAAACTACTTATTTCAGTGATCAATAAGTTACTTCATTCAAGCTGCACGAACAGGATTAAACAAAGCGGGCTACAGCGTTTACGCAGAATGAGAAAATATACCAATAGAGAGTAACAGCAATTACGCTGACTGAGAAAATATTGAAGATATACGATAAACCATTCTATGGGAATAAAAAAATAAGTTTTCATATGATACGGCCTTTTATCGATATAATTATAAGCAAGCTTTTTTTTTATAGTTAATACATTTACCCCGAAAATGTATGCTAAGATTGGATCCATTACAGCGTATTAAACACCATGTAAATATTAGTTTTAATCAATTTACGTCGTTTTTTTGCATGTGTCACAAAACGCCTCGTTGACTTTATAGCATTACTACCTAGAAGCGCGCCCGCTTTGATAGCACCTTTGAAATGCCGCAGTCGGTCCCCGGCTCCCCGCCAAGGAATGTCCCCGCGTAGTCTTGCAAGTGGTTGTGTTTGTTTGCTCGGAATCGAATTAATCAAGGACTACTCAACAACTACCGGTCACAGTCAAGTTCAATAACTTGAAAAATCTTGTTGACCATAAGATTACCCCGCAAGTGCATGCACAAGAATATTATTTAAATTTAAATACATTTAAAAGTTAGCAAGAAATTAAAAGATTGGGAAAATACAGATAAAGAAGACATTATAGATGATGAAACCTGTTTAAATTAACATTCATTTTTTTAAACAAATTTTTATATTAGGTCTTTACCTATGAAATTGCCTTTTTGTATGAAAAAATTTAAACGATTTTTTTTCATGTAATTTTTGTTGTATTAATCGAAGTAATCACCCATGCAGTCAATGCATCTTAGCCAACGCAGTGGCAGCTTATTGATGCCCTTCTTAAAGAAATCAGCTGGACGGGAGGCAATAAATTCTTCAAAGGCATTTTGTATTGCCTCTCGGGTATTGAACTTTTTTCCCGCCAAGAAGTTATCCAAATTCTGGAAAAAGTAGTAGTCTGTAGGCGCAAGGTCTGGTGAGTAGGGCGGATGACGGAGAGCTTCCAACACCAGTTCTAGCAACTTGGAGACCTTCTGCTGTGCAGTATGAGGTCGCGCGTTGTCGTGCAGTGCAGGAGACGAGTGATTGACCAATGCTGGTTGGAGATGTGCCAGCTTCTCCATCATTCTGTTCAGTTCTTCACAGTGCACATCTGCAGTAATGCTCACCCCGTTGGGTAAGTAGCTGTGATAAATCACACCGGCGCTAGACCACCAAACAGTGTCAATCACTTTTCTAGGGGTAAGTTTTCGTTTAGGGCATTGTTTAGGTGCTGAACCAGGATCCAACCAACTTGCTGAGCGCTTGCGTTTATCAAACATAATCCATTTTTCATCGCAGGTAACAATGCGGTTCAAAATTGCTTAATTTGTGTGTCTGTTGAGCAGTGCAAGGCACGTCATTGAGTTCGTGAGGCACCCATTTGTCAAGCTTTTTTACCTTGCCAATTTGACGCAAGTAAAACAAAACTGTGACGTTTTATTACTACCCAAAAGTTCTGCCGACGACTGGTATTTCACCGCTTTTACGAATATTACGATTTAAAGTTAATTTAACATTTACTTCAATTTGTTTTTCCGTTCTCGAGAATAATAACGAGGTTAAAATATTTTTCGGTCAATAACGTATAATACTTTTCAACTTACGACACTTATGCTGCCTGTGATAATTAGTAATTTTCACTTTTTAATACATTGATGTTTATTAGTTACAGCATTTATGCAGAAAGAGAATATTTTTGCAAACGCTGTAACCCATCGTAACATTTTTGTGAAGAACTTTAGACAAATTTTCAGTACATAAATTGATAGCTTTACCTATAATACAACTTCTCTCCAAATTTCATTGTTGTAGGCCAAAGGAATAAGAAGTTATGATTTTTTCAAAAAAATTCGCAAAGTTTTTTGGCTCTGGTGTAAAGTTTACTATTTTCGGGTTACTACGTTTACGCTTTCTACCGTCGATATATTAATCGAAAGTACAGTAGGCAGCACATGAGCTGGACATTTTAATTTAAGAGCACCCGTATTCCGTAGAGGTAGAGTTGAATTACGTAGTGCGAATGTCCAACAGCATGTGCTGGCTTTTATACCTACAACTAAAAAGCAAATAAATTATAAGACGTAGTGGACGTCTTTCGACTGAAAGGCAATTATTATTACTAGTTTTTACTTATACCGACCGTGTGGTTTTCGGCTTAGAAATGGAGCAACCAAATTCTTCCTATAGGTGCCTTTGCTTATGAGGCGCTTAAAAGAACATACCCAGAGTATAAGCAGCAGTGTTCACCTGGGTAACAAACAACTGCGATCCCCAAACCTGCTAAACGTGGTGATCGTGGCAACATTTCCCTTACAAAGGAAAGGCCCTAATCAAGCAAAGGAATCGAATAGGCTATACGTGGCTATACTACAGTTATTTTTTTTTACCTTTCAACATCCCTACACTACGTCAGAATGTTCACGTCAATAAACATTCTAATTCTAACGGCACAAAAGGTTGAGAGTAACTATTTGCTTTTCGAATTGGCTTCACAAACGTATTCAGTATCTTGACAACATTCGCGAACCCACTGGTTGGCACCCAAATCCGATCACGGATATTTACATTCTATTGGAAATGATAATATTTCACCCAACCTTTCTGGTCCCATGTCCCGAGAGCACGCGTAAACACGCCTTCCTTTTCGAGAATAAAAATAACTGTCGTAACTTCAAACATGAATGAAGATATGTGTATCTTCCCCGTAATGGATTTTATATTAGGTTAGGGCAACTTCAATCATCATAATTAGATGTCTTAAAATCGCTAAAATAGGAAAAAAAGTAATTTAAATTGTGTAAAATCCCACACTAGACAGGACGTGTAAGTTGATTCAACTACGTAGTTTAGTAATAATTATAATAAGTAATAACGGATAATACTTTATTAAATCCATGATAACATTTTGTAAATAAAAATCACTTCTTTAGTCACTCTTTTCTATATTATTTCAACAAAAATACTGGAAATGTCTACATTTCATTACAATTTAGGTCAACGTAAGCATCTGCGTCTGGCGCGTGATGTGCATGCGCCCTTGCCGCGCGGCCGGCTCGCTGCGCGCGCGCATCTTGTTGCGCAGGAGCTGCAGAGTGTTTTCCCACAACCGGGTCTGCTCCTCCACCTTGCCTTGCCTAGAGCTGATCGTGCGTTGTTCCTGTAAATCACAGTCATTTCCCGTCTTACTACTGGTAGTAAGCCTTAGTAGTAACAGGGGTAAAAAAGGACAATTCCAACCAAACGACGTCCACTACTGCAAACATTCCTCCACTTAATTTCTCCGCAATAACTAGCCCGACACTTTTACATTCAGTGACATCCCACTACGCTCAACAGACTAATTTAAAGTAAAGAGATAGTTTTTTTTTGCACAGAATGCAAACTTTTTTTTTTACGTGAATGTATCAAAAATCATGCAACGATATTAAACAATATATCTGACCTCTTCTAGATTCTTTATAGAACGCTCCACTTCAGCGACTTTAGTCTTCAGTGACTCCATTTTAGAGGGCTTCCGCGGCGACTGCATTGAATTTTTCATTTCAGTCATCACGACTTCTTGTAAAGTTTCTGCCTTCGTAATTTTCTGCCTCAATGTCTTCCACTCCTCTTCCTTGCTGTTCAGCTGATCAGTCAGATCCTTCACCTGGTTTTTCAACGGCTCCATTTGGGACGTGATATTGATTGAAGTTGATTCATAAACTCGCTTCTTCTGTTCGTACTGTTGCTGCATTGTTTGAAATTCACCTTTTATCGGTTTTATTTTGTCTGCGAGAGGTTGTATCTCTTGTCGAACTTGCGAGAGTTTTTGAGCTGTTTGAGCTACCAGCTAAAAAATAAAAATGTGTAATAGCTGTCCCACTGTCATTGTAGTAATTTTTCTTTTTCTTTTAACATAATGAAAAAAGAACCATAATAATATGAATTTATACTTTTATACATACCTGAGAAAGATCATGTAAAGATTTCTTTTTAAGATCATCAGTTTTATTTACATCCTTGTCCATTTCGTCATCTTCAATTTTAAGCTTTTTGTGATTAACTAATGCCATTTCCACTGTGGGATCATTAGTGCTAATTATGTGAAGCGTTCTTGCAAGGATCCCCGCTTCAACCTAAAAAACGATTAAATTTAAAAGTATCATTTTGAAGATAGCGAGAGAAATTTAAGATCATAGATGTTACATAAACACCTAGTTTATTTATTCACTTTACAATTACAGTTTTTTTTATTGTTGACTTTATAGACCTTCTATTCAAATAGTAAAAATAAGTAATCCTAAACAAAATAAAATATAGTTTCAATTTTTTCCTTATTGTAAAAGGTTAATGTTCAATACCTTGAAGGAGGAGAAGTTCGCTCTCTGCCGTTTGTACACTGTGCTCTTGGTTCTAAGCGTATTGACGTACTTCTTCAGTTCCTCTCCCCGCAATACGGTGTCTCCTAAAAGCTGCTTTACCTAAAGTCATATTCAAATATTAGATAGTTATATGCCGTTATACCACAGGTTATGCAATAGATGTATACATACTCAGTGTCTCGATTTTATCACATTTAAAACGAGATTTGTTTTTGTTTGATTTTCAGTACATGCACAAACACATATTACGAGTAGTTGCCAATATATTGTCTGACGCTACATACGAGTATAACTAAACTCAATCCTAGTTCCTGCCTACGACACCCATGGGATGATCCCGAAGATGGCATGGGCAGATAAGGCGACCTTATCCCTAAGCTTTCACTAAAAGTATCTCTAAATCCTAAAAAATCTTTGAAAGATTTCGCAAATATTGTTTAATTTTTCGAGAAGACAAAACCAGTTTTTATGACATTTCCTTATAGCTTTAGCGTATAAGATTAGTCTCAAAGCCAGACGAACTTTGGAAACAAAAATAAAAAACATATTTTATAATAAAAATTAGATTATTATAACTTGCTAAGCCTCAGCTGCCGCGTTCGGTAATTTAATATTTAAGAAAAGTTTATGAAATTCTAATCGAAATATTCAGCGTTTTATCAAATCTTACTAATGAGTGATTATACTATCTTATTAATCTGGGCTCACTTCGATTAAAGCGAGCGCTGACGATGAAGTTAGATTTCAATTAAACCACTCGATTCGATCACTCCTCTCTCTCGATTCAAGTGTTTCTAGATTTCATTTCCTTATAACTCTAGATACCTAAAGCCACAATCGAAACGTTTCATTTTGACCTGAATTGTTAGTAAATTACTGTATCATCAACTGAAATTGTTTGGATCGGTTTAAATTAAAATTTAAATACTTATTAATTGTTCAATAAGTGTTGAAAACATATGTAGCTTTTATAATTTGTACATACTAATTGCTACGAATGTAAAAAGTGTTCAAAATTCAGTAGAGTTTAGATTGAATGTTTTCGTGCACCAACTTTCAGATTTTTTCATAGTTTTAATGAAATCCGACTAGTGCGTCGATTGATTAAATCACTTGTGTTTTTGTTCCTGTTTCTGCCATTGTCTATCCCCAATAACACAAATTAGTGTTTTGTGTTGTAATTGATTGTTCATAAAGCAACATATAACAATGGTATATATTATTGAGAACATACAACTCCAAACCGAAAACAAAAAAGAAACTTCGGTACATATAAACGAATTTTGTACACAGATGTTATTTACATTGTTAAATAAAACGGAACAGAAACTCTTTTTAGTAACATTGTAAGCCGTTAATAATTCTGTCTATAGCAGATAAACTAAAATAGAAACCACTCTAAATCTGTATTTTATTCAACTGATTTTTTTTCTTATTTCATTCAACTGAAAATTTCTTCTTTGCAGACTAGTGATACGAAAAATACTTGTAAACGTCTCTTACAATATACTGCCGACTTAAGTTTGTAGTTTTAAAATTATTTATCTTTTTCGTTTTTGCATTTAAAAATGCTTTAGGACTATAGAGGGGACATTAATGGGCTAACAACATTTAAAATTATTTAATTATTTTTTACAAAGAAACAAAGTTTGGTGCAAAATTCTCTTGACCGCGACACATTTCGTAATCGAGGGGAGGCCTTTGCCCAGCAGTGGGACACGAAATAGACTAAACAAAAACAAATATTAAAAAAAATGACAATAAATTAACCTGTGACTGAAGATCAGCAAGCGTGGCTTCATAATCCTTGAGAGTAGCAGCCAGCTCGTGGACTTTCGCCGCGCTGGCTTCCTTGTTCCTCCTGATGATGGCGGCTTGCTGCCTGAACGGAGCCAGCTTATCCTCTTGAGGTCCTGACGCTGCCAGCTTCCTCTGCACCATCTGTTCTAGCTCGCTGTTTACTGCTGCTATCTAAAGTTGGAGTGGCGGTTACTTATCATACTATTATTATAAAGAGGAAAGATTTGTATTTTTGTGTATGTGGGTGTATGTGTATGTTTGTAATGAATAAACTCAAAAACTACTGAACCGATTTCAAAAATTCTTTCACTATTTGAAAGTTACATTCATCCTGAGTAACATAGGATACCTTTTACTGCGGGAAAATGCCTCATTCTTACGGGAAAAACTGTAAACGCGGGCGGAGCCGCGGCGGAAAGCTAGTGGAAAATAATGGGTATCTTTTCAATGATTAATAGATAGACAGACACTATTTTTTTACAAAAGAGTGCACATTATGTAGCACGAAATTCATAAAATATAAAATACGAGTAAAAATATAACCATGACAAGCAACTTTCGAAGAAACGTTTAGAAATAGAACGCACTTACGCACTTACTGGCTTTTAAACCAAGGTAAAAAGAAGAGATTACCCCTTTTTTTTAAACTATTCAACGTAGCATTTTGATACTATTTATTAATTTAACAAGCCCCGCGAATTCCAAATAAAATACGATTATTATGTACTCTATTTTCAGTTAAAACACTTGTTTAGAAAAAATAACGTACCCATAGGTATTCCTATAGATACGATATATTGGGATTGGTCTGTCAAAACGCATTAAGTATTTGGAAGGAGATTAGGAACAGTCGACAGGCACGTCTGAAAGTCCTGTTTGTTCGCCACACTTTGCCGAGTCGTGGCCGGAATTTCTTATTCTTTTATTTCATTGTCTCAACTAATTGCCAGCAACAGCGCTAAAATATACCAGAGTTGTTTTGGACTTGTAATTGTTAGAAATTTTGGTTTACTTGCATAATTTTTATGAGAATCTAAATATTTATATAATAATATACAAGGGTCGACCAGATTCTCATAAAAAGAAGAAGTTATATGGTATAATCAAACAAATTCCTATAAATTTTGACAACAATAGTATGTAGGTAATTACTCTATAACACAATAACATTAAGGGGCCTACAGGAGCTAGTGGCGCCGCCAACCTTATTTAAAAATAATCAATATTTCAAAAATCTAAAACGGCGAGGAACTGGACGGTGTTGGGTAGGATAGGTATATGGAAGCCATTAACTTTATTTATTATATCTCGCTAGTAGTAAAAGAAGGAACAATTGCGGAAAACCACTTTTCGCAATTAGCACCTGTAGGCCCCTTAAATAACATGTTAATCAATAACTAACGCCTTGCTCGCTTAATAATAATAAGCCTCTTTCTGTAGTCATGTAACAAGAATGGCGTATCCTGAAAAAGGAACTGCTACCTACAACAAGCCTAAGATTACTGCTCTAAAAATAAGATCTTTATCGGGATCTTTATTTCCTGTCCTTCTATTGCCCTTTTTACACGGAATTAAATTTGAGTCCCATCGAGCTGATCTTGTGACGTCATCGAGTATTTTTAGCGAGGTTCGAATTAGAAATGGCGACTGAACGAACTCGGTTGGCGTTTTTAGGTAAGTTTATTTAAAGACCAAGTCTAAAAATTACCAATGATGAAAATGTATGCAATACAACCAATTTTAATTTACTTTGTAATTAAAATCATTTATTAGAACTAACGTGTACATTTTTTAAAATATAATATCTTTCTATAAAAAGTGGCTATACAATAACTTTTTGAACCAGAAAGCATCAAATATTGTTGACTAGCTTTTCGCCTCGCGGCTCCACCTGCGTTAGCAGTTTTTGCCGTGGGAATGAGGAATTTTCCCGCGGTAAAAGATAACCTAAGTTTTGATTACATACTCCCCAAGCTCTATTCTATCTATATACCAAGTTTCATTAAAATCGATTCAATAGTTTTGAAGCTGATTCAATGCGAACAAATAAACAAACAATCAAATCTTTCCTCTTTATAATATCAGTATAGATAGATGAGCATGTATACATATATTTTTTTGCTATGGGATTGCGTTTGACCATAGTCTCACCTGGTGGAAAGCAACGACGACGTGGCCGATGATGGAACACGCTCACCCAGAAAATGCCTATTCACTCTCGACTTCAAGACACCTAGGTTATACTATTTCGGAAAAACAGATGCATCAAATAACACACCTTATCTTGCACAGCGATGAGGTCGGATCTCGTAGGATGTTGTTCGGAGGCAATGTTTTGCATGATGGTCAACTCTTGCTGCAAATTGGCTGACTCCTGAGGCAGTTTTTCTTTCACAAGATAGCTGTTGAGCTGCAATATTTAACTATTCAGTTATACATTCTTTATTACAATCGGAGATAAATACGGCAGGAGAGAATAATAAAAACATGAACCTTACTGGTACTCGCAGTACAGTTTCTAGGCAATTAATTACTCTAAGTGTTCCATAAATTTCTAAGAAACAGCTCTTGAACACACATGCACTTTACGAAGAGATAATATTGGCGGTGTAGGGTAGTTGGCTAGGGCTCTTTGTTTTCCGTTATTAAGTCCCATTTAGACAACGCTGGTTCGATTCCTACCAGTTAGATTTTTATGTACGTTAATTCGTCGCTTAGTGGGGAAAAAGAGAACCGGGAGAAATGTGCAGATTCCTTTGAAGGAATCGGACAGTTATGAAAACTTTGTATTGACAACTCGCCCCAATATACTCGTAGCAGTCTGGTTTCACAGTCCCCGCGCCGTCAAACAGCTCGTTTCAACAGCACGCGTTATATAAGACGCTAATGTGGGGGTGTCTAAAACGCTACTAGCTTAGATCAATGCTACTATGGTTTGTTTTCATATTAATTTGGACAAAAGGTCATTGACGCCTACATACAATGCGCACATTTTTATCAAACGATACGATAAAACTATAGGAAATTGTCGCAAAATACGTAATTTCGCATACCGTAGTACAAGGCGGGGTGAGCGTGTGACCTCGCCTGACATTTTGGCGTTACATTATTTTTAATAACTTTCAAGAAAAGAAAGAGGTCAATGAACTTTTGTCCGGATTTATACGAGTATGAGACAGACCATAGTGATGGTCCAAGAGGTGAATTTACAAACGAGCGCATCTGCAAAATCAGCCTACAGGACAGGGCAAGCTCAAGGAAAACTTTTCAAGTTGTCACTCGTTGTGCCTACTGCCGCGCCGCGTAACCGCAACGCCTACGCAATCGTAGCACTTTCGTAGACGGTGCCGTAGCACTTTTAAAATTGCTACGCCAACAGTAGCATCAATTTTACTCAAACAAGAAGTTTACCTTATTTCGTAAAATAGTCTTCGTTGGTACAAACTTAAAGCTTGTTGCCTTAACTTACTTGGACTTCCTCTTGTAAATGTTTAATGACCTCGCTGGCAGATTTAGGTGTAGCGCTCTGGCCATGTATTACGTTCAGATACCTCTTAAGCTGATCAGACCAAGTCTTCAGTTGATTTTGCTGAGTCTCAAACTGAAGAAAATATTACGTAACATTATTTGCTACTATATGAAATGTTACAATTCACATAGTCATTAAACATATATAATAATCTTCTGTATGTGAAGAAAAATGTATGTAAAATTAAAAAAAATAGTGACGTACATAACTTAAATACTAGAAATAAAGACAAATTGGCTTCTTATGATAGTAGACTGCAAAAAATTAAACATTCTTTCAAGGGCAACTGTATACGCTTTTACAATAGGGTCCCAACTGATATACAAAATTTAACACTAGAGAAATTCAAAATTATTGTTAAGGAGAAATTGATTAAGAAAGCCTATTATAAAATAACAGATTACTTAGAGGATAAACATCCATGGGAATAGTTGCTTGGGTGACAGGCTTTTTCAATCGTTATTTTATAAAACATTGTTATTAGTAATTATTATCATAATAATTGTAAAAATATGTTTAAAAGATGCAACGCCTGTAGAGTTTCTTCGGCGAGCTCTTCTCCACAGAAGACAGCCAAATTTTTGAACTCGCCAGAAAAGATAATTTAAATGACTTAACTATGTAATAATGTCCAAAAGTTAAAAAATAAATTCTTTGAACTCTTTGAACTCTTTGAAGAACCAACGAAGTGCATACCTGATTTTCCAATTCTTTAGCTTTTTCTTGTTGTAATCGTAAAGCTTTACTCATATTTAGCAGTTCCTCTTTATCATAAACATCAACCAGATTTACTTGTACGTTCTCGAGCCGTTTTATAACTGAAATATGATAACTAAGTATTACTTTGTCAAATTTACTGAACTGAAATGACATAGCCCGAGGACTCGCGAAGTGTAAGTAGCCCAAAAGTAAGTTATTGCGTTCTGTTCCCATACTTGAAATAAGTATTGCTCGAGGCTACATAAGCAATTTGTCAAACCCGTTACAACTACCCGATAAGAAATTGTTTCGAAAAAGCTCACGGTGAGACTTAATATATAGAGAAACCTTCTAAATGTTCTTAAAATAAATGACGTCTCTACTTCCCGATTTATCATACTCATACTAATATTATGAAGAGGAAAGCTTTGTGTTTTTGTGTGTGTGTATGTTTGTAATGAATAAACTCAAAAACACAGTACCGATTTCAAAAACTCCTTTACCATTAGAAAACTACATTCACCTCGAGTGTCATAGGCTGCCTTTTACCGCGGGAAAATGCTTCATTCCCACGGGAAAATCTGTTAACGCGGGAGGAGCCGCAGTGGAAAGCTAGTATATAATATTGTCGATACTTGCAAATTTTCTCTAAGTGCGTTGGCAATAAATTAGTACTGTACCCTTTCTAGAAAATTAAAGGTGTTGTAATTTTGTTTATTAGCCCACTTCATCCCACTGCTGAGCCCCTCTATCAATTTAGGATCCAATTTCAGTGTTCATTTCGCACAAAATGTATTTGAGTTGACAGCTTGTGTTTACAAGAGACCCTAGAGCTCGATTCAATCGCGATGTCCTTTACAAGTTCATAAGTTTGCTTAATTAAAACTCTTGAAACAAATATTTAATCTCAAACATTCTGATAAGATACATATATAGGCGTTATCTATATAATAAAACTGTAGAGGTCAAATGTCTGTACAGAGTAAAAAAAAGATGAAATCCGAGTCAGGAGGATGTAAGAAGTGAAATAGAACATATTATTTATAGATAATTTTCTTTATTTTTTGTTTCTCTGTCTGTTTGTCTGTTTGTACGGGCTAATCTCCGCAACTATTGGACAGATTTGAATGAAATTTTTCTTGGAGGTTCTTTACATCCCTGGTCAATATCTTAGATACTTTTAATCCCGAAAAATTAAAAAGTTCCCGTGGGATAGTTAAAAAGGGGCAGACAGCTAGTTACTACATAATATACTCTAACTTATCCACGGAGTGGCTCGAGCTTAACCTGAATTAGGGTGATCAGAAAATAAGGCTTAGAATTTTTTGCAAGTAGTTTTATTGACTACGCAATGTAGAAAGTTCTTGTCGTGAACCGGACACGAAATTATAAAAATATTAATGTCAGGATTCAAGAGCCAAATAAACAGTTACATTTTATTTTGCTTTGTTTAGAGTCCTATTTCTTTGCAATGTAAATTTAGTGTGTATGTACAAACCAATATCTCTTTCGACTGCCATCTCTTTGATATCATTAATGATCTCTGATGAGTTCTCTTTCTCCAGGAGCCTGGTCCTCTTATGCACTTCCTTGAATTCGTCCATCAGGTTCTGGTATAAATCCAGCAAGTCCTGTATGTTGTTGTTGCGGGCTACATCGTTTGGGATATCTGGGACTTTTAGATATCTGTAAATAATATTTATTGTTGAGTATTCGGATGATATGACGATCTGTATAGAGGAGCAAATGGATGCTTATGGCCTAAGATCAGATCAAATTTCGCGCCTTGAGATATGCCTATGTCCAGCAGTACACTGCCACATGCCGCTAGAAATAATTATGATGATAAAGTTATCAGGTTTTCTAACAAGAAAACTCCTTAATTATGTAGGTATTGTTAAATTACATGATGGACTACATAAAGAATTTAAAAGGTTTTGATGAAAACTGACGCTGCTACATTATCGCTTGAACAATATCTCATCATATTCTGATACAATAGTTTACTTACGAAGGAGGAAACGATTTTATTATTTTATAGTACGTTTCTTATTCTCGTTTCGCTTGTCAGCCGCGTAGTACCCGCATGTTAAATCACGATCGCTCGTGCGGAACTGAGCCGCAACACCATTCTCGCGTTAGCTATGAGTGTTCTGTTCCTCGCCATTGTAAACGTCAGCAACTAAGCTACAGCTTTACGCCGAGGCAATATTGGATTTTTCGCTCTATAAACGGTCCGTAGGGAGGGGAATACACTCACTACTAAAATATGTATTGAGGCAACACAAAGTCATGCCAAAAGAAATTGAACTTCTCTTAATGCAGAGACACATTAAATATTAATCTGTGTTTTATTCAATAAATGCATTTGACACGACCTAGACAGTCCTTATATATGAAGCTAATTATAAGTGTAAAAAAATCCTACTAATATTATAAACGCGATAGTTTGTGAGGATTAATGCATGGATGGATGTGCTAATGGAATGATGTTACTCTTTCACGCCACAACGACTGAATGGATTTTAATGAAACTTTACAATATAGCTTATACATCAGAAAAACTGTTAAGCGGAGCTGCGAGGCGATAAGCTTGTTTTCTCATAAAATACAGAAAACAATATTATACCAATATGGTAGTAAACATAGTTGTTTAACTGTTAATATATATTCAATTTATTTGCGATAGACATAGTTACATTAGAACTTTTTTCTTTCCTTTACCAGGATACACGTATAATCAAGTGAGCAAGTAGAATAGGGGAATTAATTAATCACCCACACGTTTGCGGAGTATTATCAAAGTAGGAACTGAGCAGTTACGAAATTGTATTATGAATAACTTCCAGTTAGTTGTACGACACGTACGTACCTACGTGACGCGGCCAACGCAAAAACTCTGACAAGGTTAAAACGTTTATTCATCCAAGGTATCCCCACAAATAAATAAAGACTTAACGAAGGGTAGGCAGGCCTAGAACAATATTTATACAGGCTAAGCTCAAGTGGTGTTTACAGAAACATTGGTATGTTTTTGATGTTAATGTAATAAATACTCATAGCTGTTTCTACACAACACTTAGTTTTGTACAGCGTCATTGAATCGTTTCTCTAAACGGTTATAAATTAGAAAATGGCCGCGGCTCAGGCTAAAACAAACATAACGATCAACGAAGTCATTTAATTTCTCAAACTAGTGGGCTGACCGTATGTGTATTATGTATGTATACTTATATATGGCCTAAATAGTAACTCTATCTAACCTAGTCCCATTCTAGTCCCCATCTCTACCTTCCTTATGTTTAGAATGAAACCGCCTTTTACTTAGGGTGAAAGCAGCTTTCTAAATGTGAAGGAATTTTTGAAATCGGGTCAGTAGTTTTTGGTTTATTAATTACAAACATACACACACACAACACACACACACAAATACAAATCTTTCCTCTTTATAATATAGTATGATAGATAAGTAAGATTGACATACGATCATTAGCTAGCATCTTATGAAATCTCGACAAAGCCACGTTAAGCCTCCAGCGCAGCCTGATAAATAAAAGTTCAGGGCACGTGCCGGGTGGCGCCGCGCTGGACTTAACTAATTAGAACAGTGACGGCTCGATACAAATACTACCTATACTCGTATAACTACTAACTCTCTCAAGAAATACTGGAGTTTGTTCCCTTTATTTATCGAGGAGAAGGAAAAATGCGAATCCGCGGAAATCAAATCTAATGCATGTGTGCGTGTGTACCTATGTTTAAGTGTCTATTCAATACACGTGACATCACAGAATTGTAGTACTTGTGTAAGTATTATTATTTTCTTCTGTGCCTGTGCATATTTTGCAGTTTCACGGGGTCGTTTATCGTCTTTTGTTATCTATCATGAAAATCTTAATATTCTGTTTACTTCATATAAACTATCTAATCTTTGAATAGGTAAATGAAATACAAACCGACATTACAATGTAAAAACATTATCCAGACAATAAAGCGGTCACAAACAAAACAAGGTAGGTCCTTAGAATAACAAAATTATACTATGAACGTTAGTTATATACCAATTATTTAAAAATGTTCACTTTTTGTAAACACAAAAAGCTCAACTTTCTATAGACGAAAGGTGGTAATGGATCGGAATTCTATTGAAACAGTGGAACAAATATATTAGCAATGACATTCGAGTCAGGAGAAAAGCAGCTTAAACTTAGTGCACTTAAATTCAGTTCAACTAAGTATAAGTAAGTAAGTAAGTAAGTAAGTAAATCGTTTATTGCATTACACAAAACACACATAGACATGTCACACAATTAACATTGAAAACAAAGAAATTACACATACATAAAAGACATATAGATAGACATGCACATGTGTGTGCTGCAATGCAGAAGGGTCAAGGCTCAGCGATATACTTGCCAAGGAGGCAACACTGATTTTCAGCCCTCACCCAGGAGATGAACGCGGGTACTTTGAAAATTGATTTAAAAAAAATTTAATAATAATCTAAACGGTCTTATCATTTTTGTGCCACTTACACATGAAGAGCTTATACAGTCAGGCAGATTATCCAGAAACTATTGTGTTGTATCGTATCTATGTAATGTGTGCGTGCAGTGTTTCGTGTGGTGTGTTGTGTATTGGAATAATAAAAATAATTAGTAAAACATAGTGAAATAAATAAATAGAATAAATAAAAAAAAACTATATAAAAAAATATATATAATACATAAACCAAAATAAAAGCTGAGCCGCGCCGCCGCTAACACAAAGCAGTTTCAGCTCCAGTTAGGTGGTACTTTTTTGTAAATTCATCATGGAAGCCTTAAAATGTTTTTTAAAAGTAAATATAGTGTTTAATGCCCTCATCGGCGGCGGCAAGTCATTCCAGCATTTCGTAGCCTGGAAGCGGAAACTGCCGCGAAATGCCACAGATCGATGCAGGTTAGTCATCAGTGGAGCACGCGCAGTTCTTGTACCGTATCTGGCAACGAGTGGCGATGGTTTCAATTTATTAAATAAGTACTCAGGCTTTTCATGCTTCATAACACTAAACACTAGACATGCAAGGTGTAGTCTCCGACGTGATTCCATGTTTAACATATTAGCTGCATTCAAGTAGGGGGTAATATGACTACGCGGTGGGATTTTGAAACAAAACCTGCTGCAGGCGTTCTGAACGCGTTGTATTAAACGCTTTGACTTCGATAGTAGACGAGGTCCCATAACTATATCTCCATAATTTAATCTCGATAGTATGAGAGATTCACACAGTGTTATTCTTGACTTCTCATTGATCAGGTTACGTATTTTGTATAGTACTTTTAACCTATACATACATGTTTTCACTATCCCTACGACATGTGACTCAAAACGCAGGCAACTGTCGAACACCAGCCCCAGATTCCTACACTCCTCAACGCGCTCAACCCTTTGCCCGTCAATGTGGACCACCGGATCAACCTGCAAGATCTTTTTTACCTGATTTTTTGTACCCATAACCATAAATTTTGATTTTGAGGGATTGAGTAAAAGAGCGTTTCTGCGTGACCAATCCGCTACCCTACTTAGATCATCATTGATGTTCTTAACGGCATAGGATATATTAACAGGCACTTCAGATATATACAGCTGCAAGTCATCTGCATAACAGTGATACCTGCAGTACTGAATCTCAGACAGAAGATCTGCACTGTAAATAATAAAAAGTAATGGCCCAAGAATCGAGCCCTGCGGGACTCCCCGCGCAACAGTCCTCCAATCCGACACAATAATTTTCCCATTTTGATTGGTAAGCTTAACTGACTGGCGCCTCTGGTCAAGATAACTCTCAAACCATTTTAGCGACAAATCATGTATACCATAGTATTTTAGCTTATTTAGGAGTAGGGGAATACTAATACTGTCGAACGCACGCGAGAAGTCCAGCAACGCTAGGATAGTTCCACGACCTTCGTCTTGATCAGATAGTACATTATCAACCACATCGAGAAGAGCAGTGCCCGTGCCACGACCCTTACGAAAACCTGACTGATGCACTGGTAGGATGTTATTATTCTCGACATATTTAGAAAGCTGAGCATGAACCGCTTTCTCTAAGATTTTAGAGAAATATGGCAGAATACTTATGGCTCTCAGATCTTTCAATTCTGTCGGATTGTCAATTTTGGGAAGAGGTGTGACATGTGCTTCTTTCCATGCAGTGGGAACGATACCAGTTTCAATGGACTTATTTATTATAGCCGTGATTATATGAAGCGTTCGTGGAAGAGTTAACACTATCATGTCCCCACTGACCCCATCACTCCCAACCGCATTTGACTTTATTGATATAATAATGTTGTAGATATCTTTTTCATCTATAGGGTTTAACTTAAAAGTGGAGGTTCCGAAACTATTCGATTCAAAAAATGACAACTGAGATGCTGGAATATTGTCATTGCCGGGTATATTCAAAAAGTGATCGTTTATTTCATTTGCATTGTCAAAGTTTTCCGGTAGCTTGTCACATTGGCTGGGGTCAGTTAAGATTTTATTTTTAATATTCTTCCAAAAAGTATTTCCATCACTCGCTTTTGAATTGACATAGTGATCAAAAAAGGCACGTTTTTCGCTATAAATACTTGTTTCTACCAATTTTCTTAGCTCTTTTAACGCGGTCTTATCACTATCTGATTTAGTCTTACGATATTTTGCAAGCGCTTCGTCCCGTAAATCAATCAGTAATCGAATATTATCCGTGATCCATGGCAGTGAAGTGTCAATTTTTTTTTTTACTGTTTTGCAAGGCGCGTGCCTATCAAACAAGCCTAATAAAATGGAGTAGAATTTTGACACCATTTCATCAACCGTAGGCAAAAGTAAAATAGATTCCCAGTCCAGTGAATTCAAATCCATATTAAATCTATCAACGTCCATGCTTTTAATAGGTCTGTAGGTGATACATCTGGTGGGCATTTTTTCTTTCTTAAGTACTAAAGTCACATTAATCATCGCATGACCCAGAGCAGAACCCGTCACGTTTGCCACTGTTACCTCTCGAACAGGTGCATTACTGCACACTACATCGAGCAGCGTAGCCGACTCCGCCGTAAAATGAGTAGGCTCCGTAACAACCTGTTTAAGGTCCATGTATGTCAAAAATTGTTGGAACTTAACTACGTTGCAATTCACCTTATCCAACAAGTTGATATTGAAATCACCCAGTAACACTATGTGATCGAACGCAGAGAATGAAATGACAGACAAGGTTATTGCGTCAATGAAGTTATCCACATTAACCCACTGTGGTCGGTATGCAGTACCAATTATCACACGCTTCCCATTGACCTTCGTAGAAACCCACATCTGTTCAATATCCGCCTCAGGGTGTGTCTCATATCGAACCCTAATCTCTCGTTTGATATAGAAGGCAACCCCCCCGCCCCTCCCACCGCGCATGTGCACGGGCCGCGGAGTGGAGCGCAGTCGATAGCCAGCCGGGTACGGCCGGCGCGCGCGCCTCTTGCCCGGCCGGCAACCACGATTCATTAATTGCTATAATATCGGCGTTAGAACGTGTCGCAGAAATCTGAAAGTCCTCATGACCAGTCGCGAGTGAACCGGCGTTATACAACGACAAACGGAGATACTTAGTGTTATTGAATTAAGCAGCTTATATATATCAACAAGAAAACACAAAGAATATTCAAAGAAAATAACCTGTCGGGGCAGCGTTTTGTTTGTTGCGTCACAGAGGTGCAGTGAAAATAACACCACCAAGCGAAACATGTCAGGACCACAAAATTGCCTTGATATAAACTTAATATGCAAAAGTAAGTACAGTGCCAGTTACGCCATAATAATATAATATAATATTTACACAAGATATTGAAAATATAGGAGAATAATATATTATGTGCAGTGATAGCTGTGAGTGTGTTATAAAGTATAAGCCAATCATATCCATGGTCGCCAAAATGTGTATTTGTTTTATTTTTCAGATGTCTTCGCCTTGGACCCTTCAACATTATGTGAGCACACAATGTACAAATACAACGCATGCCAAATTCACGAAAATATAGTGAAATTATGAAACTAATGCACTGTTTGCGTGATAAAAATATAGTAAGTTTATTGAATTTACATGAAGCATATATTAAAGCTATTATAATTCCAAGTAGGTTAATAAGATAAAGTAAACAATAATAAAGTTGCAATTTTATACATTTACAAGTTGTAATATATTTAAAACAGTATTGTGGCTTAGGATGGTCAAGTAAACAATAAAAACGTTGGAATTTCATAGTTTTACAGGTTATCATAGATTTATAGTTAGTTTTTGTACTAGGATAACACACCAGTAATAACAAACAGCTACTCTCTTCCAGGTCAAAGTAATAAGGGTTAGTTCTTCAAAATTTGGTTCTCCGGTTGATCGACATGGTACTTTTTTATTTCCAATATTTATTGAATTTTTTGTCAAGAAATAGTTAGTATTGCTTTTAAGTAAGCAATATTTTTTATTGGCCTCAATTTTTTTCAAACGGTTTACAAGTTATTGATGGTCAAAATTTTTGTGTCCACGGTGATCAATTTTAGGGCCACGTCGATCATTATATACTTTAATTTGGAGGTCAAAAAATGATTATAAAGGAAAAAACTAATTATTTTGTTTAATTTAAACAAAAATATATCATGTCATTTCAGTTTAGAATTATTACTTGCATCATTATGAGAGAAATGAAAAACATGTTTAGTAGTCCCATATCTTCTTTCGGGGCATTTTGAAAAAAATTATGAATTGATCTGAAAATAAAATGTAATTTAGTACCTATTTATACATTGGTTGGTCGCATATAAGTCGTTTTTCAATTTGCCATGAAATTGAAAATAAAGAATCAGAAATAGCATTTCCTCCTCCTTAGTCGTTCACTCTTGAAGTCTTGACAGAGTGGTCGTGGTTAGCGATGTAGCATTTTTGTTGGCGAGTGAAGCTCCTGCGATGCGTCTCTACTTGTCACGGTTTACGGCGTCTCGGGAATTCTGGACTGTAGAGCTTTGTGTTGCAGCTCTAATGAGGTTGGTCCGACGCATAGGTGAGCGCCCGCACGACCTCTTCTCCTCCACTTGTCCCTGGACGAGTCGCTCCATGGAAACTTTGTTGCGAACAACGTGGCCGAAAATAGCATTTTGTTAAATGGAACGTTTTAAATGTATCTACAAAGCAATTCTGTCTTTTACTCTCACATAAAGTTACAGCACGCAAGAGCAATAATAAGCTTGATGCAAAGCACCAGAGCAATTGGAAGAACCTGGGGACAAAAACAGCGAGTATGTCACTGGATCTACGAAGCGATCATTCTCCCCAGATTGCTCTAAGGAGCCATTGTATGGTGGCACAGAACAAAGATCAGTAACAACTACAAGGAATTAACACAAATCCAAAGGCTAACTGATCTAATGACCACGGAAGCCATAAAATCAACTCCAACCGCAGCACTGGATATGATTCTGGGACTATCCATTGGACCTGGCGGCCAAGAAGACAGCTTTAGAAAAATATCACAGAATAAAGTCATGTGGACTCTGGGTCAACAATACCAAACAATTAAACATACAGGACACATGACAGTCAAGAAAAAGTTCGTAGAGAAGATGTTTTGGTCTGGCCTTGGCCAGCAACGACCTGATCAATAAACAGAGAATCTTGGGCAAAAAATATATAGTACACATAAGACCCAGATCGTCGCGGGACCTGGAACATCATGGTAACACGATTGAGTGGTTCACTGATGGTTTAAGGAAAGAATCAACGGAGATCTCAGGGGCAGGCATATACATAATGAAGCCCAGCCCGATCCTCAAGACAACTATAGCTCTGGAAAGACATGCGAGCATATTCCAGGCGGAGATCTTTGCCAACATGAAACGCGCCCGCACCATAGAAGACACAATCGACAAGGACATTGATACCGTGCTGATCTACAGTAACGGTAACAGTCAAGCAGCGCTCAGAGCATTCGTCAAGCAGGAAACTGTTTCAGCCTTGCTCAAGGAATGCAAAAGCGAATTGAACCTACTGGTGACAAAATTGAATGTTGCCATCGCATGGGTTCCGGGACATCAGGGCACAAGTGGAAACGAGAATGCGGATGAGCTAGCTTGGAAAGGTGCGGACAAAACCTTCATAGGCCCAGAACCATATCTACCTATCCCACACAGAATTACCAAAGGCGTGATTGACATAAAGATAAGGGAGGAAACCATCGGCAAATGGAAAACATCCACAGGCATGCGACAATCCAAACTCTTCATTAAAGCAATGGATAAAAAGACCACAAGGCTCTTGGTGCAACAGAACAAGCGAAACGTCAGAACCATCACAGGCTTAGTGACCGGACACTGTTCACTGAAGAGACACCTCTTCACAATCACAATGAAGAGGATCGTGGAGCCAGGACGCTCAGAATGTGACGAAAAGGAAACTGACCTTACTGAGTGTCCAATGTTCTCGATGCCCAGATGGGAGATATTAGGCACAGACAGGATGGAAATGGATGAATTGGCAGAACTGACGTTAGGAAATATTTAAGATTTTGTAGGGCTACCGGTAGGTTTAAGGGGACTGGGGTAGCAGTAAAACCTAGATGGTGCCATGATGCTGAGTATAGGCAGAACCACTAGTCTTTGCGAACCCGGAAGAGGTGACAAAACTGTAGGCCAGCTCCCAAATCCCTCATATGCGCGGCAGGCTTGGAGGCGGGGGCTCGGCAGAAGAACTAAGCTAATACCTCCACCCGTGACTCACTCGTCTGCGCATCCCCGGTTCCTGTGCCTGCGATTGGGGCCCAGGGAAGCTGGCCACGCGACACTTCTTGAAGGTGACGCGTGTAGATAGGAAGGGAAGCTTACTACATAGGGCTGGGAGGCATCATCAGGCTTCGATTAGAGGTGAAATAGTCCTTATATTGAGAGATGATCTGATCACCCATCTGCGCTACTTGCAGACGTCCCCCATATAAATAGATAGATATATAGAAGCAATTCTTTATTTATGATTTATAATCAGCCCATTGAAAGGTGTCTTTAAATCTAAGTTAAGTCTCTTACAAATGCTGTAGACTTTCAATACATATTGATCGACGTAGGCTATTTGACCATATCAATCAACACCGTATCGATCAAAAAAAGTTACAAATTTAATGATTCTGAAAAAAGTATAAAGTTTAGACAATAGTTATTTTTATGTCAAATAATAATCTCAATTACTCTACTGTTTAGCTAATTAATGCATTTGAAAACTGAATATTGCACGAGAAAATTAAGACACATTCATCAAAATTTTTGAAAACCAAAGACACGTCGATCAAACATTTTCCTCATTATCTCCGAAACAAACCACAGCCGCACAAGTTGGTGTCCCGCAGCAGTTAGAATGCTACAGGAGACAAACCCAACGCGGGATGCATGGCTTCTAAAATGTTGCACTAGGGCTGTGAGAGTGATTTAGTGCTGTCCCACAGCGATCAACCAAAACCGGCGGACATTCATTCATTTGTTTATAAAAGTTAAACTATTTACAACTCGGTACATTATTACATACTATTATCAAGATGAATATATTCATAATTTTATTAATAAGCATTGGAGTTGATAGCGTATTTCATAAAAAAGTTACAAGCCCTTTTTTTAACCAAAGTTCAATCCGGACACACCACGGCGATCAAGATTTGCAACTTTGTAATTTTTTTTAACATAGTTGTAATAAAGTTATATAAACAATTCAAACTGTCCTAGATAGCTTAGGGTCCAAACTCTTAAGAAAAAAATATTTTTGTGCAAAATTCATATTTTGAAGATTAGTTCTCCAGCCCGCCACCTCAAATCTAGCGTTTGGAGAACTAACCTAAGATACAAGGTATAACAATAATGCCAACAAAAACAGCCCGATGGGGGCGCAAAACAGCTGCAAACTCAGGACTAACAAGGTAATTATACCTACTACAATAAACATCAAATTAAATAATAATAAAGCGAGAACATCACAACTAAGTTTTATATAATTAATTTTCAGGAGACCCAACCGGCTGCGGCCCAAAAACCCGCTCCAGGTCATTGTCCGAGCGAATGCGATGACGAGGCGCATCCTGCCCCGAATGCTTGCGTGCGAAGATCTTACCATCCCTGGTCCAGACAAAACGCCAGTTGAGACGGCTCGCCACCTCACGCACTCGCCGGAACAAGTGACGATTGGCACGAGTCAGTCTTTCGTTTACGTAAAACCTTCGGCTTGGGCCCGGTAGGCCAGTGCCCTCGGTGGTCGCCTCGCGGCGCACGCGCGCCTCCCGCAGCAGCTGGTCCCGCACAGAGCGCCGCACCAGACGCACGACGATGGGCCGGGGCCGCCGCGCCGGGCCCACCTCAGCCCGATCCGGCGCCGGCCCCACCCGAGTGGCGCACACGATGTCCTGCTCACCAAGTTCTACGCCCAGCTTCTTGGCCACCAGCACTGCAACGTGATGAAGACTTTCTCCCTTCTGCTCTGGTATGCAAGAGATTTCGACATCATTAAGAAGCAGCTCCTGTTCGCGGTCGTTCAATTCGGTCTTAAGTAATTCAATTGTATTAGCCATTGATTTATTCGCGCTCACATTTGCTTCAAGCGTATTTATGCGTATGGCCATTTCTTCTAATCGTCCCTCATTGCTTACTACTCTCGATAATAAATCCGCTATAGATCCTTGCAGAGTTTCAGCCTGTGTTCGCATAGCTTTCATGTCCTTGCTGAAAGCTTTGAACTCCTGCAGTAGAGCTTGGTTTTGTATACGCGATGCTTCCATCTCCTTTCTATAAGCCCGCATCTCGCTAACCAAAGCCTGCATACCCCCATCCGATGCATCTGAGCTGCCCGGATCTTGCAGAGCTGTACCCTCCTCAGAGCCGCCTTCTTCAGCTTCCGCTGTGGAACCTCCACGTCGCCGACAGTTGACATTATCATCCTTATTATATGCTCGCAAAGGTGTATTAATATTTGAGGATTTTGGCTCCTTGCACTTACACATATCGCATTTCCACTGTGATGTTTTATTCCCAACTAATAAGCTATACACCCTTTCTGATACATTTGCACAAACATTGTCATAGTACTCCTTACAAAAATAACAACGCAAGTACTGCCCATTATCAATGACCGAATTGCAGCCTGCACAGCTGATTGAATTGGTAGCCATAATTTTATAGTTAAAAGTAGATTAATTGTTAATAAGTAAAGCTGTTTTTGTTTTTCACTCCAATTAATATATTTAAAAAAACAAAAATAAATAAATAAAAATATTTCTCCGTCGCTTAGTATTGAACCTCCGCTTCTCACAGTTTAGTCCAACGCTCTTAACCTTTACGCCAAATGGTCGGCAGTAAGGGTGTCGAAATTATGAGTCAACTTTGACACAGGTGATTAAGGTCAACGATCAATGAACCATCTACCCACAAGGAAGAGTTCAATGTCACGGTCACTCACTTTAGCGAACGAACAAAATCTATGCTATTGCTCACTTTCTGATACAAACACAGTCAATTAAACCATATCAGTTTAAAGCTCTTAATGTAAGGTTTATTTATATATCGAATTTAGGCACAAATTTTCACTTTTAACACAGTAATATTTTTTGAAAACGGAGCGTATAGAAACACGTCAATCACAAATCAGCGCCCCGCGCACCTCGATACTTTATAAAGTGCTTACTTATTTCAACTACTACGCGTGCAACTTTAGTAGTTAGAACAAAATACTCACCATACTAACTTATTTGATTAGTTAAAGTTACCTGCTGAGGTTACTTGATTCATTTTATAAAGAGCAAGTTTTTTTTTATTGACCTGTGCTTGTGTCGATAAAGTACGACGAATCAAGCTTCACCGGACTTGAAACGTGATTTGAAAGGAGCAAGATAGGTAGTTTTAGACGTTCAATATCAGTATAAGTAAGTACTACTATCAATAAATAAATAACTTGCTTCGTCCTAGATTTTTCTCTAAGTTAGAGAAACGAATATCCATTATCTCAGAATTTAATTTTGGAAAGTTTCAAAATTGTTAAATCGGATGAGTAACAACGATTTAAATTTCCTCTAAGACAAAACTCTCTTTAGATTAAACGAAAAGCTATTAAAATTGTGAAAGTGGTGGCGATGACGACGACGGTTACCTATTGTATTTCCAATATTTTTGTTCCAAATATTGTTATATTCCGCTAACGTTTTGACATTCTAACGTTCTTCTTACGAGTATTATTCGAAATAACATGTTCCATAGTATTATTTTCCGCGTTTTAATTGAACTTGTTCGCCGATGTTTCATATTTCCGCTAAACTATTTACCGGTATACCGAAAATACATGATAACATTAACCATTTTTTTACATGTGCATTATATTGCAAAGTCAAATTTCATTTTCGGCGCCGCGTGTCCGGTCCGTCATCGGCAGTTCGGGATTCGGATTTCTTTAAAAGCAAAAAAAATATTTCTACCCCTATGTATAAAACATTCATGTGATGTGTACTTTTGAAAGCTTGCAAAAGACTTGCTGAATGTCGCTACACAGACTGAGTTACTGAATAGGTACAGTTGACATAACTACTAATATCTTTAACTCGCCTTCCCTTCTGGCAGAAACCGTCGGAGTAAGGTTCGAAATCATACTTCCTACTAATATTATAAACACGAAAGTTTGTGAAGATAGATGGATGGATGTTTGTTACTCTTGCACGCAAAAAAATACTGAATGGCTTTTAATGAAACTTTACAATAATATATACAGCTTATACATAAGAATTAATTAAAAACTGTTAAAGCGGGCGGAGCCGTGGGGCTGAAAACTAGTAAATGTTTAATCGGAAAAGTTTCGACTTCGCAATTTAATGGAGGAAAGGGGGTACTAACGCGCAGACCGCATCCGTTACAGACCTAGCACTTACCTGGCAAGATAAGCAGTATTCTTGACCTGGTCCTTATTGGTGAGAAGCCAGTGAATGATGTGGTGTACAGTTCTCGCGTCTCCAGCCAGGAGTTGAGCGCGGAACCTGGTGGGCTCAACGCCGGCTGGAGGGCGGTACTTGACGCTGCCCAGCATCTCCAGCAGACGGACCGATACCGTCTCCGAATCATCTTCGCGAATGTCCAACTGTAAGAATAGATGCGAGTGTAGTTTATTGCACCCTATAATACTAATAATAATAAACAATTAATATGAAGTATAGTGCATAGATACGTGGCCTTATTGCCAAAGGTAAAATATTTTCCTGCCAACTTTATAAACCTGCCGGGCTAGATTGTGCGTAGAGGTACTACCTACTCTTATTCTATTGGAGAAGCAATAACTAAATCGAATCGAAAGATAAACGTTGAAACCAACTATATATATACAAAAGTTCTCTTCCCAAGCTAAAAAGCAGATACCTAAGTAGCTTTAATAAAAGTACGGTTAGGTACCTATTTAGTACTATTTACACAAATACTTAAGTTGACAGGATAACACACAAATTATCTATCACGCTTCTCTTACTTGTCGTCCTAAAGTAGGTAAGTTAAACCACTTAACTAACCTGAAAGCTTCGGGGTACTGTACAAATTAAATTAATAATAATAACATAATAGGACGCCGCGCCGTGAAATGAAAACATTCTGTTCGACGCTCTTAAGATGACGGAAAAAGGAACTTCAAATAACTAGGTATTTGATGAAATAATTCTATATTATGTTTTGTATTATGGCAACTATTCATTTTTCATCTCATTTTATGCCCCAGTCCCAGGGACCCCTGTCCCCAGTCTTCAGGCTTATTTTTAGTTATTAGCAAAGATACACTTATTTGCTGACAAATATTTTGTGATTTTGAACAATTAATCGCAGTTTCACTTTTTAGTTGTCTCGAAAATAATAAGCCTTTTATAAAATTATAAATTATTTAAAAATATATTATTATACTTATTCCATCCAATACCTATTTGATCTTGTCGCCAGGCAGAGTATCAGAACATATTTTATCTAAACATGATGTAAATAAACCCATTCGTTACAAAATAACGTGAGCTCTATGGGTTTCCATCACTGCCTTATATCAGTATGATAAAATATATCAGTTATTTGATTTGTGAACGGCCTTGCCTTGACTTTTTACGAGGGTTGCAACGTTAGTATTTTTTATAACTATGTACTTACATTCACCCCTCGTTTCTCTTCTCATGTAGGATTTATTACGGTATGTAGCTCAGGCAGGGATACGTGAGGGAACGGTTTATTTATAATTTATATCATAATGATTCAATTTAAAAAATATTATCAGCTCAAAACTCTCCTAAATCCTCACGATAGATTTAAAATGGGCTTACGTATATTTAAGGGCTTGACACAGAATATAGGGTATTCTGTGATGATGTAGTGTAACTAACTAGTATTATATTATCTGTGACCAAAGTAATATATACGTGGCTAATGATTTTAGCGAGACAGACTAGGTACTCCGATTAATTTATTTTCTGTTTTATACAAAATTTGTCTTGGCAATAAAATGTTATTATAGGTTGAGAGTAGTTCAAGCTGGACTGGCGTGTCCGCATCTCACAAATTGTGTCCCTTATTCAACGGATGTAAGAAATTACATGCAATACGTTACTAATTAATCGATTTCTATAATTACCAACTCACCTTTTCACCAGCATTAAAATTAACCAGGAGATCCACTAGCAGCTGTAGGAGCTGCTTCTCATCCAATGCGTCGAACTTTATAAGATCGTAATTTCTACCCAAACACGCGTTCAGCTCTTTTACTATAAACTTCATTTGCTCCGTCATCTTGTAGCTTAAATTGCCTGAACTCTTTTTAATTATATTATGATTATACAAATTATGCTTTTACGAACCTAAAATTAGCAATAGTTTGCTTTCAGATCAGACACCCGTCATGTCATTCTTGTTGACTTGAAACGTTGCTATGGAAATACCCCCTATAGTCCACCATCATGGTACGACGAGACGGGGCAATATCATCGGGTATACCTATCAGGTAGATGTGGATATTTAAAGCAGTGGTGGGAAAACTGCTCTTTGCGTAGAGAGCATCATGGATTTAGTAAGCAATAATATGGGTAGGTACCTACTTATCACCCCTTATCTATCATTAGCAGGATTAGCAGTACTTATGTAGCCCGGCCACAAAAAAAATACAGAACTCTTGTAATAGGCTAGTACAATTGTTTTAGTTAGAGTACTATATTAGTACATAAACCGAATGTCTAGGCCCCCTATATAGCACTACCTGTCGATGACTACCTGTGACGTAGTGCCCGGGAAAATCTGGCTTCGACACTTAAGTACTACAGGCACAGGTCGGACACTCCATACAGCAAACGCGTTTTGACAACCTACTGCTTTTTGAATAACAACTTAATATCAATTTCAAGTCAAACACTGAAACGCTATATAAAACACCCCTGAACACCCCTGTCAGAGTCCCGCGGCGACTGCGGGGTGCGGGGCTTGGGGAGCTCGAACGGGCGGGCAACTTATTTTGTGGGGAGGTGTGTCCTTTCTGTACGGGTTAGTACTTACTATTATTTTCTTCTGTGCTACAGGTGTAAATAATTGGTTATTTACACACCCCAGACAAGCAGCATCTGGGGTGTGTAAATAACCAGAATATTTTCCAGAAGTACAAAATAGGAGGATATTTGCAGCAATAAAGGCCATCCCTGGCCTTCCTTATAAGGGCACCGATATTTTTTACAGATGCTGCTTGATCTGTGAGCTGAACTTTCGTAAGATTTGATGTAATGGTATGGTATTTAAGAATATGCCGTTTTAAGAATCGTCCATATGCAGAATCTGCCGTTCACTGAAAAAAGGTGGGGAGGTCCTTAAAATCCTATGATCAAAACAAAAAACTTTGAATAAATTATATTTTTATTTCTGTTATGTATGATACAATCATAATTACTTTGTTGCAATCGTCAAATCTCCACAGGTTTCCCTACAATTTGTGCCTAAGATTCTGGCAACGCATTCGTCATCTTACATCCGTCGTCTTGCAGCCTTACATTATTGACTATCTCCAAAGATCCC
>OX419586.1:6273241-6568059 GCA_948473455.1 Teleiodes luculella | reverse complement strand
ATCACGAAGGAAACGTCGCATAAGTTGCTCTGCCTCCATAAATATATTAAATTGTGGTACTGTGACCTAAAGGGTAACCAGTACTAGAAAGGTACTTATTCACTGCCAAAATGGCATTCTGTTAAGTGTGACCTTAACTACTGCTTTAAAATCATCTGTGATATCATCGACTGGCTCACGATTCATGAATAAGCACTCATCTTGTTTATTCTTTTGAATTACTTTTATACTGGCGGTAAATTTCTTATTTTTCTTATCTTGTAATGTTCCAAATTCAAATAAAACCTGTACTAACCGGCATTCCGTCGGTTTTGCCTCAGTACATGCGAGGCGGCGAGTGAGGCGCGTCGCGAGTTGATCTCCTGCGGCGTGAGGCGGCGCAACGCGGCGGCCAGCTCAGCGGCGCCTGGCGCGCCGCCGGCACGCCCACGCCAGATCCGCCACTGCAACAGCACATGGCACACACATGTCACACACACGTCACACCAACACTCTATACACGCAATAATTAATACTATACTGAGTGTAAGTGACGGATTAGTAAATACACAGAATACCAAATAGTAGCCCCTACACATGCTTCACTTGGAGACATAATTGTAATTCAGTTACAATAAAGTGCAATTCAGATTGAAATTAATATACAAAGTCATTGATATACAATAAACATAGATACACAAACGCCGCTCAAAAAACGGCACCGGCAAAGGAAGGCCATAATCTAACGTGTGGCCTTGGGTGGCCTTGCTTCTGCCTCAGTCGCTTAATGGCCGCGCACCGGCGCAAACGTCTGACTATTCATCTAGAATATTCGATACTATAGTGGCCAGCACATGCGGTTGGACACTCGCACTACGAAATTCACACCTACCGCTACGGAATACGCTCTCAAGGTCATAAAGTCCAGCCGCATGGGCTGGCTACTGTACATAATTTCTGCTAAAACGCCATCTAATGTCAAATAGAAATACTTCTTACAAAGAAAATACAGGACCGTATTAGGACAACAATAAAATTAACGCGGGTGATAGATAAAGCTTTTTGAAACTGATAATAATAGTAATATAGTAGGTATGTAAACCGTTTTAGTATGTAAACCAATAGTAATTCAAATGAAAAACGTTTTTTTAATCATACAGCCTGTTAGTTTTTTAAAGATTTCACATTCAATTTGCATGAGCCCAAATACGGCCGATTTATTATTACAATCACGTCGTGTGGCCCTTAGTAGTTAGCCTTCCTCAGATCCTTAGTCCTTTAGTGACGCAAAAAACATTATTTTCTTATTTTGATATCTAAACCATAAGTGACGCTACTTTGTAAGAATGATTGGCATTTGAACATGGTAAAAATGGAAATGGAAAAATATGGAAAAATAAATAATAATTTCAGCTAATATACCATAGATACCTTAGCAATAAGGCCGCCTTTTGACTCCTGTATGTATTTTTAATTTGTTATTTTGTATTTTTTTGGTGTCAATAAAGTATTTTGTATTGTATTGTATTGTATAGATCAAAGATCAACTGAAGCGCGACTTTCTCCCACCTCTCTGGCTAGATCAACTGATCAAAGAAAAAATATTAAAAAAAAACTAGTAATAGACAGGCACAAAAACGTTAAATATATAGAAATACAAAAGTCTGTTGTTTGGTTTCAGATAAAGTAATGCTGCCAAAATAAATAATAACCTGCTCTATTATTATTTTAATTGTAAAACTTAAATCTTTACTTAAATATAAAAGCCTTGACCAGAAAAAAGAAGGCCTGCGATGGGGGCGGGCGACCATTTCTCAACCACTTATGGTTTAGATATCAAAATAAGAAATGTTTTTTGCGTCACTAAAGGCCTAAGGACCTGAGGAAGGCTGATTACTAAGGGCCACACGACGTGATTGTAATTATTTATTTCGCCATCTAGTGAAGAATTGCAAAACTTTTTCCGATTACAGATCAGGTGAACTTCAATAGGTTGCCTTTAAAATTCAACTACTCGCTACTAGAGGGCTGGCATGCAAAAAACACTCGCTTGTGTGGCAAAATCATACTTTATTGTAATGTGCTAGAGTCCATATTGATATAATTTATTATTCAAATTATGTTCTTTCATTACTGGAAACCGTACATGTTGATATCTTTAGCGGAAGAAGGTAATTTGTCAGTAATTTGCACAAATAGATTTGTTCAATATTATCTAAGCATTAAAGTCTAAATTAAAAATTAAGTCAACAACTCAAAGGCTATTTTGCACATAGTTTCAACGGTACAATATCTGTATAGGCATGTATATGTCGATAGTTGACGCGGTGCCGTGTTTGGCGTTAGATTTTGTATGAGATCGTGTATCTATGTTTATTGTATATCAATGTACAAAGTAAAGTAAAGCCTGACCAAAGAGATAAGAAACCTGCTCTGGGGGCGCCATGTGTATATTTTTACAACTATGGCAACAATTTCCCTTATAAAATTAGTCCCATTGAAATTCCGCAATATGGCGAGGTTTCTTATTTCTTTGGTCGGGCTTTACAGAATAACCAAAGGCCCGTAACGACACTCAATCCTACTCTCGAGCGTCGCAACTCGCAACTATTTTCACATGCATGCAACATATCAATCTGAACGGTATATCAAATTTCCAATTACCCAATTACTAGGTAATGAAGAAAGCAAGTATTTTGTTTTCTGTTAGTGAAACATGGAAAGGTAAAAAAGTCTATAGCAAACAAAAAACTTGACTTCATGGTTCAGTAAGTATAAACAATAAGGAAAAGTCACAGCTTCAATGGCACAAAACCTCAAGTACTTTAAAACTAAAAGATATTAAATTTCACCTTATATTTCCGCAGGTCATTGCTTTTTGATATCTTTCGCGCAACTGTCTCATCAACCAACGCTAACAGATAAGATAAATTATCTCACATACTGATAAGAATTACAGGTCTTCTTTACAGAGATGACTGATTTGATTTTCACTCAGATTCAACCAACGAAAGTAATATAAAAGATAATGCATTATGTATCATACGAACCGAGAGCAAAACCTTCCGAACACAGACATAGTAACTATTTCTAATACCACTTCATATACAATAGCAATCACCGTTTCGAGAAGCAACGATAAAAACGTTGAGTGCAGTTCGATCATTGTGTTCGGTTTATTGCGACGTGTAACTAGTAATTATATGAAAACACGTAACTGCACGACAAAGAAACGAACCGAATGAGTGGAACAGAGCGGTGAGCCAAAAAACAATGCCGGCTCTTACATAAACTTCCGCTGTTGTACCGACGCGGGAAAATACTACAAGTTACATGCGAGCTATATGAATAACACTTATATTAAAACGTCTAGTGCGCTTTATTAATGGCTATGCAATGAGTTCATTGATACTCTGATTTAAAAAGAGAACCTAAAAGAATGCAAGCAAATGCTCTCCCCTAACTTCGTTAAACTCTTAATTAAAGTCCAATTACTAAAACACCCATGTATAGCAAGTTTTGTTGTGCCAACAAAAATCCAAAATTTTATTTAGCTCCTGTTTTAATTGCAATATGGAAAAAAAAAAGATCTTGACTAAAGTTTATAATACGCAACCAGTATGTAATGGATATATTTTGCGTAATTTTGTTGAGTTTTGAGTTTAAACATCTGGTATCGGACAAAATAATTAAAATAGATAGTAAATACTTACGGATAGAGGTCATCGGACTCCACATCAGAACAGTCATCCAGGAGCGAGTCGCTGAGGGGTTTGTGCGGGGGCTTGATGCCGTGCGAGATGGAGGAGTGTATGGAGGGGGCTCGAACCCCGTCCATGACGTCAGAGCCCGAGAGCGACGCCCCCGACCAGCGCGACGCACACTGCACGGTCTCAAACACTTTCTGCATGCTTGAGCTGCAACCGAGAACACACCAATCAGGCTTTCCAGAATGTTCTATCATCACTTCACACACCAAAATATATCTATAATCCAAACAGTATATTAAATTTTTAAGTTCATAATCTAAAAATGGTTGGTAGATTAGTCTGATAACCGTCAAAACAGACTGACAACATTTTAGAGGTTTACGAGGCTTGGTACAATGTTATATCTTTATTATCTCTCGTAATATACCAGTAGTGTCATCACGGTCGCTGCCTTCTACTACGTACAGTGTCCGCGTTAAATAATGCACGTCGGTTGTCGAGAGTGTCGTCTCTGTCACTCATACTCTTTATATCGTTTTGGCGACACTGGTGCGAGTGAGACTATCTTTACGAATCAGAAACAAACCAATTACCTATTTTATCATCCCAACATTCGATTCTTATCCATTCTTATTGCCTAATTTTTAGGATTACAAGATGATGCTGGATGCAAACAGCATAGGACCAGTAATTGTGGAGATCTTTACGCCTTTTTCTAGCATTAATAATAACAATGGCATCTCACACTCGGCCGTTCACTCGTGACAGACATAATTTTGTCGTACAGTCATCCTATTGAAGGATATTTCCACGTGGCGGGTTTCTCATTATATAAAGCTAAGTAAGGGATATAATTTATCTTTATTTTGTCACGGTGAATATGCTAGGGGCTCAGGTACCCTCTCTGCATCTCTATCACCGATACAATATTGGGCTACTATTGCTAAGTAGAGAGACTAAAAACTACACGAGTACATGCATGAGTAAGGGTGTATCCGTGTTAAGTGAGTGAGTGGTAGTGAGTTGTGTGTTAATGTGGTGTGGTTGCTTGTTAGTTAATAATAATAACTTTATTAATTAAACAAACCAATTAATACATGATACTGGAGCCTGCAATAGCGTAAGCTATGCTACAGACTTTAGTCTTCCCCTACTACTTCTAAAGCTAAACGGTTAAGAAATAAAGCCTGACCAAATAAATAAAAATCATGCCCTGGGGGCGCCACGTGTATATATTTACAACTATGGCAACGATTTCCCTTACAAAATTAGTTCCATTGAAATTCCGCAGTATGGCGAGGTTTTTTATTTCTTTGGTCGGGCTTTTATAGTAGTTAGAATGGTTACAAATTACGTATAGCGGCGGCGCGCGGCGCGCCTAGACAGATGGCCCACTCGGAACTAAGCGCCATATTTTTACGCACACATTGATCATTGCGTTTACAGGCCGCTCGGACCACGCTCTATACAAGCTCGGACCAAGTGAAGTCGTCGCTCTCGCGATTATTAACAAAGTATTGATGTTTGATGTGATGTGGATAAGTGTTCTTATTACTGTTGTAGTGTATTTGGCTGTTAAACACAACACAAAAATGACGATACACGTTTTCAAGGAGTCAACCAAGTTTAGGGAGTTAATTTCAAGAACGGCGGGAGTGGACTTTTTGGAAACTTTTTATTTTGTGGTGGTACTGACTGTGCCAGTGGGTCGCCGATGCCGGAGTCGAGGCTGAGCTCGGAGTAGACGGAGGAGTGCATCTCGCGGTGCAGCGAGGCGGGCAGCAGGCCGGCCGCCGCCGCCACGCTCGGCATCAGCCCGCGCGCCGGCTCCCCGCGCTTGCGCAGTTGACGCAGCTGCTCCTGCGCCTCCGATAGATGCGCCAGGATCTCGGCGTACCGCTCCTACATCCAACAGTAACGATGCTTACTTGCTAGCTCTTTTTTATATAACACCAAATTAAAAAAATTAATAACCCACGACACAAAACGGTTACTTGATCCTTTCAACAAATAAGAGCTGATAATCTTCAAATGGCTGAAGATATTTTCTTGGAGCATAGCTAAGAACACTCTCGATTGTGACACCTTGCAAACAAAAAAAACTAGATAAAAATCGGCGCATCCGTTTAGGAGCTATGATGCCACAGACAGACAGACAGACAAACACTTCAAACTTACATAGCTCTAGACTAAATTTTGTTTTAAAGACTGCCTTCAATGTCATATTTTAAGTTACATATAGATTTAGAATTCTTTACATATAGGTAGTATATATAAGTTACAAGTCGCAACGCTATTTCAGTGTTTATATCATCAATATTCATTTCTAGTCTTATGAGGCCACTGGTTAACAACCCCAAAACTGAAACGGAAATAGCGTCTGGCGCTTTTCCACATTACATTTACAACTAATATTTCACCGCCCATTATAAATAATGTGCCCGTCTTAAAATTGGCGAACATTAAAGATTATCGTTATATATTAATTTATCTTCAAGTATTTCCTAGTGATATCATTGTGAGACTTACCTTCGCGTCTGCCAACTCCGATGCGAGCGCATTTTGATTTTCTTTTGTGATTTCTAAGATTCGCAATGTGTGCTCGTGCTCCGCAGTTAGCTGTAAACAAACGACTATTTTGATAATTATATACTTATACATATATTACATCATTTTCCTAACAGAACATGGTATATAATACCAATGTTTACTTTCAAATGTTTGGGGAAGCCGGCTAACTTTACACACAGCGTTTGAAGTTTACATATAATCTCATTTGAGGATTGTTTACTTGCGTCTTACGGTGAGTAATTATGTACTTAACAGAACTATCGGTGAAATCCATCATGACAAGTGTTTTTCGAACAGTTTTTAACGTCTGGTTAAGAAAAATAGTTTTGGTCGAGATTTGAAAATAACGAATGAGTATTTACAAAAAAAAAAGCACGTTCCTTCATGGTCGAAATCGAAAGGCCAGAATCATCATGTAACCAATTTTTTATGTTCTTGTTTGTCAATAAAGATTGTTTCTATTTATCTACCTAATTCAACCTATTCAGGACGAAACTTTCATCTAAATAATGGGGAGAGTTTTTTCTGGAGTCTCTCTTTTTTTAGATTGTTTAAACATTTTTGCGCTTTAGACTTGTACATTGTACATTCCTTTTGAGATGAGAGCCTTAGAGCTTAGTTTGAGCAGTTTCTTTAACTGACGTCATTAGTTTATAGAAACCTATTAAGAATAAAATTTGAATTTTGACAAGAAATGGGTCTAGTGTGAATAACCCTGTAATTTTCTCAACCAATACAGCCAAGAGCACACTATCTTGTACTCTTTGAATTTTCCTAATTTCTTATATCGTCCGCTTCAGCTTACCTTGCGCTCGACCGTATAAAATCCCCGAGTACAAAACAGATTGCTATGTAATATTCTCGTCCTTGGTATTTATTAGCTTTGACTTCGAAAAAATGTTTTGTAAAATCTTTCTGAATCTTTATGAATGTGGATGAAGCGAAAGAAGTGTGTTTGGATCGTAGCGAGTGGAAGAAAGTGGTCTCTGCCTACCCCTCCGGGAAAGAGGCGTGACTTTATGTTTGTGTATGTACGGTCTCCTGCAAAGAAAACAGCGGGTAGTCGCCGCTTACGACAGGGGGGTCCGATTTTTTGCAGGAGACTGTACATACATACACATGTTTCTTCAAATGAAGACATTTTGATTGTGGTACCTGCTGGTAATTTCTCTCGGTGGCCGCGAGCCTCGCGTTGACCGCGTCGAATTGCTGCTGCAACTCAACCGCCCGCTGCCTTTCTTCCACCAGCTCATCGCCCAACACGCTCGCCTCGGAATTAGCGCTGGCTGTAAACAAATAAACATCAACAATCACTGATACAAACATTAGGCCGGTATTGCTACTGATCATATCTTTGTCCAAATTTCAGGTCCGATATTTAGTCCTTTAAAGGTTCCGTAGTTAAAACAAAAAATGTACTTCTATAGGATCACTATACTTTTTTCCTCCAAAACCATTATTATTACAAGTATTAGTACTTTTCGTTATTTTTGTTAGGTATTTTTTTTTATTACCGTTATTTCGTCCGGGATATGCAATTATGCATGCACATAAAAATAATGATTTATTACTGGTAATACGTGTTGTTAATGTAACTTATTATTATTACTAAATTTTTACAAACAATCTCTTTTCAATTTCTTATTTAGTATCTGAACAAATGTTCAGTTTAATCATCACACAAAATATACTCTAAATATAATATTGAAGTTGCAATATTAAAAAATATATATAGTCTATTTTTTTAGGTGCACTAAATCACTAAAATTATTTTTACACTAAGTGTCTAAATACACTATGTCGAATTTACGCGACCGAAATTCGGCATGATTACGCCCGCAATGCTATTTGAATAACTGACGAAACACGGTACCGAAATTACGTTGAGTACTAGCATACAGCCGAACTTCGGTCTTCTATAGATAGAGCACACATTATTGTAGTAAGTTCGGCGCTTACGGTGTGTCATATCAGCCGAATGCGTCGGAACGTAAATTCAGCCGCCGAATTTCGGTTGCGTAATTTCGGCATAACGTGTTTAGACACTAACAACAACAACAACAACAACACTAACAACAACAACAACAACATCACTAACAACTGTTTTGGAATGTTCAGTCTTCCAGTTTGTAGTCAGTGGGTACGTTGAAACAAGTATGGTCTGACAGGGTGCAAACCTTATAGAAAACACGCTGCTAGGCCACCTTGTTCCACCGATACCCATTTTCTTAAATTCTTCATTCTTCTCTTTCTTCTAGTTTTCTCTCCAATGAAATTGGCGTCACGTCTGCTGTTATAATCACCTAAAAAAATCTTGATTTCTACCTAGAAACAGGCCCCTCTGGTCTTGATTCCTTCCTACCTTGTGAGTTTATGAAATATATTATTAAAGACGATGATTAACTAAAAAAAAAAAAAAAATATATATTATTTAAAGAAATACTTTCTTCAATTAAGTTTTAAAAGTAGACAAACAAAAAATGTTTGTCTATAAAAATAGGTATTATAAAAATGGTGCCTTAAAGATAATGTTATTCATATCGCAGACATAACATACAGGTATATATTACAAGACAATCATTCCCTGGTAAGTTAAATTTAATCAATATAAACTTATCATATCAGTAAAGGAAAGGTAATTACTTCAGATATCTTATCAGAGAAATAAACTGAGTGTTTTTGTACTTACAAGTTTAGTATGTGCTTGCAAGGTAAATAAAGAGTTTCATAACATTGCATAAAGTTTTAAATATAATGCATTTTTTACGCAATTTTTTACTGAACACTAGAAAAGAAAAATTATGATTTTTAAAACAACACTTAAAATACCTTCTATCCATTGATTATTTCTTCCTTATAGGTATAATAAAAAAACTTAGTTCTGGAAATTGTTAGTTACAACCACAACTCGCAGGACATCTCATAATAAATGTAACGTTTCAATACAAATTATTGAATATACAATACAATATCCTTTGTCGCAAAATTTCGACCATAAAATGATACACTTCTGAAAATTATGACTATAATAGAATAGTCCGATAAGGAATCCAGTGAAAAAAGCTCAAAAAGACTAGATAATAGATTTCACATTTATAAGAAAGTTCAAATACTTATATGGAATCATACATAATAACACACAAAAGACCAGTCATGAATTGTTTAGTTTTTATACAATCTGCACCGAAATGCAATGCATGTGCACAATGAGCCTTATATCGACATAATATGATGAAAACTGAGAAACAATCACATAGGCATGTAAAATGTAATTATAATTGCTACGTGAAAACAAAAGATTGCAGACATGATTTGTTTTATCGCTTCACCACACAATACATTAGCCATTTGTGAACTTATATCGTAAATTAAAATTCTTGCGAATAGTTGTGAGAATTTTAAGATTATATTAGATACTGAATAAACTAATACAAGCTAATTTATTTATATATTAATATTACACGACGTAAAGTTACCTTTTTAAACTTTTCTTTAATTAAAGAGTTTAGTAAGAGGGTATAATATACAATAACCAAACCAAAACTTCTTAAAATTTCCTTGGAAATAGTTTTATATGGCTTCAGCGGGCTTTAGGTACTGCTTATACTGAGATCAGCTTACACGATTTAAAAAAAACTACTTGCCGTTTTTACATATGAAACAGACAATAAACTTAAATAGACTACCGTTTACCAGTACTTACGTAGTGAAGTTATGTTACATTTTAACTTATCCCATAAAGAAATTTTTTTAAACATTAAACGCACGGGCCTTTATTCATAAAAGGATAGTTGTAAGTTTACACTTGTTAGCACGTGTCCTATTAAAAACATTATGCTTCATAATGAAAACCAACCACGTGGCACGTGTTGGTCGAACATCGAAAAATGAACTCCAAAACAAAGCATAAAATTATGTTTATATTTACATGGCATAACTACTTACCTAGAGAACTATTATTAATTATGCTAATTTCCGGCACACGTTGCACCGCAGCGCAGCCCTGCTACAATGTACAGACTGTGGCTAATACATACAGTTGTCTTTTTCACACGCATGCCACATCAATCTTATTCTGATCCCTTCTTGCAGTATTTATTCAATATGGTGCATTCAAAACGCGGTATAGTGGTATGAAGTATCAGGGGTTTATATTCAGCGGTGAATAGTCGTCCAGTGATCATGATGCATAAAACTGCATCGTAAAACTTATATCAAATAAAATCCGTTTAATGTTAGGAACACAGAACATTTAAAAGAGGTTAGAAAGGCGATGTGGGCGGGGCCGGCGCGCCATAACTATGAGCAAAACGCTCATACTTCACGCAAAGAAACGATCGCGCTGTCTAACTCACACATAGCTATAAAAATCTTCATCAGTGTGCGTGCATGCGTATGATTCGTTTCCATTTGAAATCGCGTGATTGAGCGGCGCTATGATTGGCTAGATTTGAAATTGCAAATATGTGCGTAAACTTCATCTTTATTGAAGTACAGATGTAGTGGAGGTGAAAGGTGGGGTGGAATCGGCGACACCGGATTTCATACGGACGGCGCATTATGGCCATTCTAACCTCTTTTAAATGTTCTGTGGTTAGGAACATAACAAACCTTGACCGATTTCTTTTTATTAAATTAGTAAACATACAGCAATTCATAAAACACGCAGGAAATTATAGTGTTGATTCTGAACCGCATTCTTTGAAAATTCTAATAATTTGTTATCCTACCTCTTTTGCTAAGTTACTGCGTTACTATTCCGCGCCTCGCGTCAGTCAACGGCAGCGCGCTATTGATCAATCTAAATTAGAAACTTGTGTTGATAGATTCGAAGCTCAAAATTGAATGAGTTTTTTACAGTCGCACGGAATTGCACCTTTAAAAACTCAAAGAAGAAGATGGTCTTTTGCAAGTAATGTGACGTTGAAACACCGCACGTGCAAGAAGTTCTTGTCAATGGTAAATTTTAATGACAGGAGCTTGTTCCACGGACAGATTATCTGGCGCAGATATTAAAATACCAAGTAAGGCTGGTATTTCACGGGAGACAAAAGACAGAAGACGAAAGGGACGCAGTTAAATACACCGCGCTCACTCTTGCGCATAACTGCGTCTCTTTCTTCTTTTGTCTTTTGTCTCCCGTGAAATAGCAGCCTAAAATGCGTACTGACCGAGCTGTTGCGCGATGTCTCTGAGCAGCTGTTGTTCCGCCAGCTCGCACTGGTCGGCGCCGGCGGCCAGCCGCGCGGCCTCCTCCCTAAGCGCGCGGTTCTCCCGCTCCAGCGCGCCGGTGCGCTTGCGCAGCGCCGCCGCTCCCGGGGGCTCCGGCTCCGTCGGCGTGGTGCTCTCCTCTGTGTCATTTGTCAGCACCTGCGAGTGGACACTCAGGTCAGATGCTGTTATAAAAAGCCCGCATATTTCAAGGGAATTTAATGGATTCGTATAGATGTCGCGAACTGAAACCACAACTTTAAAGTCCTTCGCTTTGCTGTCCACAATGATAGGTATGAAACTCGAATGTAAGCGAAGGGAAACACTGTTTAAAAATCTATATTGATTCAGTTTTTAAAGCTGTATGGCGTAGCTTACGCTGCTGTCAGTGTGAATCTATTTTACGCATACTGTAACTTATTTACAAACAGTTTTCCCGTTTCTCAACTAGACTTAGTGAGAACACTTATATGCTAATATCAACCAACGAAGTAACTGTGTTACAACAGTCAGAACGCGCGTTCGTAGCCAGCAGCTGCTTGTGTGAGTGCTATGGTGTGTGATGGTGTGTTACCTGCAGCAGCTCAGTCTTGGCGCTGAGGTCGTGGCGCAGCTGAGTGATCTGGTCCCGCGCGCTGCGCAGCTCGCCCTCTAGAGAAGTGACGCTTGCCTCCAGACGCGCGTTCGTAGCCAGCAGCTGCTCGTGTGAGTGTGATGGTGTGTTACCTGCAGCAGCTCAGTCTTGGCGCTGAGGTCGTGGCGCAGCTGAGTGATCTGGTCCCGCGCGCTGCGCAGCTCGCCCTCTAGAGAAGTGACGCTCGCCTCCAGACGCGCGTTCGTAGCCAGCAGCTGCTTGTGTGAGTGCTATGGTGTGTGATGGTGTGTTACCTGCAGCAGCTCAGTCTTGGCGCTGAGGTCGTGGCGCAGCTGAGTGATCTGGTCCCGCGCGCTGCGCAGCTCGCCCTCTAGAGAAGTGACGCTTGCCTCCAGACGCGCGTTCGTAGCCAGCAGCTGCTCGTGTGAGTGTGATGGTGTGTTACCTGCAGCAGCTCAGTCTTGGCGCTGAGGTCGTGGCGCAGCTGAGTGATCTGGTCCCGCGCGCTGCGCAGCTCGCCCTCTAGAGAAGTGACGCTCGCCTCCAGACGCGCGTTCGTAGCCAGCAGCTGCTTGTGTGAGTGCTATGGTGTGTGATGGTGTGTTACCTGCAGCAGCTCAGTCTTGGCGCTGAGGTCGTGGCGCAGCTGAGTGATCTGGTCCCGCGCGCTGCGCAGCTCGCCCTCTAGAGAAGTGACGCTCGCCTCCAGACGCGCGTTCGTAGCCAGCAGCTGCTTGCCGATGCGCGCCGTCAACTCCAAGTCCTTCTCTTTCTGTACAAGAAGAGTATGCGACCGTTATATTTGAAATTTGAAAATCATTTAAGCTTTGCTTAAACCTCGCTTACGTCGCAGACGATGAATAGCCCGAAAAAACTGCTTCTTTTCAATTAGTATATTAACTAGATATTGTCGACCATTTTGTTACGTCTACGGCGATTATTTTTTTATCACTATAGCCACAATTAAGATTAGTCGGACATGATGATAAAATACCTATGTTATTTAATGTTTACCTATATGAAGATACAAGATACTTACTTCTTCTAAGAGCCGTGTTACCGCTTCGATGTCATTGTAGGTCTTTGTCATTTGGCTCACCCTGTTGCTGCATAGAACTGCGAACAAACGACAATAATGTGAAACTTTATCACACGCAAGGGCTAATTGCCACGAAATATTAAAGTTTAATTGCTATTTATAGCGCAGATAAGCAGAATAAAAGCGTAAATGTTCCCTTTATATAGCCTTCTTCATTATAGTGAATGGAATTGGAATAACTTGGATTACTTAAATTAATCTCAGTGATAAATAAATGGATTATATTTGATACCACTGTACAGTGTTATTATGTCAAAATAAAGTGCACTTAAATTATCAAAAGCAATAAGATGTAACGAGTATTGGTTTGTGTACAAAATTATATAAACACCATAAAAATGTAATTGACCGAATTGACCATTCGAATAGTTACTACTTATGTTTTTTATTTCAACAAACTAGGAAATAAGAATTATGTTTTCACATTTTTATAGAGGTGTTGGTCAAATTTAAAACTATAACACCTGCATAATACACTTTAGGTATGTTACGTACCAATATCAGAATGCTTTAGCATAACAGCTAAAGGTGAAAAATTGCTATTAACTAAAGCTTTCTCAATTTCCTTTAGTGGTCGCCGTAGCTAATAGCTTTCCCATTACCAAACCATTACGCAGCATAACTTTATTTACGAAGCTAATGGAAGCACAAACAACCACTTTACTCCCAATTTTGATGATTATAATTATTATTTTTAGATTCTCGCAATCTTACGAATCATACACACGATCTAGAACTTTAAACAATGGGAGATAAATCGGTAATTACTTTAAACAGACACAAATCACTGATTTATAATGAACACGAGCGACACGTTTGAGGCGAGGACCGCGTCCGAGTGGTCTCGCCGGCTCCGGATTGATAAGATATTATTATCAGGTACAATAAGGAGTATTCATGAAAAACAATTACGATTTTCTAGATTAACTTAGCAGTACCGACCCAGAAAATCGTCGTCGCTTGGTGCGTTCATCGCATTTACATCGATTGTCTTGGTCACAAAACAGGTGGGCACATTTCGAGGAAAGGTCCCGATTGTTGGTTAAACAGTGGAGCGAACAGTAGCAGGCTAGCGCGAACCGACCGCCAGCTCGCACTGGATTGGATACCCTACACTACTCGCACGCACTCCCGTCACTTGTGGAGGGCAAGCAAAACAAACTACACCATTATACTGTGGGAAAACGCAAACACAAAGTTAAATGTGTGGACTGTTTTAGTAATTGACGCGATTGCGCATCTAAATTATTCTAAATAAATGGCGGCGTGCTGTGTCGCTGCTATTTGAAATTGGGTAGGTTTTAAATTAAACGGTTTACTTTTGATGCTGCTAATTTTAAATGTTTACAAATATACAAATTGACTTCATTTCGTACCGCAAGACAATATTAAAACCAAGATTTAAGATTGATAAATGTAATGAAACTATTTACTGTACCTAACTGATATAATCGCGGATAGAAGTAATTAGTCTATGAACCAATCAATCGCGCTTTCCAATTACACAAAAAGACCCCTGTGGGAATAAAGGTATAAATAGTTCTATGGAGCCAAACTATTGAATGCTATAGAAGCGATTTTTCCCAGTCTTACCTAACTCGGCGATTACAACGGATATCGATTGTATTCGCGGTTACGTCTCTCACACGACTTGAAGACTTTCACGGTTTTTATGCACGTTTCCCGTACGAAGCGCCTACGTCTCTCCAGCTGTACTATAACTTATATACTATTTGCATAATAAACAATGAGTTCATCTTCGAATAGGGTTACCACACACAGGCAAGATTTCCGGACAAAATCTCTGACCATTCGGCATACTAAAAAATGTATGATGGTGCTTTTAAGAGGTGAAAAATTGTAAACACAAGCTACATATATGCAATATCCACCTAAAATTGAAAACATGGCATTGATTTTCTTCTAATGAAAATAATGATTAATGCTTTTCAAAATCATTTGTCCGGTAAATCTCGGTCATCTGTTTACCCTATCTCCGATCTATACCCACGATGCGATGTAGGTATGTACTCAGCTACGTTTGTTTGTATTCATACAACACAAGTAAAACAAGTTTTGAGATATACCATGGTACCAATACCTGAAAGTTGTAATATGGTCATTGCGATTCTTATGCAATTAATCTACATGATACGATCTATCTCTAGTCAGTTGCAGAAAGGTTCATTAAAGTTAAAGCTTCTTTAAATATATTGCTGACTCTTTCTTTGTCAACAAGATAAAAAGGGTCAGCAATAGATTTAAAGAAGCTTTAATTTTAATGGATCTTTCTGCAACCGACGGGGCTTTAAGTGTATGAAATTTACGAGTAATAATGATAATATGGAGTGCAGATGATTAATAAGAGACCTAAAAGAAGATATAGGAAAATTTCAAACACGAATGTAGAAAAAAATATGAAAGCCTGAAAGCGAGAGATTTTTTATTTTTTTACAGACGAAGGTATAGGAAAAGCTTACATTCATAGAGCTAAAATAAAAAGCGGGACGCGGATGACAAAATGAAAACAACGTCAGCCAGCTTGTTTAATGATTTTTTTGTGCAACAAATGAATGACGGGCAAATAATCTAACGCTAAAAAATATTGACCGATGCTGAAATAAATCCATGAGGAATCGCCTTGGTTGGTGGTGTGTTGTGCCCGTACCTCGATCAAGGAGCAAGGTCCTGATGACGCGAAAGTACAGTCGGCCGAACCTGTCGCGCGCGACGTGGTACAGGAAGTCAGGGTACTCGCCGAGGCACTCGCGTAGCTCCGCGTCGGGGAGGAAGCTCAGCTCCTGGAAGAGCTCGCGGTCGAAGCCGGGCGGCGGCGAGGCGCGCGACCCGCCCGCGCACCCCGCGCCCGACGCACAGCCCTCCGTGACGCGCCCGCCTCACCACCATCAGCCCCCCCAACCTCGCACCCTCCACCCCCCACTCCACACTGTTCTCTCCCAATCACAATGTCCACTCCACTAATAACACATCAAATCCTAATGACACTGTCTCGTCTCCATAGTCCTTCGCAGACTGCACTTTGAAACCATTGTACCTATATTATATTCTGCTGACACCACTGATTTTGACGCCTGTGAAGTAGCTATTTGGAGATCGTGCAAGACCGCTTACGGAAAGGAATAGAACTCGTCTGACGAGGAGGCAAAAATAGGCAAACACGCTAAAAACTGAAAAGCACGCTCGAGTGGCCAAGCGAGCTGCTTAAATTAACTCTTATGAAATCCATAACATGTGAAACACGAACGTTGCCTACGGAGATATAAATATATTATGATATATGGTAACTTAATCAAAGCCTTGTGTATACTTGTTTCCTATCCACAGGTGAATATTAATATAAATTGTTTTACAAACTTACACTAGCCTAACAAGTGTGGTTATAAATTATAATTAATGCAAACTGTTACGTTTCAGCGGGCTGGATGGATATTGATCAAGCAGAAATGAGGGCAGTCCGCGCCTACAGACTGTTTACATTAACACCCACTATCCACATGCAATGACAAACTATGTTGTATTTTATCCGACTGTTTTTCCAGATTTTTGATTTACGTTCACATTTAACGAACAATAGGAAAGTTATACAAATGATTAGGTATCTACTGTCTTTGTCTAGTGTTTTGTACTTTATTATCATTTATGTTATAATATATGTATAACGCAATTCAAAAGTTATAAATCTTACTTATTTATTAAGTATAAAATTTAAATTCAAACTATGTTACCTATCTTTGTATTATCCAACCTTCGATCCAACAAAATAAAAAATACTTTAGTACTTACTGTAAGTACTATTTATCAATATGTCGAAACACATCACTGAACTTTTTAAAGACTGAACATAAGTTACGTCCACCCTTTCGACGTCTAGCTACGTAATTAACCCTTAACCTTCTCCTCAAGCAAACTATGTATCTGAACTAATGAAAGATTATTCATTGTGTACCGCAGAAAATAATGGAAAATGTTTAAAATTCCAGCGGCATGCTATCACTTGCTTCTTTTGAACAATGAGCGACGATGGCGCTCTGAGCTCAACAACGATAGCAAATACAAAAACAATAAACTCTTCATGTTCCGTTTTTATTACCTCATTACAATTATGAGCGAAAATTTAAGACTCGACAAGACCTTTATAAACTAGCATTTTCGAAGCCATTGCAATAAAAGTAAAGTACCCAACCATTACTTGTCATTTGTTAGTTTCTCAAAATACACAGAAATTATGAAAATCAGGACAGTCTTTCCTTTGACTTAAAACCGTTTAAAAACAATAATTACTTTGCGTACATAGTTAAAGTAACGTAAATTCACAAAGCTAATTAAAACTAAATAACGACTGTACTGTAACAGCATGAAATAATGATGCACGAATAGTTTTCGTGACCACTTTCAGCAATTCCATGCAAGTGTATTAATTAAACATGTATAGTTACTCGTATTAGTGTGATAAATAAGAACATAATGTAGTAAATAAGAACTATGACGATGGACATCAGAAAGGCGAGGAAACTAGTGTTTAGTAAATGTAAACATGACAAATTGTAGCTTTTACTCTATTTTCTTGTTTTATCTTGTTTATTAGTTAGAGTAACTTGATGACTACAATTGTTTGTTCTAAGAAAATTATGAGGCGCCTTGTCAAAAAAAATAATATTCTTAAAAACTACTTTCCAAGAGTTTAGAAACACTCCTTAATTTTTTCAAATCTTTACAGTCAATAAACGATTGCTTATATTATAATGTTTTCGCAACATTATCTTATACGTATTCAGTTTTTTTTATGGGGCCACTTGTCTATAAAATCTGAATTGATGCGAGAGGGAAGGTCGCTAAGCACGTGATCACGATTCAGGCATCGACGTCATAATAACATGCTACTTGTCTCTAACAAAACAGATTTGTTGAAAATTCTTAATATGAACAATGGTTATTTTATTATTTATAAACCACACACATTAAATGACTCCATACAACTCAACATAACTGCATTAATTAAAAAAAGTTATGAAACAAGAGAGTACAAGACAATTGACTAATCAAAAAGTTATCTTATCATAATATTATGACAGAAAAAAATATATATTCAAATAATATTATAAACTATCTGGTCTCAAAGTTAAAAAGCGTTTTATTTGAAGTATTTATGATTCACCGGTAAACTATTAAAAAAATGCTCATCTAACCATCTCCAAACGCAAACATTTTATTAGTCTCTTTGTAGTAGATAAGTACATTAGAAGTTTATTCTTATTCCAAGACACTGGTAAAGATCTGTAATCAATGGAGTAGGTAAAAAGTTATTTTTTGCTACTAGTAACCGGACTACCGGCTGAGCAAAGTACAGCGCCGCGTATAGTCAGTCAACCTTTCTGAATAATTAATAAAAGAAGCTATTTATGAATGGAACCGTGGCCTGGCATTGCTTCTATAATTGTTACCATTTACTACAAATAGATTGTGATAATCGAAAGTAGGTTACCGTGAAGTCGTGATGTAATTTCGACCCTGTGCGCATAGTTCGCGAATATTAATCTAAATGTTTCAGTGTGGTTTCCCACAAAGACATTTGCAGCAATAATAACAAAAACATAACAGTATGTTGAATATAAATACTATGATTTACATTTGTATACAATTTTAATACGATTAACGTCTATCGATTTGAGCATGACTCATAATTTGACGTACGTAAAGAGAGTGTGGAACGACCCTGCCCAGCCTGATAATTTTAAATTATTGTAGAATTAAATTTCAAGCTGTAACATGTTAATAATAAATAACCACACTTGTATTCTTCAGATTCAACGAAAATCCGGAATGCACTTCAACACTAAACAACTGAATAATGTTAAGACAAAGCGATTTCTTTTAGTAACGGTCCCAGTATTTGAGGCCAGTGTTAATAAACTTTCACGATCAAGTGCAAGCCTGGCGTCTGGTGCGCAGACGCACGCGATTAGTACGATCGCGGCACATACGAGCTGGCCACTGGCTGCGGCTGCTTAGAACGGATTTGCACAACGCGACTCGCGACCACTTCCGCCGATACTATGGCTTTGACTAAATAATGATACTCCACTCTACTACTAGCTACTTTACATGCTGAAAGCGTAGTAGGCAGGTATCATACGCGTATCGTGTCTTGATACGATATTGACTGACCTGTCCATTATGTCTAACCTTTTAGCGGTGACTTAACTACTAGCGTTAAGCAACTTTCCCTTTTCCGCATTGGTTTAGATAACTCAATACACCCAAATCCCTACGATTAGGCTTCTGTCAGATTTTTGCAAACTTGAACCCATACATTTTTTCATTAATTTCTTCTTCATTTATGATGTTTTGTATTGGAGATCATTAAACTTGACTGGTTTTATTATTCTAACTGGCAAAAGTTCCAACATTTACCATATCAAGGTTAAATATGAGCAAAGTTATCACGAGGCCATAATGGCAAAGGTTGTCATGTAATTGTCAACCATTGTAGTAGACAAAACTGTGATACAATCAGTCTAATTCAAAACTACGCACCTAATAGCTCCGTAATATGGTTTTAATGTTAACGTTATAGTAAAATCAGAAGTGGGATTCATTTAAACAGATCTAGATGCTTCTAAATTAAATCACACGGGTGGATCAGACGAGCTAAAAAACAAATAATCAAATTAGTTTAATTTCAAATTTACCTTTACCACCTTTACAGGTTTTCATTAGGATACATCACATAGGTATCTAAGGTATGATAAATAACTTATACTTAAAATATGAAAACACAGATGACAGACAAAGAAGTATTTGTAGGTACATGCATCTTCATCAGATACTAAGATGATATTTCATAAATTGTTATAAGCAATACTTTATCCGCAACACGAACGTATAAAGCGTTTAAAAATATATCAGTCCCACATGTCATTACTCGTCATATATGTGATATATTATTAGAAACGACCTTCAACCTTATAAATTGAACTGTGATTGTACGTTGAACTGCTATTAATGCGGAATCCCATTCAATATTGAGCTGATATTTTGGCTCTTTGTCAAGCACTAATCAATAGTAAGTACGAAACTACTAATTGTATCTCTACAGTCTACAATTTGAGCAACTGTATGTTTGTATTTATTTTTAGCATCAATTAATCAGCACAAGTGACTGTTTTATAACCCTGTGATTCATGGGACCCGTTTTCGGCATCTCTTAATTTCTTTTTGTGCAATTCGGTAAAATATGGGGTAGGTATCTGAATTTTATTTGTTGGTGTGTCGTAAGGATTTCTATAAAGAGTGTATTCTCTTTGCAATTATTTATTTTTGCAGTGAGTTTTATTGCAATGTACCTATTCCTTTAGGAGACGTGTTTCTTTAGAAGCAATTTTGCTTCTCTGATCTTTGCACAGTGAGTTCTACGACAATTCTCAAAAAGTATAAATACATCAGCAGGTTAAACACTGTTTTTATTTAATTTTCAACAGTTTAGGTATAGATAGATATACCACTACACTAAAAAATTGTTTTAAAGCAAGCCATAGACAATTCCAAGAGTTAATAAACATAAAATGACACAAATGGAAATCATTGAAGTCTGGCTTTGCTGATAAGATAAAGCGAATAAACAACCTCTACGCTCATTAAATATCAAAGAGTGTTAAAAACAGTTAAGAAAAAATATCTAATTAAAATTTCTAGTTTAATGTTGCTAGTGATTACATCAGTATAGTAATAGTTACTTTGTATCGTTTAATTTGGTGAGGAGTTAACAATGAGCATAATTAAGTTGGTCTCACGGTCAAGATAGCTATCTGGTGCCCAGTTGTTGCGCGGCGGCGTCGTCGCGTCGCCAGGCGCCTCAGACGCCTCAGACGCCGCCCTTAATCGATCACCACCAACACCACCACTTTTCCTACGCTAAAGCAAATGCCCTTCAACTCCTCGCGGACTAATTATCCCGAACAATACGTCGTTGTAACGATGGGTCGTGCGAAAACTGACACACACTATATGCAAGTGTCCAGTATCACTTGTAAATCGTAAACATGGGAGCGGCTTCCAGGGTCTCCGTTGACACGTGCGTCGTGAGGTGAGACGGTGTGCTATATCGGTGCAGTTGCAGCGGTATGTTGGACCGGCGGGACCGGCGCGGCGCACGGCGGCGGAGGCGTGCGGTATCGATCGTGTGCAGAACAGCGCGTGCCGCGTGGCGCCCGGCGCGCCAGCCACTGCCCGCCGCCGCGCAAGCGCCGTACGCCACACGACGACGCGACGTACCCCGCATACCAACCACCAATGCTAAATTTCGTTATGTCCGTGAACGCGATACGATCCTTCACCATAGTATACGTAACTGTCTGCCCCAAGTACATATGAATCATGCATGATTTATTGAAGTTAAACAACCGTTTCTATCGTGAAACGCCTTCAAATTCACTGGTTACTTCAGATACTGTCAAATATCAAACGAAGAAACTTAAATACCCTCAAATAGTAAAAATAACCAACTGCGTAGAAATAATATTAGTTAACACAAACAAAAGAAAATGTACTTTCTTGATGACACACGTGTTTTCTGGCCGGTTGCAGTTGGTTATATTTACAAAACGCATTGTACTGTACAGAATGGACAAATATTTAAGCGTTTGCTATTCAATATTAAGTAGGCACTACACTAGCAGCACAGCAGCACGTAAAATATTGTTTCTAGGTGACGTAAGCCATGACTAATATTCTATTTCGGTATCTCTCGGATATTGATTATATTATTATAATCCTGCTTAATTACCTTACTGGTAACAGCGCAGATTGACTAAATTATCATTATGTAGCCTAAACTAGGAAAACAGTTTTTAATTACTCGAATGGTCAATTTAAAGATATGGTCGCGAGAAGTAAGAAAACTATTTAACACAATTTAAAAAAAATCATTAAACTAAATTTGCTCGGAAACTTTTATAAGGCGATTTCATGTTAAAATTTACTCTTTTTGAAAATACTTTTAAAATATAATAGTCAAGTCTACGAAATTGCAAACAATTTGCCATTCAATGAGCAAGATATCAGATGCCAAAAAAACTATTAGGTACTATGGGAACTATAATTTACCCTACTTCCACATTGACCTAAATCCATGAGGAAAAATTGTGGTAATTTAAAAACTGAACGTTATTCTTTAATATATTTGTACAAGTAATAATTACCCCGTGTAAGATCGTCCATAAAGAATTCGACGATACGATACTATAAAACAAGATGTATAGTATACGTATGTAATACAATACAACAAACGACCAAAGAAGTCCTCAGCATACAACCCTAGATAAGTATTAAAATATACTGCACATTACTGTTGCATATGAGTTGCGCAAGCACGTTGTAGAGGCACAATGAAGTATGAAATGTACCAAATGTCTACCGAGATTTTCTTCCGTACATTGTTGTTATGTTTAGTAACAAAGTTGGTACTCACGGAAGTAATTAAGAGTCTCCCTGATTTGGTCAGGAGTTAGCGCTAGGTCTTCGTTGCTGACTGGTAGGGCTGGCGAAGGAATAAACCAGTCTTGATTTTCGTATCCTGCGAACAAAAATACACTCCTGTTAATGATGGTACATACATCCTTTAAACAGTAAAATTGAAATATTAATCATGTTATTTTTCACATTAATTGTAACCTAGATTTAGAAAGAGCGGTGCCTTTAGAAAACCGGAGTAGTCGATCCTTATGTATCAAAATATTCGCGATTCAGAATAATAAAAAGGACTTAATAATAATGTTTAATGTTTATACATAACAGAGAATACATTTTGCATAATGTAATTTATTATGTTGCAAAATAATGTTTATTAATAATCTGATTTGATCATCTCTCAATGATAGCTAATTTATAATTTAGTCTTATTCGACATGCAAACTTATAACGGAAAAATTCAAGGTGTTTAACACTTGTTAGAAGTGCTAAAGTAGTACAACGTATGTGATGTGCCTACAGGATTGGTTTAATAAAGCCAATTTGCGAGGGCCGGCGGGTACGTCGTCACAGGCACATGAATCATGATTCGGCACCAAACTGCTTACAGCCAGCTATACACGGGTTACACTACTGACTACACCCAACACGTCCCGCGAGAGAGCTAACTAATATTCGCAACTCGATAAGAAATCGTAGAAACTAAAAGTTGCAACACTAAGGACGGATTCATGGACACTGGAGTAAGTTTTTAATCAAGAATAAACTGCTACCTATCTTTAGAATACTCTCATCATCATGTCGTATGGCAGCTACCGCAATGGATCCTATATAGAAATTCTTAGGTTTTTCAACCACTCCTCGGCGGCCGGGGTGAGACAATGCAGCTCGGTAATGCCACCGGAGAATGAGTAGAGTGGACAGTCGTTCACAATGTGGGCCAGAGTCTGGTCGGACTCCCCACTCTCGCAGGCTGGCGACTCTCTGAGCCCACATTTATGCAGATATCGCTTTCCCCCGTTGGAATACTCTGATAGTGAATTTTACCAAATACAAATTAAATATAACTAAGATTTTACATTATTATTAGATATTTTTTAAATTTAAATAAATATACTCAGTTGTTACTGTACAATAAATGCAATTATTGTATTTTTAATATTTTTATACTTAATTCCCATTATTTTGTTACTTTCTTCTGATTGCAATTTCCGTATCGAGTTAGGGTTTTTACAGTCTTGTTAGGAATAAACCACATAACAATAACTGGATAAAAACGCGCGACCACGCCATGCCCAATGAACTGCCACTTTGGGGTGAAAAATTAAATCACGCACACGCACACACGTAACGTCAACGTATCTACTATCTGTCACGTTATATTATATATAATCATTAGCTTATAAATTAATTAACTTTTTAACAGGTCGTGCATGGTTTGATCAACTTCCTATGGGTTCAGTTCAAATAAATCATTTAAAGTGATAATTTAATTATAATAACAGTACTGGACATCATCATGGTCTACACTTTTCAATTTTATTCAGACTTGTAAATTTAATTAAGTAATCAAAGTATAAATAATTTTGTAAAAGAAAAAGTAAATATTATGCTAACCTCCCATAATGTGTAGATGTCTATAATTTCTAAATATGAAACCAACAGAAAACATTTTTTTAATCGACCTATGCTTGTGTCGAAAAGGTCCAATCAAGCTTCATCGGACTTGTACAGAAAACATAATCACGTCACTACAGAATGCACACTCCACTTCTAAACGTATCACACTCCGTCTCTACTCCGTGGTCCGTGGTCACACTACTACGAGTACTGCTCTTCGATCTAATCCAAAACATCAATACGAATGCAATACGCTGCCAGAAATGTGTTTACTATAAATGAATGGCCATACACAAACGGCTTTATTAATAGCAACAAAAAACAAAGCGAACTGCTGTGAGGTAATGTTTTCGCTTTCGATATCTTTTAGTATTTAACTTAATACCTACGTTATAGTAACGTACTATTATATAGTATTATATATTATTCTGTGGTAACGTAGAGAAAAGAATCACCATTACAGATTAGGCCTTAAAACCTCTTGTTTGTTGATTTGATGATTCACATTTTGAGAGATGAGTAGAAGGTTGTATTGTATGAGTTGGTTGTATTATTTTTGAAACTTGTTTCAAGAGTTTAAAATACCTATCTTCACGATATGAATACATTTCTACAGTACTGGTATGATGTTCTTACCTAAGTCTAAACGGCCTATAAATATTTCTAGAGTTGGTGTTTTTGTGTTTGTGCTTCAGATAGTAAATGTGACGAAGCCGATCTCTGCCGCATGACAATATTATTAAAGCCCGACCAGAGAAATAAATAAAAGCGGCCAAGTGCGAGTCGGAATTGCCCATGAAGGGTTCCGTAGCAGCCAATAACATAATATAATAGTTTTTGTAGTTCGTTGTGTTGTGACTTTGATCGATGTTTTAATAATAGTGTAAGGTAAATTGCGGTTTACGATTTATGATGTATTAAAAAAAACTACTTACTAGATCTCGTTAAAACCAATTTTCGTTGGTAGTTTTCATAGTAATGCACATAATATTTTTTTTTTTAGTTTTATCATTCTCTTATTTTAGAAGTTAGAGGGGGACACACACACATTTTTCCACTTTGGAAGCGTCTCTCGCGAAAACTATTCAGTTTAGAAAAAAGTTATCCAAATTTTGAAAAAAGTGGTAATCGGTTGGGGCAAGATCTGCGTCACCCACCATACTCTCCAGATCTTGCCCCAACCGATTACCACTTTTTTCAAAATTTGGATAACTTTTTACAAGGAAAAAATTTCAAATCTGATGAGGCAGTCAAAACCGCCTTCAAACAGTTCATAGACTCTCGCTCCCAGAATTTTTTTTCCAAAGGTATCAATGATCTGCCTATAAAATGGCGGAAGTGTATCGATAACAACGGCGCATACTTCGATTGATTAAATAATAATTTCATTAAAAAAAACTTGTTTCACTTTTTTGATACTGAACGGCAATTTCATAGGTAAGGACCTAATAGTTTCGGAATAAAGTGGCTGTGACATACGACGGACAGACAGACAGACAGACATGACGAATCTATAAGGTTCCGTTTTTTGCCATTTGGCTACGGAACCCTAAAAACCTATTGCGAAATTTCAAGGGAACTAATTTTATAAGGGAAATTGTTGCCATAAACAGAAAAATATGCACATGGCGCCCCCAAAGCAGGTTTTTTATTTCTCTGGTCAGGCTTTATATTGTGTTCAGCAGTGGACTAACAAAATAGTAATTTATCTTGAGTCAAATATTTCATATGAAATAGAAGCTAATCATAGTTAGTTTGAGTATCGTAAATTGCTATTGAAATATTTTGCTAGCGAACATAAGTGCTCAGCAAAATGGAAAGTAAACATAAAAACGCTTCGGGAATAGCTCAACGCTTGGATGAATTCCAGCTTTTTGTTGAAATTTGAAATATAATACAAAAATTGTGATAAAAATCCTTCGATAGCTTTCTCCCACTGTATTGCTTTTTTTCGGAGACGATGACACCAAGTAGTTTAAGAAACGAATTTTGAATCGAAATGGTGTGAAATGAATAAATTTATTTTATTTCATAAATTATGCACTTCACGTTAGTAGTAGTTAATAGTACAGTCAAAACCGGTAGTTCTACCTAGACTACCCTAAACATAGAAAACATCTGTAACTTAAAAATATAAAGACCAACCAGAATCAGTCTCAACGATATGGAGCACAGAATAATAAAAGCACGTGATTTTGTTGCAGAGATCCTGAGGTAACGTCGTTACGTACTAAAAATAATATTCCTTTACTAAAGTAATAAATATTATCACACGACCGATGTTGATTACCTAGGTACTCCAAATTTTCGCAGGCACAGAGAGATTTTCGCAGGCACGAATCAAAGCGATACAACACATAATTAAATTGCGGTAGATTGTTCATCGCTACTTCACGTAAATAACGACGTGGCTAGGGATCTTTATCTATCAGTCAGGTTTATACTCCATTAAATTTTCCTGCGTGTTGGCGCAACAGTCATAAAGCCTCGTCGACGCCGAGCGGTGAATACCACAAGATGCACTTTACGTAACAATCAATAAATTGGACGCGATTCTGCCTGCAAAGCTCTAAACAAAAACCGACCAAGTGCGTTTGAGAAGACACAGTAGAAGACGTTACTGCAGTTTGCGTAAGGATTGGTTTTGCTCGATAAGAATAAGAATAAGAATAATTTATTATGCTCAAAATGAAGGTTACAAAAATGAATGTTGACTAATCCTCGCACTAGGATACCCTGTATCGCAAGGATTAGGCCTTCCACTTCATACAGACAGGTCGATTATTGTAATACAATTCACAAAAAGTATCTTAGGTAAGTTCATAATAATGAAAATTTATAAATAATATTTTTCTATCTTTGTGTGGGACGAGTGTATGTTTTAATATTGAGTGTATCTGTATCCATGTATGTAAGCGTGTGGGTGTGGTGTGATAGATTTTGTGGTTCCAGTGTATGTATATAGTGTGTGATTTATATAATGCTAATAACGTGTCAATACTATTGTCTACTTGATTTCAACTCCAAAGTTACTATTTGTATTCAATATTAATATTTCATTTATTATGTTAAACAGTTTTTGTAATCTATGTTCACACGATAGCACATGAAACGCAACATAGGTACTAAACTTGGGATAGCTCTTATGCCGATGTTGGCAACTTTAAATGTTCTGTCTGTGTTGGCAACGCAGCGCAGTTCCGATCATTGAGATATTTGGGGTTTTTGTCGACCAGTGTTTCGGCTGAAATGATTATGATAAAGGTATATAATACCTTGCGTTTGTTCCTTTAATAATTTGTTACATTATGGAATTCGTATCGGTAAATTCGAAATGCTAACCTCACCACAAGAAATAAGCAACAAGATATAAAATACTCATAATAAAAATTTAGGAGAATTGAATACTGTCTGGTTCTTTTTGTGTTAATGTACGTTTATTAATCCATCTTAATCCGTCTCGCTTCCTCAGTTCTCTCGTCTTTCTTTCTAGACATAAATACAGTCAACGGAATCCGATGCAGTTGCTAACAGTTTTGAGGAAGTAGATGTAATTGCAAGCCATTTTGAGTGAGCTGATGACATAATCCGGAGAACCATTATTATGAACAGCTAATCATAATTTTAGGCTGCGTTTCCACCAGAGATGGGTGAGGAAGCGCAACGAGGAATGTGTTTGTAATGAACCAAATAGAATCGCCGTGCTGACCGAGGTGAGGTAAATAAAGCGATTTAATTGGCTCCTCCTTTGGATTGGAATTGGATCCTTACCCATCTCTAGTGAATACGGAGCGCAGAATAAGGATGTAGCGGTACGGGTCTTTAATTACATGCTATCTAAACACTTTGCGCACGCTTCTATCTGACAGGTTGCTTTATAAAGTCCCATATATCGCTCCGGATCGCACCGCTTGTTCCTGTGGATTCCAACCTAAAGTGGCACGCATTTGCTCTAGTGCAAAGATGCACCGTGCAGCTGGCTGTCACCCGGCCGGGAGCGGCGGGAGCGCCGGGAGCCAGGACAGGACGATGACTCGAGCGATGAGACGCCATTATTTATAGCTGACGAGCGCCGGCGCCGGAAGCCGCGCCTCGGACGCTACTGGAACGGAACACTATAACTCCGAATGAGTACGATGACTTAAATGGATGTAACACTCCGTATTTTAGCTAGGATATCGTTACGTTTTTTGAAAGATTATTTTTTAAATATGTCAACAACAAAAAGTAAAAATGAACGGGGACGCGGTGCAATACAATGCGATTACTAAAGTGTAGAGTCGACTTTTCTTTGATCCTAAGACAATAATATTACCTATAAAGACCAAATAAATGTAAATTAATTGAATAAACCTGCTACATATGAAAATAAATTAAGAAACTTGTCAAGGCTAATGTCGACTGTGGATATTAAATTCACAGTTAGTCAAGTATCGCAAAAATCTATTTAATAATCAATTTCATTTCCATATCGTGCCAAAAATCTGCATGATAATAATGTTCTATGCAACACGATTCAGAACATTTCATTTATTGACCTAGGCTTGTGTTAAAAATATACGACGTATCAAGTTCTCTAAACGATTATTTTTACGAAAAATGGTTGCGAAATTGTTGTTACTACACTATGTAAGTGTGCGTAAATTTTTGAATAAATTGCAATACAACAATAAATCCATTCATTTCCTTTTATACACAATGGGTAAGAACTGCCAACTTTATGGAACTAAAGTGTAGTACAAGGTAGGTACGTACGTATGTACAATGAGAAAACTAGAAAGCGCTCTTGAACATGCCAAGAAATACGGCACATTACATATAAACGACATCCAATACTTTCTTGTCAGTGTGCCTAATGATGGCAAAGCACGATCTATATATATTTATTTAAATAACCTTCTATTATGTCATGTAAATTGCAGGAAAAATGTACTATCGTGCTTCAAACCCGGAAGCCAGGATTTGCAATCAACCAAGCTTTTGCGGAAGAAAATTAGTGCTTGGTGCAGATTAGCTTTGTTACTTAAATGGAATTTTTACTGAGGAATGTAAGAAAACAATATAGATTTGTCGTTTAGTGTCATATTCCTGTACAACTTTTAGCTAACAAACGAATAACCGATATGTAAATAAATAAAAAAAAGTAAATTAGCACGTCATATTTATGGGGATTCTTATACAATTTGTTCATTTCTCTCCGGATTTATTCCCTCCACTAAAATGGCTGCGGCTCATACCGATCGATGCTTGACATTTGCCAAAACCTGTGCCGAAACGCCGAATGAGCGTCTCGCAAGAATCCCAAGGTCTGTCACGCTTTTTGTTATTAGGGTTCCGTAGCCAAATGGCAAAAAACGGAACCCTTATAGATTCGTCATGTCTGTCTGTCCGTCCGTCCGTATGTCACAGCCACTTTTTTCCGAAACTATAAGAGCTATACTGTTGAAACTTGGTAAGTAGATGTATTTTATGAACCGCATTAAGATTTTCACAAAAAAATAGAAAGAAAGCAATAAATTTTGGGGGGTCCCCATACTTAGAACTGAAACTCAAAAAATTTTTTTTCATCAAACCCATACGTGTGGGGTATCTATAGATAGGTCTTCAAAAATGATATTGAGGTTTCTAATATCATTTTTTTCTAACCTGAATAGTTTGCGCGAGAGACACTTCCAAAGTGGTAAAAAGTGTGTCCCCCCCCCTCTAACTTCTAAAATAAGGGAACGATAAAACTAAAAAAAATATATGATGTACATTACCATGCAAACTACCAACGAAAATTGGTTTGAACGGGATCTAGTTAGTAGTTTTTTTTCAATACGTCATAAATCGTAAACCGCAATTTCCCTTTCACTATTACTAAAACATCGATCAAAGTTACAACGAACTACAAGAACTTTTATATTATGTTACTTGCTGATACGGAACCCTTCATGGGCGAGTCCGACTCGCACTTGGCCGCTTTTTGTTAAGTTACGAGCGAACTTAAGAACGAGGTTTAAAACACTGGTATTCACATCTTGTATGTTGTAATGCACTATCAAACAGGCCTTTACTAGCGTCTTTAACTAAAATCCTTTCTTGAACTACAGTAACGTCAGATTTCTGAAGGTTATGAAATGAAATCCTTCAGCCCTACGAACAAAAGCAAACAAGGCCAAGGCATTGAAGGCATATTTTGTTGTTTAATCAATACAGTGGTATCACGAACTTCCTAGAGACGATGGGTAAATATTTATAACTTTGATAGGACTTAAACCTTTTACATTTGGTGATTTTGTTGTTTAATGCTTTTGCTGAGTAAACTATAATAATATAAAAAAGGGACAATAACAAATCATTCTACTTTAACGCTTGTAAATTATGGTAACCTAATCCTGCCTGACAAACGTTCCGCAGCCGCAACCTAGTTTCTGAACATTGACCTGAAATTTACAACCTACCAATGCGAAACTGGGGCTTCAGCTGTAAAAAAATCGAATATTTTTGCGTGATAAAAATAGAGGAGAACAAAATTTTACTCTCTTTACAAATAGCATTAGAAAGTCTAGTCAGCACGGTTTATTAAATTATAAATACCAATAAATCAATCCAACAAATATTATCTGTCCACATTAGTAGTACTTACAGTACTTGAATCAACATCCAAATGACGTGAAAACGCTTGAACCTGCAGCGCACGGCATCATCGATCGTCCGTAACGTTTCCCGGAAAAGGTATTTCCATCTGAACTTGACCGTGGATGTTCACGTTTTAATACACGATTCTTATCTACTCTTTACAATACAAAACAAGGGCGTCTAACTACAATACTACGGCGACAAAACATGGTGCATTATTGATGCAATATTACTGGTTCACTTGTTCAATAGCGATAACAACCGAACGACTAGGCTCGGCTTTCATAGAACCTGTCACACGAGGCCTTAAGTTAAACGCGATACGAGCAATTGGGTTGCACTTACACAACTAATATGTCAGTTTAACACTTTAAATAACGTTGCATTGCAACAAGTGATTTTAATTTTAATGTCACACATGAAAACCAAGCGTATTTTAAAGAAGTCTTACTTTACGCAATAGTGTAATAAGAATATGCAACTTTTACTTACCTCCAAATTGTGTTAAGCTGTCCGCTCGTAATCGATATTTCGGTATGTGTTCTTGCAAGAGGCTCACGATCTCTACCTCGGGCACCTCCTCGCTATTGCACACCTCTGTTGACAAAACGCAACCGAATTAATTGAAATGAACAATTTAAAAGGCCGCCCGATTTCCATGATAGATTTCATGGAACTTTCTAGTTTGAGATCGAGATAACGAATAGTTGGAAAGCAACAAGTTTGAATGGCGATGTCGTGACTGAAGGAGTAAAACTTGAGCGCAATGCAGTGTTTGGCGCTACGGGCAAGCCAGAGAGCAGGAGTTGGGTATAGTACTATAGGTATTTCATTTTGTATTTAATATGGAGCTTGGTGCAGACAAAATCGATAGTTGGGGTGCGGCGCGGGCGGCTGACCCCGCCGTCTGGGGGCATGCACCCTGAATTCCTGCATCTGTGTGCGCTGTGCCTAGGTATGCTACGTGACGCCGCCATCTCGCCGCTCTCATGCTGCATCTCGCGCGACGCGGATTCCTCCGCACAACGGGTTGGTTCCCCGTTAGGGTGAATACTCGGCAGGGAACAAGGAAGTTCAGCGCATGCTGTACCGTTAGCGCGTATGAACATAAACGCATACATCGCTTTCTTGACAGGCAGTCACACACTGAATTGCTAAGAGTATTTCCAATGAATATTATGTTTTGTATGGTAGATTCTAGTCTATCATAATAAATAACATTACCAGCAAAATATTAATCGCTTTAAATGTGGTTAAATATTTTCATGAGAAGATAAACCCTGTTACAGAACTACCTAATACAGTATTGTGTTAAAATTAGTAGGTACACTCTGGTTACGAATCTTTTATGTAACCAAGTAAATATGACGATGATGATGATAATAACAAAATTACGAAAATCAGTCATAATTCTACTAAAAATCTAATAAAATTCGATATCAACCAATGAGTATCGTCATATTCGCCCGTGCAAGTTTTCCTTCTGCAGTTAAAGAAAGGTATTAGCTGATTAATAATGTAGATAATTAGACATCATTAGCTAAGAAATTATGACTCTCCTTACGTAATTCACGAATGAAAACGCCATACTGGCTGGCATACCGAAACATAACAATCACTGACACTAATAAAAACAGCCGAAAAAATATTCCTGAAGATCGATATTTTCAACGTCAACATATCTTTTATTTGTACGTTTCCGTTGGCTATGGTCCAAGATAAAATATGCGACACTCAAGGCAATTACGTAAAATAAATACTTTTTATGTCGCTAAAATAAGATAGAGAACAGTACGAGTACCATTAAATAGCTCCTCCCTTTTTGGTCCTACAACAGCATAAAAACAATCCACAACTGGACCATGTCTTCAAAGTAATAGGTACAATAATTATGTGGGATCATACATAACAGACCCCGATCTGACCCTAAACTAAGCAGATCTTGTAAGTACTATAAATATCAGACAGCTTTTCAACACACGAATTTCAACCTTGGGTAAGGGTTCAAACCCACAACCCAGGTTTTCAAAGGCAAGGGTATCACTAACTAGGCTGTCCAGGAGGCGGTGCCTTACTTCGCCAAACTTAACGGGCTGAAACAGATCGCATTTCTACGTTGTGCGTTACACAGGTGAGCAATGCAACCCATTTATGTAACCAGGAAGTATATACATATTCATACAATCAACAAAGCCTTTAACATAAATTACCTGGAGTTTTTGGTCGTCTGCACAACCGACACATCTTTCCTTTGCCCATTACGACCACGACACCAATCACATATCTTATGAGGAGAAACTCAGCCCGGTTTAATTAAACAAACGAGCTTCTGTACGCCTCACACGAATATAAATTCACTCAAGTTTAACCAGACATTCTGAGAACGCAGTAGGATAGCACAACAGAGAGCAAAATAACACTGACGGTTAAAAGTATTATTCCATTCGTCCGATAGCAACGATAACCAATCAATCAAACTTTGAAGATGATTCGTCAGGCTAAGTTTGAGTTATTGATAGGTTATCGGCTAATGTGTGTTTTGACTTTAAGTTGGAGTATCTTTGGATGTGTAGCAGACACTCACCGTCGCTCCAAGCTAGAAGCAGGTCCTGTTGCTTGTCATGCAACTCGTCGCGGCGGCGCGGCGGGCGCGGCCGCTGCCATTTCCCACTCATAGCTCGCAAGCATACACACCCTTAATCTAACTTCACTTTTTTTCCTTTACACTCACACCACACCCGGGGATGTCACATCACAAAAACAAATACAGAAGTCACAAACTGCGGACGTGCACTCTATAACGGACGCTCTAATCAAAACGATGTAATGAGTAACGATTTTCAGATTAAAGTGATATTAGTATGATAATGTATAAACGTCATTTAGTTTGATAAATGCGAAGACTCGAAGAGAGCTGTGGGACGTCGTATCACATCGCTGCACCGTAACGGCAATAAGCAAGCTTATTATAATAAAAGGTATAACAAAGACATTGTTTAGCGTAGGGAAATTGCTCTATATCAAGATCTAATTCTCAGCCTGGGAAATGAGCTACTCGATGCAGATACTATAACGGACTCACAACGTCTTACTCACAGCTATATCAAATCTAGACACGATAGAACTGAAGGCTTTTCAAGACCTGTCTATTGATACAGGTAATATATTCACTTGAATACGTGAGAATTTACTTGAGCAACACATTATGGGGCTGTCACAAATTGTGGACAAAATAGATTTGCACTCCGACGTGCTCGAATCTAACGTCTCTGAGCTTGAATGTTTAAAAAATATATGGATTTTGAAGTTTCAGGTCAGAGCTACTTGCAGTCCGGGAGATCTCGTAAAGAAATGTTATCGTTTTTCGCTACTATACTTTTATCCGCAAAGTTTATCGCAAATACCCTCCCAAAACACTTGACGACTCAAAGAATAAAATAGTCATAAAACTATTACCCAAGTCAGTAAAATTTGCTAACAAATGACCAAATCTAAATTAATCATAAATACTTATAAAGATAAATATGGTGTAGAAGCTTATTGAATATTGAAGTGTGAATAAGAGCGAGAGTCCCATTATTGCTAAGTTTGTCTTAGCCCTACAAATAGATAGAAAGAGCACGAGGCCACACGCACAGATGTGTGGAGGCGTACAACGGTCGACGCACTCGCTCGCTCGAACCAATAAAAATAAGGATGTCGTCAATATTTTGGCATCGCAGTCATCACGGGGTCACCTCCGATGATGGTACTACAAACTCTACGCTTCAGTGACTCTATGCGACCTTGAGACAGCCCTACAGCTGGAAATTAATGGACTTGAAGTCCGTACACTACACACCGTATACAACTACTGAGTTTTGTTACGTAACTGACGATATTATTCAATTTTGTATCGCTATCATGGTAAATGAGCAGAACACTTTCTGAGCCAAACCGTCTGGTGTTCCAAATCATTCTTATGAACAGAGGAACTTAATACTCTCATTACAGTTTACAATCATTACATAATTGTATGAATGAATGTTCTGTGCTACAGTCACAGATGATGAAAGATTACACGGTTTGTTTGCCTTGGCTTTGCTAACTCACTTTCAATCTATTGTAAAGTTCTTCATTATCTTTAAACAATTGACATGACACGCAATTGTCTTGTTTTATTTTAAAGAATGATCGCCTAAGCGCATGTTAATTTGAGAATAACTTCAGGTTCTGTATTATATCACACACATTTACACACATTCACATACGAAACATGGTCCATGAACCGAAAACTGCAAGTTAGTACAGTATTACGTGTGAGGTACTCGCGGCACCTTTTTCAGATAACATTAACCACATAATAAGGTGTGGTAACGTCTGGTGTAACCAAAATTAAATACATTGTTTACAGAAGAGCTAACTATGCGTATATTCCAGATTCTTATAAGTTAAGGTATAGAGTAGAGTTATAGGAAGTCATGTTATAGACAGAAAATGAAGGGAAATTCAACTAACATGGCATTCAAAACATTTAGTGTTTGCAGTACCTTTCATTTCTTATAAATCTTGAGCAAGGCAGTTGCTCCCCGGATCTGTTTCAGCAAAGTAAACACTTATTGCTAACTAACGCATGGTTATAATATTTATTTGTTAATAAATGATTGTTCGAGTATGTGTTTTAACTGTCAACAGTATATTTATAGATATGATCAATAGGTGATTCGAATGATCCAAAGAAATTAACTTTCTCTTATGATTTTTATAATGAAAACTTCACTAATTTGTGATTAGTAATTATGTGGCTTTGTGATTTTGGTAAATAATTTGAAATGTTACATGAATGAAAAAAGTTAGGAAAACAAACATGAGAAAATATAACAACACGGAAATTAATAAAGGGAGGCGTTATGGAATTGAGCCGCGAATGAGTTGAGCAGGAGTGGCGCAGGCGACGTGCGCAGAGCCGCGGCGGTACTAGCGGGTGTCGGGCTAGTGGTTGGAGCAGCTAGGGATGCGCGCGCGCCGCCCGCCCAGAATAGCAAACTGGTATGGCGGCCAGCCAATCCCACGTTTTACACGCTTCCTCTCCATTCATAAGCCCTCCGCTTTATAAACCTTTGTATACTAACAATACCTAGTTTTGTGGCATTTAGAAACAAATAAACTTAACTTTTGTGCCCGTTCTTTTTCCACCTCTATTTCTTTGTGTGAAAGTTGGTGAATTGAGAAGTTGGTGAACCGAGAAGTTGGTAAAGTAGGAAGTTAGTGAATTGGGAAAAATTTGTGGATTTGCTATTTGGGAAGTTGTCTTATCAGGACAGTTGTTCAAATGAACCCAAAGGAATTTATTTAACGTTTAAATATATCTTGTAAAAATATGCGCTATAAAGGCTGCGCTGTTTAAAATAATACTTATTGATAAAGAATTACAGATTTTCAACCAATGATTATCGAATGGAGATCAGAGTACTAACATTTTGTTTGAAGCCTTGACATCGCCATGATTGCGGTTCCAATGAGTAAACACTGTAGATTTACTACCTACTTGGATGAAGACTACTGAAACCACAGATTATAACTTTCCTGCATTCACTTCATACGCTTGTTATCTTTTGAGGTTAAATTGACAATGACATTATATTTCTTATCTTTGTGGGCTAGCGTTAATTAGATTGGGTATTAATTTATTAGTATTCTACAAAAATTCGTGGCTGATAACAGTAGCCTAGTTAATACACCCGCATTAGAAGCACATGGTAGCGGGTTCGAACCCCACCCAGGTTAATGACTTATATGATGAATCAGCACTCGTGTTGTATTTTACCTTGCCTTGATGTTGATAATATTTGATTCCCATACTATATAAGTGACGTTCAAAGGCACGTTATGGTCGTTGTTGAGTTACACATATCCCTGTAATCAGCAACTAATAAGTTATTTAAACCCCAAAAAGATTATCTTTATACTAAAACCTGCAATAACGTCACATATGTATAGATTGTGGACCTTGAACAACCAAAGGTCTCCAATATCTTTATTGTTGAGGTGTTGGTGACGGCAATCTAGCCAATATATCAAGTAGCCAGCTCGTGCGGCTGAACGCTGTGACCTTGAGAGCACTGTTATACCCTAACAGTGCTCTCAAGGTCACAGCGTTCAGTTCACTGTTATATCATAACAGGGCGCATTTCGAAATACGAGTGTCCAGTCGCATGTGCTGTCTAGTGTGTTTAAAAGTGGCAAGTTACCAGTGAGTGTGGCGACGTTGCGTGTTGCGCGCAGAGTTAGCGGGGGCGCGCGGACCGCATCCCGGGGGGCCGCCAGTTTGACAAACTCTCCTGCAGACAACATAACACCATCAGGCAACGGCATGTCATATGTTTGCCAATTAGAGAAACATGACCTTTGACAAAAAAACTAGAACAATATTTTCTTTAATTCTCATACATACACTTTTTGTCCTTTCCTCTTTCTTTCATTCCTTTAAGTTTATATTTATTTGTTGTTAAACATGTAAAAATTGCGATGGGTGTCCATAAACGCAAGTTAAAGTTTGTCAATTCAGTTCATTCAGTTTTCCGTCTCCTCTACATTAGAAATGCGCGAAAATCCACAACGAAATGAGGTCTTCTGAATGTGGCTTTCTGTGGTAAGTACTTGGTGCAGAGTGGGGCATGGCTAAAGTGAAACAGGGCTGGAGCGGCTTAAGTTTTAAAGACATCTACCTACTGTTAATCACTATCAACACTAAAATATAACATGAAACTGACCTTTTACTGATTCATCTATGCACCAGTAAAAACACACAGACCACACTTGTCATGTTAACTAAGTAGCAAAAGAACCTGCAGTAATGTTATGTTCCTGAGTTGATTGCTGCCAGCACACACAATTTATTGTTTACAAATAGTTATTATGTTGTTGTAAATTTTTCATCCTAGCTAGCTTCATCTAGCCTGCCCAGCATATTTAAAAAGAGTTAAGTTGTCTGAAGCCAGTAAAAATTTACTGTTATATTTTATTCATTAAATAACTGTTTATAAACTAGACATAATGTTTTAATCAGGAAATATATCCAGTTAATTATAATTTAATTAAGTATTTTAAAATTATTATTATGTTTCAAATATAATATTGTACAGTAAAATGTTGTATGTTTAGCAATTTTTCTGAGATACCTCACTATTGTAATAAATAAACAAGCAAAGGGAGCAATAGTTGTGCTGATGCAATATTATGTTACTTTCAACTTTAAGTTTTATATTGGGTTGCAGCCAGAATTAGTATTCCTTTAACCTTACAAACTATAAAGGGTAAATACAACTGTAATACTCACAAATAATTATTTACCGGACGTCTATCACTATATTCTTCATTTTCTCCAAAACCTTTAACAATAAAAGAACATATTTTGGTTCAAGCAAAAATGTACCATCATGTTAAGAATTTAATTTGCAATTTGCATTTATACTGAGCTCTACTCTACAGCACTTTCTAAGATTTTAAGAGAAATTAAAAATGAAAGATTTGGTGTGGTATGTATAAGTATATAAATAATTATGTTGAAATAATTACTATGTAAATGTGAGATATGGTAAATATGTAAGTAATATAAAAGTAGAGTTGCGTTCAGTAATTTTAATCATAATGTTATATAGTCTTGTTTTTTTTTTATATTCAAGCATTTATTTTTGAAATCATGATCATGTATGTACAGTCTCCTGCAAAAAAAACAGACCCCCCTATTGTAAGCGGTGACTACTTGCCGCTTACAACAGGGGGTCTGTTTTCTTTGCAGAAGACTGTACATACAGGGAAATAATCACAGTTACAAATCTACAATCAGTAAGTACTATTTACAATATCAATCTTAGCAGAAATAAACAAAGAAGCAAGGTGAAGCAAGCAAGTAAAGTAGCAACAAGGACAACTATCCACAAAAAGTTGCTTTTTCCTCATAAGTGGTTGATGAGTGATGTCATTATAACAGCAGCTGTACAAGGTTTATACTTGAGCAGGGCTGGGCTGATTAAGGGAGATCACAGTCATTTTTGTATGAAACTAAATAAATGCAACTGTTATTATTACATAAATAATCCTATATATCCTAGTTAATTATGATTTCTATGCTCTAAACCATCACAGTAGTTTTACTTTAAATCCAATTTATTTTTATCAATGATTCACATGTGGTTGTAGACAACCAATTTTTAAAAATAACACATTGTGCAATGCTGTATGCACAGTGTATAAGTATTTAAACTTCTTATAGCAATCTTTAAAAAGTATAAGAGGTACCTAGGTATATGAATCACTGGAAATTTCAGGTACCTACTTCAGGCAAACTGGATATGCAATACCAAGTAGGTAACATAACTTTCCTGGACAAGTGACTCACAAACCTAACAGAATTTACTAGGCTAAAATACAAATTAAAAATAATTCAAATGAAATACCGACCTCAACGTAGAGACCCATAAATAATCGCAAAAGAACTCACAAGGCAAAATCTTAATGAAAGTAACAAGGAAACAAAGATTATTGCTACAATGTATTATGCTGCTAATTTTGTATAATATTATACTTGTATTGATATAGTCGGTAATTATAAAATATTGGAATGTTTAACCAATTTATATTAGTTACTTACAGTCATATTTTTACATCATCACTGGCTGGAGGCATTATGATATGACCTTGCCCAAAAGCCATGAATGAGTTACCACAACAACAATTCCGAAGTTATGAACAAATACGAACTTAATTTCAGCACTAACACAACTTAAAATATCTTCAACTGTTTCACTTATTCAATTATTTTTTCCAAAAACCATTGATTTTGTCAGCAGAAGAAAATCAATCACTCACACGGTCCCCCAGCAAGTCGGTTACATTACATGAGTCTCTAAAATGTACGGTCCAATATTGTACAACAGTCAAAAAAGTACCGCCAACAAAAAACTCACTATATATAATCTGTAGTTATATAATTATACATTATATGAACTTATATGCCGTCATATTGAATCGTCATTTTAAACCTTTTTTTTTTTTATTCATAATATTGGAATTATATAAATTCACCTGCAAAAGCGATTTAAAAAAATATATGAGCGCAAACAGAAAAATTGGATGGCCGATGACATAGTGCTGTAAAGTGCAAACAAACTAACAAAATAATACACCGTGAAGAACTACAGTCTGATCTGAGATTTAATTCCACGGAATTCTGACAGCTGTCAAGTTTTGACATTCCAGGTGCCACAAATATTTTATTTTTATTTTACAACATAATACTTACACACAATCATTATAATGTAAACCTCACTCTTAAATTGTAGGTACCTACATATTTCTTTTATTTATCCTATTTACTTTTATTGTAAAATTGGGCCATCTATTTACAGCACAAACAAGTCAGATCAAAGATTCAACTTTTAAGTAGATATTTAAAAACTTAATGTAAACAAAGTAATAACAACAACATAATCGCCTTTTTGAATAAATACAGAAGGAAGTTACCTTGCGCCATATGGCAGCGAAGGTAAAACAAGCGACTCCAGGGGCACAAGCACTACACGTCGCAGCAGCTGGCGCCCACAGACAAGAAGCTCAGGCATAGCTTATCATTTAATAATGTCTTTTCGGCTAATGGAACTCCTTCGTAGCTTAATATTATTTCATGTTACACACTTGACAAAGCCACGCCAGTCAATTTCGAGTCTTCTAAGCATTCCGTTGCACTCCACTCCACTCGACTGCTTCTGGCCAATTTTCGATATTATATTTAAAAAGGTTCAGAATCACATAATTACGAAACATCAGAATTCCACGGAATTTTAAATACGAGTTTAGGTTCAAAAATAAAACTTGGTGCCAACACGGAATATCAGTACACAGCCTTATTATTACCTATATACTATAATACTTGTAAGTTAAGTAGGTTCATATTAATTCTATATTGAATAAACAAAACAATAGCAAACCATCTCTGAAAGTAAATATGTATGGTTGGCTATGAATATATTAGTAGCGGGGCTGCAATTTTTTTCTCAAGCAATTGTATATGCTTTTTCATTATGATTATAGCATAATTGTGGAGATTTTCAAACTTCATGATTGAATAATATCTTACATAAAACCATAAACAGAAATTAGATTATAGTATCAATTAAAATTTTAATATTTCTTGTATTATTTGTGTGTATTATTTCTTATATTATCTTTAGGTTGGTTGGGACATGTTGGAAAAGAAAATAAAGAATTAATTTATTAACATCTTTGTGTATTTTAACTAATCTTTGTAATAATAGACTGGGAAGGCATAAGTCCAGCAGTAAACTGTTATAAGCGAAATAAATAGTAGTTGATGCACCATAGTGTTGAAATTTAATTGTTTATACTGTTGTAGTCAATGTAATGACTAACTAACAATAACACAGCTACAACTGCTTGCTGAAGTTCCATTCCCTGCAGCACGTTCACTATGGCACTCCGCAATGACACTCCTAAATGGCATCTTCAATTTTATTGCCAAATAATAATTATGTTGGCTTTTTCATACAGTTGCCGTCCGTGTAATTCAACTTTTGTTGACAAAAGGCAAGAGCACAGTCAGCACAGCTGTCTTTGGTATGAGGAACCTAAAATAGACACAATCATTAGTTTTTTATTTTGTAATGTACAATAATATCAGTTCTCTCATTTCATAATTCGCCAGTAAATACCTAAGTTACGTAAACCAATTACCTGTAAAAATATTCTTCAATATGTCATGTTCTGCATTGTGAATCAACATTGATATCCTCGAAAATAGTTCAAGTTCGAAAAAGTATATAATTCAAGGGTCAGCAATTATTGAACACACGGTAAGGTCTTCTTGAACGTCCACATTGGTATCAAAGTTTAGATCACGATCATAACTCCATCCTAGAGAATAAAGCGTATTATGTTAGACATTAAAATAATATAATAATACAAGGAAAATATACGAAACAATGTAATAATGTGCTTTCCAACGTACCAACTAGCGAGTGATGCGGATTTCCTTGTGAGTACATCTATCTACCGATAAAAATCGCTAGGCAATCAAGAAAAAGATATTTAATTTTATTAAACGAGTTTTATCAATAAATACAAGCAAAACGAATTTTTTTTTCGCAGTTTTTTTATGCTGACTGACATATGCGTTTAAGGACGAACATTTATGGATGGAGTGATGAAAAAAGATAGCGCTATACGACATTCCTTGTTTTTTATCTCGCTCTAACACTTTACTTGGGGTAGCGAACGAACGAATGAATGGAATGTCCACTTGGTAGGAATATGGTAGAATTTTTTTTTGTTATAGTGGTAACACCATTTTCTCTACCGCGAGACTGCCGACTCGCGCTGCAAAATGTTGTCGCGGGAGAGTTACATGCTAACAAAAGCGACAAATTGCAGTGAGGCGAGCGAGCTCTCTCGTCTCGCGTCGCCTCTCGCCTCATTTTACATAGTAGCCATGCAGTTCTGTCAATATGTCGCGTTTGACAGCTTCTCGAGCCTGTCGCTATTTGCATAGTAGGCCTACAGTCATGCAATTTTCTTGTTCTAAAGGGTTCTGTTCACGAATTATTGGGTCGAACATTTTGCCAAACAGTTCGTTTCTTTATATCCCGTGCGTAACAAGAAATTAAATTTACAACAGACTAGGCTGTATAGGCTTTGAACACTCTGCCTTTGCCATAAGTTTTGAGGTCAGTTTTGAATCGAGAAGAAATGGTCGGGGGTTTTACGCGGGAATCGAGAGGAAATGGCGGGTTCATTGTTTCGTCCTTTTTAAAATTAGTTTTTCATGGTAATTGTGGTGTTAATATGGTGGAATTAGTGCGATAATGTGCCGTTAAAGAAGAACTATTCAATGAAAGTGAGAAATAATGAGTGGTTAGCTGTTTCTGGTTTGATACCCTGCGTTAAACTTCAGTATCATTGGAATGTAAGAACCACCCTTGCATTCCAATGATCCCGTAACAAGAAATGAAACTACTGAAGACGTTTAACATAGATGCAAGAAATGACTAAAGACGACGAAATGAAACTGAAGAAATAATGACTGAAGATAAAGACATTAAACTTGGATAATGCAAGAAACTACTAAAGACTAGGCTGTATGGGCTTAGATCCCTTTGCCTTTCCCATAAGGGAGAAAAAAACTAAAAAAAAGAAAAAAAGAAATGGTCGTCCTTTTTAAAATTAGTTTTTCATGTTAATTGTTGTGATATGGCTGGTTTTATGGCTGGTTTACACGTATTAAGTGACGAAGTAATTAACTAAATTTTAACTTGATTTTAACTTAATTCTTGCGTGTAAACAACCACTTAAGAGCTCTTTAGTCACAAGTGGTAAGTAAACGATTTAGTGGTTAAGTGAACAAGTGAAATAGAATCTAGTCTATTTTTGATTAAGTAGCCGCGCCTCCCGCACCGCTTGCATTCCCCGGTAGGCGTGGCTTTCTACTAAACTGTCATTTAGTTACGTGTGAACTCAACAATTTAGTGAAGTACTTAAGTAGTACAGTGAACTAAAGAGTGCATAAGTTAGACAAGCGTGTAAACGATCGGTTACTTAAAATTAAGTTAATTTTAACTAAAAATTTAGTTAACTACTTAACAACTTAATACGTGTAAACCAGCCATTATTACACGTATTAAGTGTCGAAGTAATTAACTAAATTTTAACTTGATTTTAACTTAATTCTTGCGTGTAAACAACCACTTAAGAGCTCTTTAGTCACAAGTGGTAAGTAAACGATTTAGTGGTTAAGTATGGGTTAAGTGAACAAGTGAAATAGAATCTAGTCTATTTTTGATTAAGTAGCCGCGCCTCCCGCACCGCTTGCATTCCCCGGTAGGCGTGGCTTTCTACTAAACTGTCATTTAGTTACGTGTGAACTCAACAATTTAGTGAAGTACTTATGTAGTACAGTGAACTAAAGAGTGCATAAGTTAGACAAGCGTGTAAACGATCGGTTACTTAAAATTAAGTTAATTTTAACTTCAAATTTAGTTAACTACTTAACAACTTAATACGTGTAAACCAGCCATTAATATATGGTGGAATTAGTGCGATATAACGAAGAACTAAATATTCAATGAAAATAAGAAATAATGGGTAGTTAGCGGTTTCTGGTTTGATACCCCGCGTTAACTCCGATGTCATTATTGGAATAATGAACACGCTTGATTTTCAAAGATCCCGTGATAAGAAATGAATCTTACTACTAGGCTGTACGGGCTTTGAACACTTTGCCTTTCCCATAAGGGATAAAACAATTTTTTTAGTTCTTTTTATCCCTTATGAGAAAGGCAAATGGTTCTAAGCCCATACAGCCTAGTCTTTAGTAGTTTCTTGCATATCCGAGTTTAATGTCTTCCAGTGATTATTTCAGTTTCATTTTGTCGTATTTAGTCATTTCTTGCATCCATTTTGAACGTCTTCAGTAGTTTCATTTCTTGTCACGGGATCATTGAAATGATATCGGAGTTTAACACGGGGTATCAAACCAGAAACAGCTAACTACCCATTATTTCTCACTTTCATTGAATAGTTTTTCGTTATCGGCACATTAGCGCACTAATTCCACCTTAGTAACTCAACAATACCCATAAAAAACTAATTTTAAAAAGGACGAAACAATTAACCTGCCATTTCTTCTCGATTCCCACGTAAAACTGCCCATATAAAAGAACTTAAAAGAAAAAACAATTATGTATTTGTATACATCATACATAAGCCACGCCTCTTTCCCGGAGGGGTAGGCAGAGACCACTTCCTTCCACTTGCTAGGATCCAACCAAAGCGAAAGTGGCTCCCATCTCTCTGATCCAACCAAACACACTTCTGTCACCGTATACTTCTGTTGCCAGTGAAATGCCTGCCTTAACTCCATAGAGGTTAATTCGTTCGTAGATAGATAGATAGAACATAGTATTACTAGTACAAACTATATTTATTCTGTGATAGATAGAACAGAAGCCATGCACGCAGCCTAGTCTTCTCATAAGTACATTTTTTCCGAGCTTGGTTAATTCTTTCCGAGACATCAAAAAATATCATTGTTGTGGTGCTAACCATAGAGTCTCAAAGACACTTGAACCGGTTTTAACCAGGGCTTGAATTGAAACCGGTATTTTGAAGACTCCTAAAATTAAATGATATACCTGCACATACATATTCTATTATACCTACCTATGTTTTTATACCTGAGTGCCGAGTGCGAGTTTTGCAACCAAAGTAAACGCGCTCGATATCGAGAGCGTAAACGCGATTTTGTAAGTAAGGAATTGAAACTACGCCATCTGTGGACAGTTTGCTGAACTAAAATTTATCCATACTAAATGCACGTTTACGTTGTAGTTCTTTAGCGAGCGCGTTTCGTGAGTAAAAAACTCGCACTTGGCACTCTGTTAAATTATAGATGGCACCCGTGGCTGCCACTGAATTCCACTTCCGTTTTGGTTTCTTGCGGCAAAAGAATATAATAATTATAGTCTGGTAGTGATTAAAATGGACACAACAAATCTATTAATAGGTAGCTCAGAACTATAAACAAAGTATTATATCTAGTTTACGAGTGTAATGAATTTTGACTGAACTATTACTCTTTATGTAATGAGCCCGACTTTACGTATTACCACAGGTATTACGTACGCTCTAACATAATATCTACTAGGGACTACTATTTGGTATTCTGTGATAATATGTTTATAAACCATATTATTGTCCCTTTCACGTTCATAAGAACGAAATGGGACAGGTGATATTCAGGTGAGATTCAACCGTCAAACATATCGTTTTTACGATACGAGTAGTTTTCACTAGTTTAGCATGCAGGCATGGGAAATCATCGGTGAAGCTTGATTGGTCGTACCTTTTCGACACAAGTATAATTATGTCAATTTAAAAAAGCATCCAACTCAAAATTAAGCCGAATTTGACAGTAGCAGATTTATTCATCTCCCTTTTTTTTTTTTATGGATTTATTATTATATATTCTTATTCCCATATGAATGAAAAAGACCAAGAACTTAAAATTATGTGTTTAGAATGGACTTCAAAAGTGTATTATTAGGGTTCCGTCGAGTAAGCAATAAAAAAGGTTTGTAAGATTTAACAGGATTTTTTATTATCTAAAATCAACAAAAAAAAAAAACCTACTTGTCTTGATTCTTGATTACTTTGAAATGTGAATCGAGAATTAATTAATTACAATATTATTTTTGCAATCAATTTGCTTTGATAGGTACGTTTATAACTTGTATGGTAATAGCTGTAAATATTCCTATTACAAGTAACAACATGCAAAATATTAAAAATGTTGTTATTATAATGAGACCTGTAAAAAATTAAGACTGATAAATTAAATAGGGTGGCATATTAGCAACATTCTCAAATAAAATAACAAATCATAACTCGAGCACGAGGGTTATCAAATTAAAGATAAGTGTAGAAAAAAGTGCCTTACCTTCTAATAGCAGAATACAAGTTATAAAGCATAATACACCACCAAGTATTGTGAATGACATCAAATTAAATATAGCAATCACTCCAAAAATTGGTAAAATTACAGTTGTTGATAGAGATGGCTTATCTAGAATTATGCTTACAGTTGCATGAATCCATTTATCTACTATTGTTACGAATGAATAATATGATTTCCTAAATGGTCCTACAAAATATAAAAGAACAGATAAATATTTCATTTAAAAAATGCGAAGTAGCATAGAAGCAAGAAGATAACATAAAATGCAATAAAATCACTACCAACATACAATAACTTACGAAGAAAGCAAAGAAAGATTTTAAAACATAAAAGCGTGTTCAAATTATGAAGTTGAAGAAAAAATTCGTAAAAGCCTAAATAAGGTAGGTACTGTAGCCAGCACAAGCGGCTCGATACTTTGATCTTTAGAGCGCTGTTATTTCTCGTCGTAACTCGTAGCGGAGGTGAACTTCGTAGCTCGAGTGGCCAGCAGCATGTGCTGGCTTCTGTACATAATATCCGGAGCATTACGAGGTTTTGTCCACGTGACACAAGTGACACAATGAGTTACCGTGATGGAGCATGTAAATTATCTCGGCATAAAAGAGGAGCAATGAAGATATCCTATGGATTGTGAATGAGAAAAGAATTATTTAAAGATTATTATGGACGTTTAAAAGATTCTGGGACACTTGATTTGCTACAATAGTTTCTCCATACTATATTTCTCTTATCCATACTATACCTACTAGGTATTATAAATGCAAATGTAACTCTTGTCTGTTTGATATGCTTATACGCCAAAACCACTGAACCGAGTTTCATAAAACTTGGTACAGAGATAGAATATAATAGACCAAGGAGAAAGCCATAGGCTGAGGCTACCTTATACAGCGAGAAACATCTTATTCCTACGGAAAAAACTAACTACCATCGCACGGCCGGAGCCACGGAAAGCTAGTCAGTAGAGGAAATAGGGTAACTTAGAGAAATATAATAATGTATAGACCAAGTCAAGGAAGGAATAGATGCTATGTCGTGTCTGAAGTCAAACAGAAGAAGAAAAATAAAACAGAATGGTATAGATAGACAACCAATAAGAAGAGTTCGGCTAATATAAAAATATGTATAAATTGATACGTGATAGATACAGCACTGCATCTGATTTCTATATACTATTCATACAATACTACTGTAAAATAAGTCCTTTGCTATTGCTAGATTCAGAAAAGCGTAATATCTTATATTTTAGAAATCAATAATAAAAAATGTTTCTTACGGATTGAAAGCAGAACCACTATAGAAAATGCGTTATCAATGGTGATTTCCATTTTGATTAAAGTAACGTTTTGAATTAATTTATTTTTTGTGAGAACAGTAGTCGATGCTACGAGCCTTTAACACAATTCTCATATAAAAAATACTTACCCACCAACAGTATAAAAGTACCCACTATTTAGAATAGTTGGGTAAGTTGATTTCTAAAAAAACTAAAGCCAGACCAGAAAAATTAAAAACTTATTGCAGAAGTATTTTTTTTAATAGAAATTGTTGCCAGAAAAATAAAGACCCCAGCGCAGGTTTATTCATTTCTCGTCAGGCTTTACTTTATTCCCTAATCCTAAATTTTATAATATAAGTTTAATTTTTTTTTACATTATAATTTACATTTATGGGGGTATTAAATTATAAAAGATATATGATCAAAGATCTTTGACGCAATTCAATACAAATATACACAATAAAATAATAATATTAAAGTCGAAAATAGCTAAATAGGTAACATACTTGATTTCATTCTGTTACACTGTAACTTTCGAGTTTCATAAGCAAAAGATTTCCCACCATTTTATAAAATTGCCTTTCCCATAAGGGAGAAAGAAACTAAAAAAAAAAAACATTTCGCGCCATTTTCGCCGTCAGTCAGTGAGGTGGTACATGACTGTGTGTTTGTAAATTGAATTTATTTGTATTTTGTTTGGTACTCTCAACTCAACTATCATTATGGTCAGATTTGTAAAATACCTAATTGTTAATTTAATACAAGTGATGCTAGATTAATTTATTTGTGTTTATTTTTATTTTAGGTTGGTCAATACGACGAAAACTTGCTCTCGGATATGCTGCCTGTGTATTACTCCAGGTTGTTTCCACAAAACATATTTTGCAGGTGGCTGGCGTGTGGCAGCAGTCCGCAACCTCTTTCCAATCGAGAATTATCGTTTACGCTAGCCGACGATGTTTATTTGCGATATTTGACAATATGCAACCAAAAAGAGTTGCAGACTTTATTACAAAAAAAATGTCCTTACAAACTGGACATAGGTGCTGTTTACAACACAAAGTAAGTTCTTGAAATCTTCAGATATCTACATTTTATTCCTAATCTCAAATATTATATATTTCCGCAGATTACTGTCCCATAGTAAGTAGTTTTAAACAAAGTTAGATAATTTCTGTCTTTCCATCTCTTTTCAGGCCATCAATAGGCAGACACGATTCAGTGGTGCTAGCGAGAGAACTGGTGTTTGATATTGATCTTACTGATTATGATGAAATTAGAACTTGCTGTAAAGAAGCTAAAGTGTGTGCAAAGTGTTGGAAGTTCATGGTTATTGCTTGTGAAATAATTGATAAAGCTTTAAAAGGTAACAAAATCCTATTTAATTAGTGCTGTTTCCTTATTGATCTCACTGATTACTCTGAGCTATGAACAATCTTGTTAATTGCTTTTTGAAATTAAGTTGTTTTTTTAATTTTCAGAGGATTTTGGTTTCCAAAGCATCCTGTGGGTGTTCTCTGGCCGACGTGGTATCCATTGCTGGGTGTCTGACTATGAGGCTAGGACCCTTGATAGTCCTGGCCGGGCAGCTGTTGCAGATTATCTGTGCTTGGTCATTGGAGGCGAAAATAAGCATAGAAAAGTTGAATTGGGAAATGACAATTTGCATTCTAGTATCAAGTAAGTAAATGAAAAAAGGACAAATGGAATTTTACTGGAAAAAGGAGCTTGAAATGGTACCTACATACATACAAAGTTTAAGAGCTAGGCTCTTGTCCATGGAGTAATCTCTATGTCTATAACCAGTTTCTGACTTCCTGGTACAACTCAACCTTGACTTTTTCTTGGTCTAAAAATGTATGTTTTGGCCTTCCACATCCTTTCCTGCCTTCTGTTTCCCTCCATTATTGCTTCAAAAATGTTATGTTGTACCAGGTATTCCAAAATTTTTCCACTTCTATTTTTCATAATCCCAAACTTCTTTTCTTGATGGTATTTCTAAAAAATATTGTGTTCTTTGTTTACAGAAGATCTCTTGGTGTAATCGACTTATACTTTGATGAAATAATGCAAGATCAGGAGTTTCTGTCAACTCCAGACAGATTAAAAGATTTTCTGAAAATTATTCCTGATGAAACTCTCCGGTCAAGAGTTGAACAGAGTTTGGAAAAAATGCCAGAATCATCTCTGGAAAGATGGAATTCTTTTCTGAATATTTATGAAGCCTATCTTAGAGAAGTACTAACTATTTAAATGATCTAAAATTATAAATTACAATTTTTTTTTAGATAGTTTCCTTTATTCAATGGTCTATGTTTTTTCAGAATGGGAGTGCTATCAGAAAAATTAAATATTTAGTTGAAGAAATTAAAATCCAATACAGTTATCCTAGATTGGATGTAAATGTCACAAAAGGATTCAACCATTTGCTGAAATCACCCTTCAGTATTCACCCTAAAACTGGTAGGGTTTGTGTAGTATTCAAACCCAGCAGTGCTAAGAATTTCAAGTTGGATGAAGTACCTACAATTCAAACCCTGCTTGATGATAGTTCACCAGAAAATGCTCAACATCAAGCTAATATGAGAACAGCTGTCAAAAATTTTCAAGAAGTTGTATTTTCTCTGGAAAAATCTGAAGCATTGAGGAGAAGGAATGATCACAGTAAGTATTTTTGTACAACTTGCTAATTGCTTTTGGTACAGCTTCACAGTCCTGGTAAATAAAAATACTAAAACTTGTTTTTTTTTTTGTTACAGATGTTTCTTTGGACTTCTAAATCATTACTATTATGTGCTGTTATGTAAAATGAAAATAAAGAATGTCATAAAAAAATATTTATTTTCTTTTATCATTCCGTTCCATACAGGTCCATATTATTATAACATTCTTATAACAAAATGCATCTTAAATTATTCACTGAGATTATTCGATTTTATTGATCTGTATTCTGTATATTTCATAAAGGCAAAGCACTTTGAAATTCTTTTACAAAACTATGCTTGCATGCGAAGCTTGGAGTGTCTTGAGTGAGGTAATACGATACAACGTGATTTCTCTTTTATACAGAACAGCTGAGTGCAATGTTGAGGAAGTCTTCAAACTGGATTGTGACAGTTCCGTTCTGTTGCGTGTCTCTTACTCTGAACGCTTCAGTGAAGCGCTGGATCTGCACGCACAGCACAATAAAGTTGTCCACCGAGATCTTTCCCCCATGAGGGTCGTTTCTCTTGGCTAAGAAGCCGACGAATTCCGGCGAAAATCGGAACCCCATTTGAGTTAGAGCTGGAACAAAATTGGCATTTTTTTAGCATTTTTTAACATATTTTTCTTTAGGAATTAGAAATATTCACACGATGAAAATGTGCCATATTCATTTCTGCTATTTTTATCGTAATCCGTTCAGGCATGAAAACGGTAACAGTAAGTAGTATTAGTTTAGTTTTTTTAGGGTTCCGTAGCCAAATGGCAAAAAACGGAGCCCTTATAGATTCGTCATATCTGTCTGTCTGTCTGTCCGTCCGTATGTCACAGCCACTTTATTCCGAAACTATAATACCTATACTGTTGAAACTTGGTAAGTAGATGTATTTTGTGAACCGCATTAAGATTTTCTTAGAAAAATAGAAAAAGAAACAATAAATTTAGGGGGTCCCCATACATAGAACTGAAACTAAAAAAAAAAAATTTTCATCAAACCCATACGTGTGGGGTATCTATGGATAGGTCTTCCAAAATGATGTTTAGGTTCCTAATATCATTTTTTTCTAAACTGAATAGTTTGCGCGAGAGACGCTTCCAGAGTGGAAAAATGTGTGTCCCCCCCCCTCTACTTCTAAAATAAGAGAATGATAAAACTAATAAAAATATATGATGTGCATTACCATGAAAACTTCCAACGAAAATTGGTTTGAACGAGATCTAGTAAGTAGTTTTTTTTAATACGTCAAATCGTAAACCGCAATTTACCTTTCACTATTATTAAAACATCGATCAAAGTCACAACGAACTACAAAATCTTTTATATTATGTTACTGGCTGCTACGGAACCCTTCATGGGCGATTCCGACTCGCACTTGGCCGCTTTTTTTAATAAGGCTTCAACTATGACCGAATCCCACCCAACTTTTATTTCGGTAGGTCACTAATACTATTTTATTAACCACCAAGAAATCGAACCTATGTGTCCCGAATGGATATCAATCAATAGTAAGCAGCAGCAGCGGCCCTAGCTACTGCGAGACCGATGTAAAAGCACCCTGACCATCTCATCTCTTTCTTGCTGTGGGTTTGTGGTTGTCGCCATAAGCAGCAGTTTTTAACTGTGTATGTAGCCAATGACTGATGATGCCCTTCCCCTCTACTCAGCATAGGAATTAGGGCAACACAACTCTTTCAAGGGAGAGGTTTTTAAAGCCTGACCAAAGAAATAAAAAATCTGCTACGGGGACGCCACGTGTATATTTTTACGACTATGGCAACAACTTTCCTTATAAAATTAGTTCCATTGAAATTCCGCAATATGGCGAGGTTTTTTACTTCTCTGGTCGGACTTTACATCGGTCTTGCGTGTTATTTACTTATAAGAGTAGTAGTTACGTTAAGATACTAACCATTTCCAAGTTCTTTTTCTTCGACACTGCCGGACTGGTCCGTATCATAAGTTTTGAAGACTGCAAGCCATTGGTTGACGTAGGTGTAGAGTTTGTCGAACTCGTCAAGATTGATAGTGCCGGAACGATCCTTGTCGAACATCCCTGAAAGTTAAAAAACTAGATAAGGTACAACTCATTTTTAATTCTTTAGCAAAACAAATGTTAGCCTTGGGCGGGGTTCGAAGCCGCGACACTTTACTTCACACATTCTACACACTACCGACTGGGCTACGGGACGTCGTAGCCAGCCTTTGCGTAACAATCTGCAAATAGCTACTATCACTTTGAAGGTCAGGTAAAGGACATTCGGTTCTTTCTTACCTATCATCAATCTGCATGCTGTATCGGAAAATCTTTGTCCCTGGGCGTTAACCAGCGCGGCCTGTAGTTCCGTAGCAGAAATGCATCCAGATTGGTCCTTGTCGACCGCCTTAAACCATTGCGCGACTTGAGGAGAAATGGAGCCATCTGGCCCGACAGAAGGGTATGGCCCGTGGCCCATCTCTAGCCCGGGTTGCCCATAGCCCGGCTGCCCTCCAGGAGCTCCGTATCCCGGTTGTCCTCCAGGTTGCCCATATCCCTGCTGCGGTTGTCCATAACCTGGCTGAAATAGATTTTTTTAATTATAAAATTAAAGACACGAAACTTCGAAGGCTCCAGCATACCCGGGCGTGCACGTCTACGCATGTACCTACGCATACTGAGTTACTCGTATACAGGGCGTCCCACGGCTATGCCACACGAAGGGAAAGTACCTTAATTATTGTAGATAGAACATTTTACTCAAAGAAGACTATTTTAATTTAAAAAACTATTAAAACAGCATTCATACATTTTTTAATAATTACATGGTTGAACCGGGAATCGAACCAACTAAGAGAAAAAAAATACGCTGTAGTTTTATCATATAGCCGTGGGACGCTCTGTAAATAACTAGCTTTCCGCAGCGGCTTTAACACTTTTTCCCGCGGTAAGTATTCTGTGACAGTACCTAGCTAGCCCCCAGTAGTGGCGAGGACAGAGATTAATGGTGCTCTTTTTAAAACAACACTTTAAATTTAAAAATTTTACAATACACAACATTTTGAAGAACCACGCATGAGGTTAGAGGGGAGGGATTTGACGAAAATCTTATGAAATCTCACCTAAGAGGGGGTTGAAAAAATCCTCAATAAGCCTCGCGTGATTATTGGACGCCCCTTAAGATAAAGTTCTGGTATGTGACTAGTAGTTCAATGGGTTTAAATCTGTTTTTAGGGTTCCGTAGCCAAAGGCAAAAAACGGAACCCTTTTATATTCGTCATGTCTGTCTGTCTGTCTGTCTGTCCGTCCGTATGTCACACTCACAGCCACTTTATTCCGAAACTATAATACCTATACTGTTGAAACTTGGTGAGTAGATGTATTCTGTGAACCGCATTAAGATTTTCTTACAATAATAGAAAAAAAAAAACAATAAATTTAGGGGGTCCCCATACATAGAACTGAAACTAAAAAAAAATTTTTCATCAAATCCCTACGTGTGGGGTATTTAGGGATAGGTCTTCAAAAATGATATTTAGGTTTCAAATAACATTTTTTTCTAAACTGAATAGTTTGCACGAGAGACGCTTCCAAAGTGGAAAAATGTGTGTCCTCTAACTTCTAAAATAGGAGAATGATAAAACTAAAAAAAAATATATGATGTGCATTACCATGAAAACTTCCAACGAAAATTGGTTTGAACGAGATCTAGTAAGTAGTTTTTTTTATCATAAAATCGTAAACCGCAATTTACCTTTCACTATTATTAAAACATCGATCAAAGTCACAACGAACTAGGTACAAAAACTTTTATATTATGTTACTGGCTGCTACGGAACCCTTCATGGGCGATTCCGACTCGCACTTGGCCGCTTTTTTAATACCTACTCTAAAATGCAATTAAAAGTTACCTAGGTAGGTACATACATAATTTATCTGTGAAAGGTGTTCGGCCTAATGCGGCGTTCAAACGATCTCTTAAATTATACAAGTATGTACCAACCAATGTATTGTGTTGTGATAGATATATTATTTTTATTTTATTTATTTACTGTATTAGCTAGGATAACACTCGCTCTAATCCTTTTTTGCATGGCTCGTGTAAAAGCTATAGAAATAAAAGTGAAAAAATATTTAGGCAACTTTATTCTAAAGTATAAATAGTTACACCAATTACTTGCTTATTTTACTGTACTTAACTAAAGTATTTACATAGTATCTTAAATAGTAAATTGTATACAAAACTGCACAATTATATCAATATTGTATGCAAAAACGCATTCAGGCACTAAGTAACCCAGTTTTATTTAGCTGCCAATTATCTATAAAATTGTAATAATAAAGCTGTACCTTTTAGTATTGGCCCGTTCCAAATTAGGCGAAATATCGTTCGACGATAAAAGTAAGAATTACCAAGCCAATTAACCAGTCAAAGCTTAAAATAACTTATTTTCCATTTAAGCATACCCAATCTATGGTACCGTGAAATATGCCAACTTTGCCCACTTTTTTCGAATAATTGCTGTTTTTGTAGGTTTTTTATATGGAGACATATGTATTTCATAGCATTGTCTAAATTTGTAAGATCATGTGCATGTGTAGATATAGCTAATTTTACTATTATTCAACATTTTATTAAATTTTTGCTTTATTTTGTTAGCGGGCAAAGTTATCTGGACTTTTGTCCAACTTTGCCCACGTCGATTTTTGACGCAAATATGGCCTTAAAACAGATGACATAAAAGCCAATTACAAGAATTTTGGTAAACCTAGCGTATACTTTAGGAATGTAAATGGTATCAAGAAAAGTTTCTTAGTAAAATGACTGGGCAATGTTACCCAGACATTTTTTATCATTTTCATACAATCAACATTTCGCCTTTTAAAAGTGCCAGGGCTGGCACATAAATTATTTTGACTATATTCCTATCTTCAAAAAAAAAACGTGTTTAGGCAATGATCTTACATATATATATATATGTTACTATTGTTTAGGTAAATAAAAACAAAAATGTTTGATAAAATTCAAAATTAAAGTAAAATTAACATTTTTTTAGGTGCGGAGGATACACAAAAAAAAAAAATGGTTAGTGAAGCCGAAACTCAGTACCTTATTTATAACCGATGTCATTTTTGGATTTTATTAATGTGTAAAATTAACTGCAACAAAAAAAAATTCTCTCTGTGTCAACCCTAAGCCTTTTTTGACGACGGGCAATGTTGTCAATCTGAGGTCGGAACATTACTGGATAACTTTGCCCATCATCATAACTTCAGTTTTAAAAGACCTTGAGCAATGGCAACAACATAATATATTCAGCAAAGTATTGTCTGTAACATATTATAAAGTAAACTTAACTGTGTTTTCACCATCTCTCAGAATTTGCTTTCAAGAATCCGCAATAATTTGCCCGCGAAAATACGCTCCTTACTCGACGAGTGCCAGCAAGTTACTGAGCGAAGTTGGCAACAAACACCATAGACAGTATTGTCATACATATAATCTATTTTCCGCGAAAGTCAATAAATGTTGCCAAAATATTAAGATATTTTTACAAATGAAAAAAATGCTTATGAATTGGTTTTCGGGCAAAGTTACCCTTGTGGGCAATGTTGGCATATTTCACGGTATTATTTTGTATCATAACCATTAGGTAGCGGGTAAGGTAAGTATATATCGTCACAAACGACAATACCGTCGTGAAAAGGGCCATCTTTATATTTACCTAACAATTTTTTGCATACAAGTACACAATTCCATTCAAAAGCGGTTGACGTGTTTATAGCTTGATCTACTTATTGAAAAAGACGACCCTTTTATTTTAAACTAGCATTCCGCCGCGGCTCCGCTCGCGTTAACAATTTTTCCCGTTGGAATGAGGCATGTTCCCGCGGTATAAGGTAGCCTATCTTACTCAGGATGAATGTAGCTTTCTAATGGTGAAAGAATTTTTGAAATAGGCTCAGTAGTTTTTGAAACATACATAAATACAAATCTTTCCTTTTTATTATATTAGTATGATAACATTTGAAGGGTTTAGTTTCGATATTTAAAATTTTTGTGAGAGTGAGGTCCATTAGGTATAATGCTCACATATAAACATAAAAAAAAAAATGCTGAACTACCAAATATAACATTCTATGTGAATATAAAAATAGGTTTTAGCTGCAATCATATTTCTATTAAAAATACATTTAAAATTAGGTACTTATAACACATTTTTAAACAACTAGTCTTGCACTATTTGCAATCGTAAATCAACTTCAAAATCAATACATACATAAAATAAATAAACAACATAATAAACTTTGCTCTCTAAATTACGAAGCATACATTTCTAAAAGCACTGTTGGGAAATACTGAGAACAAACCACATTCATTATTAGTAATGTTAAAAATATATGAATGAGTTTATAATAGTAAATGGACAGAAGAAACTTTTGTATACATGAATATAAATGAGGCACTTGAATAAAATCTTGTAAGGTAGATTTCACATTTTATTCATTATCATCACCATCTCTGCCGAAAGATGTTCACTGCTTGAAAAAAGTTTCCCCCAAAGACATTTCAGTCTCTAGATCGAAATTGGGAAAACCTTGTGATCTTTATACCAATACCTATAAATTAAATTTTATGGGCTAATATTGCAGATAATAAAAATTAAGTCTAGTTACAAGTATGGCATTGAAACGAGAATAGCACTGGACAACTGGATTTATCTTTCATAATTAAACTAATAGCAAGCAAGGCGTTTTAAGTTAATAAAAGAAGTTTTTATTTTTTTATTGGCTTCACTTCTTGGGCTTTTTTCCAGTGTTTATGTGATGATAAACAGACACGCGCGCACACACACATACGGGAAATATACAATTTAACCAGAGTGCCAAGTGCGAGTTTTTTACTCACGAAACGCGCTCGATAACTACAACGTAAACGAGCATTTAGTATGGAGAAATTTTAGTTCAGCGAACTGTCCGCAGATGGCGTAGTTTCAATTCCATACAAAATCGCGTTTACGCTCTCGCTATCGAGCGCGTTTACTTTGGTTGCAAAACTCGCACTCGGCACTCATAGGTGTTTGGGTTCTACAATTTAGGAAACATTACGCGCGCAACTGCTACAGTATTTTTGTTGCACACCCATGTTTTTCAGCGCGACACTTTCTTGAAGGTGATGCGCGAAGATAGAAGGGGAAGCCTACTACATACTACAACATACGAATGAGTGGCATCGTCAGGCTGGGATTAAGGGTGAAATAGTCCTCATATCGGGGACTGATCTGATCTCTGATGCGCCACTCGCAGACGTCCCCCATTTAGATAGATAGATGTTTTTCACTAACAACCGTGGCTTTGCTAGCTATGCTTATTTTAATTAAATTCTGGATTGATTGGATGGATCTGCGTAATTTTGTAAATTCTTATTAAAAATTACATCAGCTGGTCTGGTTTAGCTGTCCTGGAATGTAAAAAAACAAGCTGCCTTACTGCAACACAACATTCCTATCTTTACAAATGGAAAATCCATGTGTGAGTGATGAATACATTTTTTTTTTTAAACAAAGTCAAAAGTATTCTTATTACTGAATGAAGCCCCACAAAAGCAAATACTATGAAAAATCAGATCATACTTTGTAATAACATAAAAAATACACTATAATATTATTTATATATCATCCTGGCTGGGCCTAAGCACAGAAGTATATAATCGTAAGGATATATTAAATCTTTGAGCTTCTGTGCCTGTATAAATTCAACATTTGTGCCCCTGTTGTTTCGGATTTCACTCTATCCATTACCATTGCTACATTTTAATCTTACTCAAAATTGTTAATTTACATCTTGCTATTTTATACCTATAACTAAGTTACCTATAATTAGCAAGTCTATCATTTATTGTTACATTGTTTCTTTAGATATTAAAATATTTTAATAACAGTTACAAAATGTATTTTATGTTACATTGAGACTATTTTCATATATTATTACATTTTTGGGCATGAAATTATTAGCATATTCTGATTTCTATAGTTAATATAAGGGACCAATTCCAAAGAATGTAAGATTGTCCTCATCTTTTAATCTGTTTTTAACTAGGTAGATAGCAGTGTTGGGCGTAATTAATTACTTTTGTAATTGAAATTACAAGTAATTGAATTACTGTAGTTGTTCCCACGCTCTCAAATTACTGTAGTTGAATTACTGTAATTGGTAATTCAATTACTCAATTACTTTTCAATTACTTTTCCGTGCAATAGAGCAGATGAACTAAAATGAAATGAAATGAAATGAAGTGAAGTGAAGTGAAGTGAAGTGAAGTGAAGTGAAGTGAAGTGAAGTGAAGTAAAATAAAATAAAATAAAATAAAATAAAATAAAATAAAATAAAATAAAATTAAATTTATAAAATATGAAATTTATTTTTATTTTATATTATTTTTATTTTATTTTATTTAATTTAATTTTTATTTTATTTTATTTTATTTAAATTTTTTTAATTTAATTTAGTTTTATTTAATTTTTTTTATTATTTTTTTATTATTTTTTTATTTTATTTTATTTTGTTCTATTTTATTTTATTTTATTTGTTTCATTTTATTTCATTTTAGTTCATCTGCTCTATTGCACGGAAAAGTAATTGAAAAGTAATTGAGTAATTGAATTACCAATTACAGTAATTCAACTACAGTAATTTGAGAGCGTGGGAACAACTACAGTAATTCAATTACTTGTAATTTCAATTACAAAAGTAATTAATTACGCCCAACACTGGTAGATAGTAAATCTCAATTGGTATAAATCAAGTACCTAGATAGATACTGATAATCAGTGTTGATTATGAAATTGTTCCTTTTGCAATTGAAAGTATAAACAATTTTGCAAAACTTTTCATGTAGGTATAACACACTTAAAAAGTGAATATTATTCAAAAGTATAACAACAAAAAAAAGGTGACATACAAATGTAACATAACATACTGGACTTGTGAAAAGTAATAATATGCCAATTTGGTTCAACATTTTTTGCCTAGACATTATTAAAAAGTAACAAAGTTCCATAATTATCATATACATTAATGACATTCAGTCTTTTACATCAAAACCAATACTGGCAAGGTCGTTGCATTTACTTTGTACTAAACAAAAGTATAATAATTTATTTAAAATCTATAGCTGTCTTTTCACTAAATACAAATTATAAATATATTTTGATTATTTAAATCAAACTATTTACTGTCCAGTTACAATAAAAAAAACAGAACTGTAGTTAGTGAAAACACATTGTGAATTAAATAGTAATACATATTTTATCCTCTAAATTTTCAAGCTTAAACATTATCACTGTGACTAGAAAAACTGTAAGTAGCTGGTGTTATGGATGTATTTACACACACTTGAATAGATGGCTTAAATGAGGAAGGAAGAAGTTTATGTGCTTCTGGCACTGGAGAATAACTACGACAAACAGCAGATTCAAAATGCACTTGTTCACTCCTATCTACAGGCACTCCATCAAAGCTTGTTTGCTTAGCAGAGTCACCTGTCCCACTATCTTTGCATGATGAGTGCTCAGATATATTGTCTGGAAAAAGTTGAGGGGACTCACTGTCACTATGCACTACTTGAGTCATTTTCATACTCTCAGTGGGATAATTTGGCACGGCTCTTGCCATGCGTCTTCTTGTGTGGTAAATAATTACAACCCAAATTATTGAGGTACCAACAGCACAACAAACAATAGTTATAATTATTATACCAGTCATATCTTCTTCATTCACCAAAATTGCCACAGGAGGCATTACACGCAACTCAATCATATCCTTCTTCTTCCCAAGTTCATTTGTGATTTCACATTCGTAATGACCAGCATCACTAGATTCTGCTCCAATGATGATCAGTAGTTGATCTTCAGCAGTAAAGAAATAGCGATCTGTAGGAACTATTGGTGAGCCATTTTTAAACCACTTCAGTACAGGTTTAGGAGAGCCTGAAATCATACACTGTAATACCACAGATTCACCACTAGTAACTTCTTTGTTTTCCATAACCCTGACAAATGAAGGCTCTTGCAATACTGTTAAAGTAGCATTGGATATAATAGTCCCTGCAGAATTCCTAGCAGCACAGCTGTAGATGCCCATGTCAGTAGGTTTGGCATTAACAATGAAGAAAGCATGATCAGTTGGCATGACATTCATTCTTCTTTCTCTTGCTGCAGGAAAATCATTCCCACCATCTTTTTTCCAAGATATTTCAGGTGTGGGATCTCCAACTGCAGCACAGTCAAGTTTTACAGTATCTCCAGTCTTAACAGTTTCATTTATAGGTGTCTTAGTAAATCTTGGGAATGTAACAATGTTCACTCTTGCTCTCGAAGAATATGTTGTGCCAAAATTGTTGCTAACAACACACTGATACTTGCCTCCATCATCATGTGCCACATTAGGAATCACCAACACTGACATAGCTACTGGTTGGTTACTAGCAGTCACAGTAGTGTTTTGATAGACAGTGGGACTGCTAACATTGCTATTATTTTTCCTCCACAAAAAGGTCATATTGCTGAATGGGTTTGATGTAGCTGAACAAACAAGATTAGTAGACCTCCCCTTGATAGCAAGATGGGCTTTAGGCTGCTCTACCATTTTTGGTTTAGGGGAGTCACGGCAGTTATCCTCCTTCAGTTTAGAAATAGGTAAACCTCGAACTGCAGCTGGATAAGCACATGTAGCCGTTACGAATTTAGGTTCAGCATTATCTTTAATCCATTTGACAATCCATAAAATATTACAATCACATAGTAAAGATGAAGAATTTAGGTGTAACTTTCTTAATCTAGACATTGAGTCAAAAGCATGCTGTTGTACAGAAGTAATGTTGTTTGCTCTCAAATCTAGTTCATTCAGGTTGGAAAGACCCTCAAATGCTCTTGAGTTGATTGACTTTATGTGGTTAAACGATAGATGAAACATTATCAAGTTTTGTAATTTGGAGAAAGGACCAGACATATCTTCCACTGTCCAAGATATTTTATTATTATTCAGATATAATATTTGCAATTGAGTCATGTGACTAAATGCTTCTTGTGAAATAGCAGAGATGTTGTTAAAGCTTAGATCAAGCTTACGTAAATTAAGTAGGTGCTGAAAAGTACGCCCTTCTATCTGCATCAAATTATTATGAGCCAAATCTAGCACTTCTAAATTTTTGCACAATTCCCAACTACCAATGTCAATATCAGATATGTGATTGTTTGATAAAATCAATGTTATCAATGACTCCAGACCATACATCCATCCTTTGGAAATGTTCTTTATATTATTGTAGTCCAATTGCAATAAGTTCATGGACTCAAAACCAAAAAATGCTCCATCCATTATTGTGTGAATGTTGTTGGATTTTATCTTCAATGTAGTCAAACTTGATAAACCTTGGAAAACTAATCCATTTATCACATGTAGTTTATTATGGTTTAGTTCTAATGTTTTCAATCTAGACTGAAACTTAAACAAGTGGTTAGGCAGTGATCTAATTTCATTTCTGTTTAATTTCAGAGTTAATAGATTTGTGAGATTGTTCAAAGCTCCATCTTCGATTATTCTAATATGATTATTGTTCATAGTTAACACTCTTAGAGAACTGTTTGCCGAAAATCTTCCAGAATTAATAGAACTGATGTTGTTTCTATTGAGGCTCACCTCAGTTATTTGATTACATTGTTGAAGATTTGGAATTGAAAACATTAAGTTTTTATCCAACTTTAATACTTCCAAATTCAGTAATTTATCAAAACCGTCAGTAATATTTTCATTGAGCCTGTTGCCACTGAGATCCAAATGTTCCACCCACTTGGGGATTTTTGGCACAGTTACGAAATTTTTCTTCGAGCAATCGACATACTGGTCCAAACAATCACATTTTTGAGGGCATTCATTAACTTCAGCCTCAGTTGATGATTGTATCAGAAGGGCTATGGTTAAAAACCATAACAGTCGCGAGTCGCCCATTTTCTTGCATTTGGTAAGATGTCCCATTCATTGAGTACAAAAAGGTAGCGTACCTTTTTCTTACATAATTTTAGCTTTTATGTATTGTATCTACTAAAACTTTTAAAGTTCATCACATCACTGATTAAAGCACAATATATAATGCGCATTTTATCACTAAAAACAACGATAAATCTGGAAAACAACTGATTTATTTACGAGAACTATAGCCGCCATTTTCCTTTACCGACCGAGTGAGTTCCTATAATGCACGACCTGATAATTTACAACCAGGGCACGTACTAATCATTTCAAGAAATTATGCCTCTTTCACACAAGGGCAGAACAGTGAGACAGAACAGTAAGACAGAACAGTTTGGAATGACAGTAGCGTTCAAATGTAGGGCGAAATAGTAGGACAGTCCGTATGAAATAGCGATGGAGCATCGACGGCGACAACGGCAACATTTCATACAATAGTCTGGTGCGGAGCGTCTTAGAATACGGTTGTGTAATCTGGTTCCCGTTCTATAGGCTGCATGTCGATAGTGTCGAAAGAGTACAAAAGAGATGTCTTCGTATTTTGACTTATAGATCTGGTACTGCACAGTCTTTGTCTACCTATGAAAGCAGACTATCGGCGTTTAAGATGAGCTCTTTAGAATCTAGGCGAAAATATCATGATCTTATGTATCTTTACAAGATAGTGAATTCCCTTATTGACGTGCCCCACCTTCTATCTCAGATAAATCTAAATACTTCTCATCGAACCAGGAAATCAAAAATTTTCTCTCTGCAGGTTTATAGGAATAACACGTCCTATTATAATCCTGTTGTTCGGATGTGTCGGTTTTACAATGAGCTTGTAGCGGCTAACCCGAATATCGATATATTTCACGACACTGTAGGTAATTACTCAAAGAAGATTAAATCCATAATTCTCAATTATTCTAGTTCTTAGTAGGTATCTATTTGCAAATTGTTTACCTTTTTAGATTTTTTTATTTTTATTGTTACGTCTAATTGCGTTGACCCAATCCGTTCTAGTGCTGCACTAGTAGTGCTTAGATATTAACGCAGGTATTTATTTTATAAGCTATAATATTTTATGGACGCTTGTTACTTGTCTAACATTGTATCATGCTGTAGACACACGTTAGAAATGCAACTAGTCTATAGTTAATATTATGTAAACTGGTTTATGTATGGTTGTATTTTGTTGTGTTTCAATAAAAAAAAAAAAAAAAAAAAAAAAAAAAAAAAAAAAAAAAACATTTACGCCACTTACTAAAAATTGTTGCAAAAATAGCTCTGGGTGAGCTTATTGAGTGTGTAAATAGAGAAATAAATAAAAAATTAAAACTTTGGATCAGACCCTGGCTTTAGACTGCACTGCCCTTGCGTTCACACGAGTCCAACGACAAGACAGACGAGCGAGAAAGGTGGTGGGGGAACCAAACTGCCCCGAAAAAATAGACCGGCAGGCTATTAACTGTTCTGTCTTGATCACTGTCAAGACAGTACTGTTCTGTGCGTTTAAACAGTAGCAGTACTGTGCTGCCCACTGTTCTGCCTCACTGTCCTGCCCTCGTGTGAAATAGGCATTACGTATGAACACTTTAACGAGTGCTCAGCCGAGCAGAACGAGATGTGAATCATGATTTGTTTGCTCGGCCGAGTGCCCATCCCCGCGCAATAAAAATGGCTAGTAGTAATGTGAAATAGACATTAGAAACGACAATTGAATTCATAGTGTTAAAAAATACACAAATGTTTATGGATTTCATCACTGATTATAAAAACAAAAAATGCAGCCCTAATTGCAATAATGAATGAAAATAAAAATAAATGCGTTTATAATTCTTTTTTTTGCGATCCATTGCACACGACAATCAACAGCGTCAAATGAACTGACTCGCCAATTTTGTAAATACGTGTGAATAGCGACTCGGTTGGGCGACTCTCTCGGTCCAGTGCCCATTTGCTGTCTCGCAACTCTACTCGTTACGTGTGATCAACCCATTACCGTAACGCAAGTGCAACCTGTAGAAGACAGCGTTAAGGCAGGTATTTCACAGGCAAGAATGAGCGCGGTGTATTTGTATCTCATTATAACGCATAACTGCGTCCCTTTCGTCTTTTGTCTTCGTCGCCAGTGAAATGGGTGCCTAAGCTTGGTACACATATTATCGGGTCGTACATTACCGACCGAGACAGATCTGACACTGGCACAAAGCTTTAAGGTACAGTTACACATGCTCATTAGTAGCACGAAAGCATGCTACTATTGAGCAGTTGCTACCTAGTAGCATGTGTATCGAAGCATTGCTAATTATGAGCATGCTAATTTCGAGTTTGCTCAAAAATCGACAGTCGTGCGATTTTTGGGCATGCTACCTGCGGCGCGGGTGGAAGGGGGGGTGCTTTTAGCACGTGTGAACAGGTTTGCTTGTTGAGCATGCTCATCGATCAATCGTTTGCTTTGCAGCAAGTGCGCGTGCACGATTTCGCGGCAAAAATGTCTCGCTGGGGCGATGAAAAAACTTGGCTTGAGTCAGATGGGAAAGATTTAAGGGGGGGGAGGGCGAGAGAATCCCCGGTGGTGTCAAATGGCGAATCTGAGGTCAAAATTGGAAAAAATGGCCGCTATTTTGAACTTTTTTGTTTCTGAACGGATTGCTTTCAAAATCGATATCTAGGGTCCCCAGTGGTGTCAAATGACGACTCTGAGGTCAAATTTGGAAAAAATGGCCGCCATTTTGAACTTTCTTGTTTCTGAACGGATTGCTTTCAAAATCGATACCTAGGGTCCCCAGTGGTGTCAAATGACGAATCTGAGGTCAAAATTGGAAAAATTGGCCGCCATTTTGATTTTCTTTGTTTCTGAACGGATTGCTTTCAAAATCGATATCTAGGGTCCCCAGTGGTGTCAAATGACGACTCTGAGGTCAAAAATGAAAAAAATGGCCGCCATTTTGAACTTTTTTGTTTCTTAACGGATTGCTTTCAAAATCGATATCTAGGGTCCCCAGTGGTGTCAAATGACGACTCTGAGGTCAAATTTGGAAAAAATGGCCGCCATTTTGAACTTTTTTGTTTCTGAAAGGATTGCTTTCAAAATCGATACCTAGGGTCCCCAGTGGTGTCAATTGACGAATCCGAGGTCAAAATTGGAAAAAATGGCCGCCATTTTGAACTTTTTTGTTTCTGAACGGATTGCTTTTAAAATTGATATCTAGGGTCCCCAGTGGTGCCCAATGACGAATCTAAGGTCAAAATTGGAAAAAATGGCCGCCATTTTGAACTTTTTTGTTTCTGAACGGATTGCTTTCAAAATCGATACCTAGGGTCCCCAGTGGTGTCAAATGACGAATCTGAGGTCAAAATTGGAAAAATTGGCCGCCATTTTGATTTTCTTTGTTTCTGAACGGATTGCTTTCAAAATCGATATCTAGGGTCCCCAGTGGTGTCAAATGACGACTCTGAGGTCAAAAATGAAAAAAATGGCCGCCATTTTGAACTTTTTTGTTTCTTAACGGATTGCTTTCAAAATCGATATCTAGGGTCCCCAGTGGTGTCAAATGACGACTCTGAGGTCAAATTTGGAAAAAATGGCCGCCATTTTGAACTTTTTTGTTTCTGAAAGGATTGCTTTCAAAATCGATACCTAGGGTCCCCAGTGGTGTCAATTGACGAATCCGAGGTCAAAATTGGAAAAAATGGCCGCCATTTTGAACTTTTTTGTTTCTGAACGGATTGCTTTTAAAATTGATATCTAGGGTCCCCAGTGGTGCCCAATGACGAATCTAAGGTCAAAATTGGAAAAAATGGCCGCCATTTTGAACTTTTTTGTTTCTGAACGGATTGCTTTCAAAATCGATATCTAGGGTCCCCAGTGGTGTCAAATGACGAATCTGAGGTCAATTGGAAAAAATGGCGGCCATTTTGAACTTTTTTGTTTCTGAACGGATTGCTTTCAAAATCGATATCTAGGGTCCCCGAGTGGTGTCAAATGACGACTCTGAGGTCAAATTTAGAAAAAATGGCCGCCATTTTGAACTTTTTGGTTTCTGGTCCGAATGCTTCCAAAATCGATATCTGGGGTTTTCAGTGGACTCCGATGACGAGTCTGACATGACAATTGCAAAAAATGGCTACCATTTTGAACTTTTTTGTTTCTCGTCCGATTGCTTCCAAAATCGATATCTAGGGTGCCCAGTGGTATTCAATACGAAACTGACTGACTGAAAATATGGTCGCCATTTCGATTCTTTCGTTTCCAAACCGATTGCTTCCAAAATAGATATCTTGGGTTTTCAGTAGTCCCTAACAACGAATCTGAGGTTAGAATCAAATTGCCCCCTCCCCTCCTCACTAAGAAAATTCTGTTCAAAATGGCTGCAATTTTTTCCAATTTTGACCTGAGATTCGTCATCGGACACCACTGGGGACCCTAGATGTCGATTTTGAAAGCAATCCGGTCAGAAAAAAACAGTTCAAAATGCCGGCGATTTTTCTAATTTTGAACGCACAGTTGTCATCGGACACCACTGGGGACCCTAGATATCGATTTTGAAAGCAATCCGTTCAGAAACAAAAAAGTTCAAAATGGCGGCCATTTTTTTCAATTTTGACCTCAGATTCGTCATTGGACACCACTGGGGACCCTAGATATCGATTTTGAAAGCAATCCCTTCAGAAACAAAAAAGTTCAAAATGGCGGCCAATTTTTCCAATTTTGACCTTAGATTCGTCATTGGACACCACTGGGGACCCTAAATATCAATTTTGAAAGCAATCCGTTCAGAAACAAAAAAGTTCAAAATGGCGGCCATTTTTTTCAATTTTGACCTCAGATTCGTCATTGGACACCACTGGGGACCCTAGATATCGATTTTGAAAGCAATCCCTTCAGAAACAAAAGAGTTCAAAATGGCGGCCAATTTTTCCAATTTTGACTTTAGGTTCGTCATTGGACACCACTGGGGACCCTAGATATCAATTTTGAAAGCAATCCGTTCAGAAACAAAATAGTTCAAAATGGCGGCCAATTTTTCCAATTTTCGTCGTTTGTCATCGTCAAAGTCAAAGTCAAAATTAATAAAAAAAAAAAATAGAAAAAAAAAACAAAACATTAATAAAAAAAAATATATAAAAAAATAAATAACAAAATAAAGAAAAGAATATTAATTAAAATTCTTAAAACTTTTTGTAGTATCACTGTGAAATTTTTTTTATCATATTTGTGGTTGGTTCTAGTGATTCTAAAGGAGACAGGACTCAATTCGTCCCTAAACCATTTCGCTATTCTACGCGAACTGTCAAATTCAACTAATATTGCTAATATTAATCTGACGTTCCTTATTTTAGACGATCAATTCAACTTAGCTTGAGCTAGCCAAATGCAATTCTATGCTTGCGCCATTATAAGTTACGCTTAAAATTGCTATCTAATCTGACTAATCATAGCGGCGATTAAAATTGTCCTGTTATACCTCAAAAACTTGATGAAATACAACAATTTTTGTAAAAATTGTGAATGACTATTATAACCTTTATACAATTTTGGAAATTCAGACAGAATGGATGACAAAGTGATAAAAAACCGTAGTTGTATTGTATCGGGAAAAAGTAATATAGGAACTAGAAAAAGTATATTTAGGTAAAATTAAGAAATATTAATGAAATTTGAAATCAGATAGTGTAAATTTCCTTAGATGCTATAAATCTGCCATAATCTGCCACTTTTGTAAATCGTCTGCATGATCTGCCACAGGCAAAATTTAGAGGCAAAATCTGCCAAAATGGCAGAAATCTGCCACAAATGGTCACACTGCGAAGCATAGCCCGTGCTAAATTAGCATGTGTATTCAATTGTTTGCTTTGAGCATGCTTATTTAAAAGCTTGCTTAAAAGAAGCATGCTAAACATAAGCAAATGTATCAGTTCAAAGAGCATGCTCGCTTTAAGCATGCTAATAAGCATGACGTTTTAGTAGCATGTGTAACTGTACCTTTAAGCTAGTGCTATTAAGGAAAAAAAAAACCGACGGACGAATGAACGGAAAGAAGACGGACAGAACGACAAATCGATCCAGAAACCTGCCATTCTTTTTATTTTTAATTGTGGCTTGGTTCCAAGGGCTTTTCTGCCGTCTACTATCCAATCCAAAGTTTATTCCCAAAGTTATACTGCAAAGAGCTAGGAAAATCAGCGCGCTTCGCTCTTTATTATTCTAAGTTCATCTGCTTTAAGTGGTTATTAGAAATTCAATTTCAAGACTGTCTTACGTAAGACTGGCTAAATAAGTCTAGCTGGTCAGTATTCCCTTGACATCTCTCTATGCTTCCCTTGGGAGGCGTGCCCCTCTGGTTGGGAACTCCTGGTGTAATTAGACAGGCTAACCTTGCTAACTCCACGCTACCTACACCTTGCTTAGTCTTACTAAGACTGTCTTGAAATTGAATTGTCTAATAAGCGCTTTACCTGCTTTCAATATAGCCAAATTCTCAATTAGTACCTACTTAATTAACAAAATAAAATCATTTGACTTTCAGCATCAATTCAAGAATCATCACTGGTGGAATCTACTGTTTTAATTTTGTTTTCATGCAGATCTATAAAAATGAGTAAATAGTTTTGCACATAAATTTTTCATTAAGTTTAAGTTATGATGATGATGATAAGTTATTATAGTATTAAGATGCAGATATGGAAACAGGAAAGAGTTTCAGACAGTATTTAGGAATTAGTATGGAATTAATTCACAGATTTTAATTTAATAGAGAATAAATTGAGAAAGCAGTTCAAGATTAACATGGTGCAAAAAAAAAACAAGCTGAAGAACAATGATAAAAAAGAAAATACTAGGTTGCTTTATGCAATATATTGAAGGAAAACGAGAAGGGGAACTAAATTAGGTGATAAAATTTTTACTCTTATGGAATGTTTAATTGTAGGCAAAAATAATGGCTGTCTCTACTAACAAGAGCAGGCAAGCCCTTGTAAAAGAATAGGGAAGATGTCCCCTAAGCCATAAGAAATAACAAAACTTCAGGTCAGAGCCAAGTTTGACTTCAATATTGTGTCCATTATACCACTTTAGTTATGAGGCAAATGAGGGTGTGCGTGATAATTATTTAGGAATTTTATTAAGTGGATGGAAAACTCAAAATCTGGTTTTGTGTGGTTGGTCACTGAAGTTCTGTCAGCCAAAAAAGCTCGACATCTCTTCTTCAATCACAATTTTAAGATTCTTGTAGGTTAAAATATACTTACATTATATGCCATTTTTGGTCAGAGAGTCAACTTCAGATTTTTAAATCAAGGCGGCGAAAAGATTTTGCTGCTGTCTGAAAAATTAGTAAAAAGAATATGTAGAATGTAAATTACGATATATTAATTTTACAATTTAAGTTTACTAAACTTAATACTTTGACTTACATAATATGGTTATATTGGAATCAATTTACAGATCACGGAAAATTCTACAGGTACCTATGTATTAGTAATCAGTAGTAACAAAAAACAAGTTTTTTCAATTTTCACTCAAACCATCTCAACTCAAACAAATTATCAAATGTCAAAAAAATAAAGTGGGCACATAGTTTTTTTTTTAGTTCCTTTAAATCCCCTATGTAAAAGGCAAAGGTTTTAATGCCCACTGCATTGAATGAATGAACAAAAATGTGACGGAGTGCCAAAAAAAATTACACGTCACGTCAGTCACTTCCCCTGTCACTTCAGTTTTTTGTCAATTGTCCGTCGATTTCATCGTTGTTTTTGGACATTATGAAAAATTAGTTGATTTGAAACGTTTTATTTATTTATTCGGCCAAGGGACGAGATATCATTAAATAATGGAAACATACGAAAGTGTTTTGCTTGTGAAGAATGAAGTTTTCGTGTTTAAAATCCCTCCGAAAACATCGAATCGAGGGTACAGGTAAATGTATCGTTTTATTGCTTGTAATGTATGTAAATAATTGTGAAATTATAGTTAAGCGCTATGGTTTTGTTAATACAGAGCAGCTGATTGGAATTTGCAAGAACCAACATGGACAGGGCGTATGAGGCTGGTGGCGAAAGGCGAAGAGTTGATCATGAAACTGGAAGATAAGGTCACTGGTGATTTATTCGCCAAGTGCCCAATCGACAAGTACCCTGGGGTCGCCCTCGAATCCGTCACTGACAGCTCACGATACTTTGTGGTGAAAATCCAGGATGATAATGGTGAGTGAAATATTAAATTTTGATTACAATGTACATTTGCGATATTCTTTGATAAAACTAGGTTACGCCCCCTATTGTTTAGCATTATTTTGAGGTCAATTCTCATCAGTCATTCATTAGTTTACTATTTCTAATATCAAAATAAAGATTTGAATAACTTTGCAAATTCTTGAAAGTTGATATTAATTATCAACTAAAGAATTATTATTTTCATTCATACAGTCATTTCACCTGCAAATTCCAGGACGTGCAGCGTACATTGGATTAGGATTTGGAGACAGATCAGACTCGTTTGATTTAAATGTGGCTTTACAAGACCACTTCAAATACCTACGGAAAGAACAAGAGGACGCTAGGCCACATCAACAGCTTGACCTGGGATTTAAAGATGGTGAAACTATCAAAATCAATATGAAGATTACGGTTAGTACTCCTATTGATTCTCTAACTAAGCTTTCTTATTGCTAAATACAAAAAAAAATATGTAAATAACACTTAAAATACAATAATGAATTAAGGCCTAATTAATGCTCTTGTAAAAATAAAGGCGATACCAACCAGTGTATCTCATTATTATTATTTTTTAATTGACCTATGCATGAGTCGAAAAAGTACGACGAATCAAGCTTCACTGGACTTGACCAATCAGTGGTTGTTGTTGATTTTGCACAGATGGATTCTGCTTCCCGTTCCATGGGTTAAACCTAGTTATTTTATGTGATACCCATAAGAGGAGTTGGGTTAATTAAACTGTTAGCCAGTGTTATGTACTGTACTAGAGGGTAGTGCAGCAAAACTTCAGTCTGGTTATGTCAGGTGAGCAACACGCGTTCTCGTGCGCATTTTCAGTACATAATAGTGGCGCAGTCGGAAAAAAGTGATCAAATTTGTGATAATTAGCGTTAATTTATGTGTTTAAACAAAAATATTCCATAATACATATCAATCATAGGCATAAAGAAGTGAAAATGAGTGTTAGGTTTGGTGAGTTCGACGTAGCACATGGCTGCTGGGAAAATTACATTACAAGGTTTGAATTTTGTCTAGAGGTGAACGAAATCGAGGAGGATTCGAAGAAAAAGGCGAATTTATTAGCGGTATGTGGCCCTGATTTATTTGACTTGATAATTTCTCTGATTACTCCAAAGAAAATAAGTGAGGTTACCTTCTCTACAATTAAGATTCAATTAGATGCACATTTCCATCCAAAACCTAATGAAATTGTAGAATCATTCAAGTTTCATACTCGCAATCAAGAAGAAGGCGAGAAAGTGCGTGATTATGTAGCTAGTTTGAGGAAATTATCGATTCATTGCAATTTTTTGAATATCGACCGCACTTTGCGCGATCGATTGGTATGTGGAATCAGAGATAAAGAGGTACAAAAGAAAATGTTGCAGCAGGCTGGGTTAACATTTACACTAGCTTGCGAGATAGCTATGTCACATGAATCTGCTAACAGCGATTCAAGTATAATAGGCACATCAAACATGAGTAGGCCAAGTTTAGATTTGGAAGAGCCTATGGAGGTAAATAAAATTACACTCAAAAAGAAACCTGGAGATACACAGTCCTGTTTACGTTGTGGTAAACAACACCGAGGTGAATGCCGATTCAAATGGACAAAATGTAATTTTTGTGGTAAAATGGGGCATATTGAAGCAGTATGTCTTTCAAAGAATAGAAATAAAGATAGTATGAGATCTAATTGTAATGGTTTGTATGAAACTCCTGTCAATTGGGTAGAACAAAAGAAGGTACCTGCTTTTTTACTAAACATAATGTTAAACGGCTGTGATATTGAAATGGAAGTGGATTCAGGTTGTGCGTTTACTTTGATAAATGAACCGACTGCCAGACTCATATGGAAAGGGAAATTACCAGAACTAAATAGTATGGATGTTACATTAAAAACATGGACTGATAATAACTTAATAATATTAGGGGAAACACTGGTACCTGTGTGTTACAAAGGAATTAAAAAGGATTTGCCTATAATTATTGCTAAAGGGCAAGGTCCAAGCTTGATTGGAAGGAATTGGTTTAATGATCTAAACATAGGATTACATGGGGTAAATTCTATAAGTATAGATACAGATATTACTAATTTACTCAGAAAATACAAAGATGTTTTCGAGGAAGGCTTGGGAAAATATACAGGGCCTATTGTAAATATTGCAGTAAGGGAAGGGGTCAACCCGAAGTTTTTGAAATGTAGGTCTATTCCGTTTGCACTTAGAGAGAGAGTATATACAGAAATAGATCGTCTAGTTGCAGAGGATGTATTGGAACCGGTACCTCACTCTGAATGGGCTACACCTATTGTACCGGTGATGAAACCGAACGGTAGTGTTAGACTGTGTGGAGACTATAGGTCAACTGTGAATACAGCAACGGACACAGACACATACCCCTTACCTACTTTGGATGAAGCCTTTACACAATTAAAAGGAGGAAAAATATTTACGAAAATTGATTTAGAACGAGCATATACACAGGTAGCAGTAGATGAACCCACATCTCAAATACTTACACTGAATACACCGAAAGGCCTTTACAAGGTAAAAAGATTACCATTTGGGGTAAAAGCCTGCCCAGGAATTTTTCAGCGGTTAATGTCGACATTGCTCGCGGGTATTCCAGGAGTGACCGTACTATTGGATGATATATTAGTGACTGGAACTAGTTTATCTCAGCACAATGAAAGGTTGAATATAGTTCTAAAAAAACTACAAAATGCTGGACTAAGGGTGAATAAGACGAAATGTAAATTTGCAGCTAAAAGTGTAAACTTTTTAGGGTTTGTCATTGATGAGTATGGCATTCACCCTAGTAGTGATAAAATTTGTGCTATTAAGAATACTCCGCCACCGCGTGATTTAAAAGAACTGCAAGCATTTTTAGGGTTACTAAATTTTTATGATCGGTTCTTGCCTAATAAAGCTTCTGTGGCAGAACCTTTATACAGGCTGCTTAGCAAAGATGTTGCTTGGAAGTGGAAGACAGAACAGCAAAGGGCTTTTGAAAAGTTAAAAGAGGCTTTAACAAGTAAAGACACACTGGTTCATTATGATTTAAAGAAGAAGCTCATATTATCATGCGATGCTTCTCCATATGGACTTGGTGCTGTATTAGAACATGAAATGGAAGATGGCACTATTAGACCAATCATGTTTGCTTCAAGAACTATGAATGTTCATGAACGCAATTATGCGCAAGTCGATAAAGAGGCTGCGGCAATAATTTTTGGTTTGAAAAAATTCCACCAATTTATTAGTGGTCGTAAGGTAACAATTAAGACCGACCATAAACCTTTATTGGGGTTATTTGATCCGCGACGCCAAATTCCAAACATAATTTCTCCAAGAATGCTAAGATGGGCACTTTTATTGAATTCTTATGACTATAAAATAGAATATGTTCAAGGCAGAAAACTGGGGAATGCTGATGCCCTTAGTCGCTGGCCATCAACAGACAAGGAAAAGGAGGAACAGGAATATTCTGGGGTGCTCCTGATTGAAGAGACACCGTTAGACTTGGAATTTTCAGCAAAGGAAGTAGCAAAGCTGACACTTAAGGATCCTATATTAAGTAAAATAATATTCTGGATACGCAATGGTTGGCCAAATAAAGTAGAGGATGATTACAAGATATTTTCAAAGAAAAGAGATGAGCTGTCCACTTGTAAAAACTGCATTCTATGGGGCAATAGAGTTGTATTGCCTAGTAAAATGAGGAACAAAGTTCTAGAAGAACTGCATGTTAACCATGATGGTATAGTTATAACAAAAGCTATGGCAAGGAGTTATTTCTGGTGGCCAGCTATTGATAAACAAATTGAGGACATGATTAAACAGTGTCATATCTGTGCAGAGAACAGGAATTTGCCTACAAAGGCAATACATCACTGGATAAGGCCAGACAAACCATGGTCTCGATTACATATAGATTATGCAGGGCCATTTCAAGGTAAAACATTCCTTATATTAATTGATTCATTCTCAAAATGGCCAGAAGTCAAAATAGTTCCAGATATGAGTAGTTCGACATTGGTGAAGATTGTGAGGGAAATATTTGCTGAACAGGGACTGCCAGATACTATTGTAAGTGATAATGGTAGAAGTTTCATATCCGAAGAATTTCAGGACTATTGTAAAATAAATGGTATCAGACATGTGTTAGTAGCACCATATCACCCAGCATCAAATGGACAGGCAGAGCGGACTGTTCAGACAGTAAAAAACAAATTGAGAAAACAATCTTCAGAACCATGGCATTTAAGACTTCCGAAAATGTTGTACGGGTTACGTACTACACCAAATAGCATCTGTGATAAAACACCTGCTGAGCTGTTAAATAATAGACATTTTAGGACTAAATTTGATTGCTTAAATCCACTTCTCGCTAGAGACAAAGAACGTCAAGGCGATGTAGACAATAATGAAATAGTTAAGGTGAGATCTTTTGATGTTGGCCAAACAGTTTACATCAAGAATTATTCTGGGGGAGCTCGATGGTTGAAAGGAGTTGTAGAGAGGAAGATTGGAATCTGTAGGTACCTCATAAGATGGAACGGAAAAATTTTGAAGAGACATATTAATCAAATTCAAGATTTTGGGGGAGAGAGGATTTGCACCGAAAATTTGGATGAAAGTAAAAGAGGGAAAAATAACTACAACACTGAGGATGACGATGACATTGTATTACCGTCACCTTCAAAGTGGTCTGAAATTATTGGAGCATCAGGGCCACAAGACATTGAATTGCATCAGGATTCGCAAAATGAATCTATAGTTTTGGGAAGAACTAAAAGAGCTAGATCTGAGTCACCTCTGCAGCCAATAACTAAGAAAGCAGACTTAGATATCACCCTAGAAGAAGAAGAGTCAGAAGTAGAAGAAAATAGTGACACTGACAATTAGTGTCCTATATATGAGTGTAGTGTTAAGTGAATTTAGTTAATTAAGTGATAGTATTATAGTGAAGATAACATTAATTAGTACTTAGCATAGACATAAAAGACTTTAGTGAAAAGACTATTAGTGAGCCATCCCGGGGGAAAGGCATGTTATGTACTGTACTAGAGGGTAGTGCAGCAAAACTTCAGTCTGGTTATGTCAGGTGAGCAACACGCGTTCTCGTGCGCATTTTCAGTACATAATAGCCAGTAACAGCATGGTGTGACTATTATTACAGGCACTGTTGCAGAATTAACTTAGACTAAGTTAGAGTTTTAACCTAATTTTTTGGTTACTCCCTAAGGGTACCCATCCTCGACGTTATTGTCTCATATACAAATAATTAAAAAGGAACCGGGGGGGTCACTTTGGAGACTGGTACCCTCAAGAAGAAACTCTGATGTTTAAAGTACCTAATCAATGTATGCATTTACATTTAGTCTTGATGAATAAAAATTGTATTTATTCTTTTTTGATATTTCAGAAAAAAGATGGCAGCGAAGGCAGTCGGCCTCGTCGGGGCGGAGGCGCAGGCGGCGGAGGGCTGCTGCCCCCTCCCCCCGGCGGCTCGCGCCTGCCCCCTCCACCCTCGCCCCAACACGCGCCCTCGCCTTCCGGAGCTCCTCCCACGGCCAACTCGGAGTGGGGGGAGTTCAACTCTGCTAGGTATACTTACTATAATATACTTTATTGACACCAAACGCACAGACAAAGGAAACAATACAAAAACACCATACGTCATGCTTATTTAATACTAGCTTTACCCCGCGGCTCCTCCCGGATTAACGGGGAATGAGAGTTTCTTGCGATAAAAGGTGGCATAAGCTACTGCCCAAGGTCTATTGTATGATGTGATTGTATCTTTATACCAAGTATCATTAAAATTGTTTTAGTAGTTTCAAAGCAATCAAATTTTTGATCGTTAGATGCAGAAAGTCAAAGAAGGAGACCTTTTGCAGAAATCCACCAATAACTGAATCAACAGTGGACTTCTTATCAAAGGCAATGGTTTCTTTGCTTTTTTGCCTGTATGTTGAAGTGCTTATTGTTAAATTGCATAAAATTATGGGCATTGTTCATGCTGTTAACAAAAAATCCCTATTCATGTGAAATTGACTACTATGCAAAAAATGCAAACAGCATATTAAGATAACTGGTCTTGACTGCAGTACTAATGCTAAATAAAGGAAGTAGTTAATGGTGTGTATGAGTAATTGACTTTATCACTTTATGTAGTTGAATTGAAAACAAAACATAAGGTACGGGCGCCAAAGAAGGCCCACTTAAATTTTTAGATATTTTGTTTCCCAAATAAATATATTATAATTTCCATTATGTTTTTTCTTTACTTTACTTAACTGCAAGATTTTACAAGGATTTGTCCTTGTATATTTATTTGGGAAACAAAATATCTAAAAATTTAAGTGGGCCTTCTTTGGCGCCCGTACCTTACTTCATAATAGTTGCAGCTATAATTTTGAGGGTAAAATTTGATATATGTACATTTTCAGAACAAAAAAAACAAGAAACTATTTCCTAGAGTCTCCCTATCCTAGGTTTTGTGTTGGTAATTTCACAAATAGCTATTTATTCATTACTAGTTATGAATATGACTGAAAAGATTACAATAAAAAATTAATGAATTAGAGAAAGGAAAATTGTTTACTAACATGTAAAATGTGCTATGTAATATAAATAAATGTTAAGATTAATTATTTTTAAAAGTTTCTGTGTGCCTCTTCTTTTCTGCCTGATTTATGTGAATGTAAAATTGAAATCCTGATAACTAATACCACATATACACATACATGACCTTAAATAGTAATAAGGTTACTTTTTGTATTGAATGTTTGTTTGTTTTGTTTGTTATCAGCGCGGCGAGCCAGCAAGCGGCCGAGCCCGCGATAACGCCCGCGAGCCAGCAGAACTGGGTGCAGTTTTGAACATCACCCACCCAGCCATTGTGATTTGGTGTCTGCACACTACCAGTGCCAGCCGGGACCGGGGGGTACATTGCACAATACTTAAGCAAATACTTAACGATTTAGACTTATTATAGTATCATGTAGATACGCGGTTATGACTGAAATTATGCCTCTGAATATTTTCGCTCATTTCTGTAAGACCAATTGCAATGCAATGTTTATATTAAAAGTATTATACTGAATTTCTTGCTAAATTGTTCAGCATTTTATTATTTGAAAGTATTTTGAGTGAAGTTATGAAGTGTCAAGCGAAAAGTTTATGCTCGGTCACGTTGCTATGCACTGGTATTTTTCGTATAAATATTTTTTATCATTTTTTTATTTTAATTGTTTTTATTTGTTAATTAAGTTTCTACATTCCATAATACATCGCCACACACACTACAGAGTATTATATTATGTTCTGTGGATACCATTGAACCTTAATGCTTAGGTCTCACTGTATCATTCCTTCTTTTCTTTTCTTTTATTTGTTTTTTATTTTTGTTTAATTTCCTAAAAGGCTTTTCCTCCAGAGCCACCTGTAACAAAAGATAGGAAATCCGTAGTAAGTTTATTTTTTATACAAATCTAAATATAGTAGAATTTTGTAATAAGTAGTTTGAAACGGAAGCAATATTCTTGAGACCAGTGGCGGCTGGTGCCTCACAGACCCGGTGGTGCACTGCATAAATATGTTTATGCGTATTTTAGGGAATAATTACGAAATAAAAGTTGACTCCTGTTTCCGTCCAAATACCTAGCTTCTCAACCAAAAACAACACAGGGTAGGTAAGCAAAAAAAACTAACTAATTCACATTCACATAGGTAACCACTTCTTTTTATCATACATTTCACTTTTGAAAGTTCCAATGAACGATTTATTTTTAGTTTTACACTCTTGTTTTAGATTGAGAAAAACCAAGGCGGTCCCGCTGATTTAATATCCAGTTTATTTTGATAAGTCCTATTGTTTTTAATAAAGTCAATATATTACTTTAAACACTCATTTTTTTGCACATAATTCGTACCAATTTTTCGTAAACAAGTAATGAATAACGCTTTACCAAAACAAAATATTAATGCACACGCGCGAGATTACTGGCAAACAGTGACAAGTGTACGTTCAAGTCAAGCAAGGGGGGTCAAGGCCTTGGGTCATACGAGCGCGAACTTCCGTATTCTCTCGGTAATTTTCGGAAGCGGTCGCGCGTGCGGCGCACGAACTATCCAAAAATTCCAATACATTTTGTACCAAGCATCTCCCGTCTCACGCGCCGGGCAGTTTGCATCGCGTTTCATACAAGTTGTAGGAGCTGTCTGCGTGCGCTTTACCGAGCGCACGGAGACATTTTTGTTTAAGCAATAATGAGATCTAATTTCTTTACAGTAGCAACTAGAACTACTTGACTCGCATATGATCGTAAAACAGATGTTACGTACTATAACAATGTGATGTTTTATGATTTTTTTGTAGAATGCCGGTATGAATGGATACCTAATTGTTGTGAAAGTTTATAGTAATCTAGGTATTTTAAATAATTTTGAAAATGGTGGTGCAGCGCACGAGCGCACTTAAGGTACAACCGCCACTGCTTGAGACCTACAGCAATTTACAAAACAGAAGAAAATCTGAACATACACAAATAACAGCCGTCACTCCACTCCATATAAATTATCGTATTTTATTTTCTTAAAATATCGTTTCGATTTTTTCGATGACTACCTTACTTTGTCAGTCATAATCGCGTATGGCTAGTTTCACAAGCTTACTAGTAATATAGTACGAACTTTGGATGTTTCTGTATGTCTGTTCTGTAGCGTGACTTGATAATAATCATTAATACGTACGGGTCCCCAAAAAGATAACTAGTTAATGTATGTAACGCGATAAGTTTACTTAATACGAGAATTTACTTAAGATTATCCAATGGTGAAAATATTTATGAACGATTTGGGCTGTTGAGGCAATTTCTTTAGTTTTGTAGGTATTATACATATATTTATTTTAACATCATAGATACCAGATCACAATATAAAGTAATGTAACTTAATAATATGTGTTAAATTACGATATAGGTACTATTTATGTATGTATATGTTTGTAACACTTTGTATTTATAATCTTAGTAGTATTGCGGTAGACGCTTTCGGCTATTGTTGTTGATGTATGTTGTTAAAAAATGCATGGTCATAGACGGTTTCAATGTAAATAGACGAAATAATATATTTCAAAGAATTTAATAATAATATGTAGAAGTACATTATTGTACAAATCACACTATTTCACTTGGAAATAGATCTGTTTTTCGGCATTATTGTGAGAATTGTACAAAAATAATAAAGGAAAGTATACCTTATCATTATTCTAATTTTGTTTTATTAAAATGTTTATTATTGATTTAACGCGTCGGAAAAACTCATCGATTTGGGACGTGTTTCGGGGCTGTCTGGTAAAGGTTAGGTAATTTACTGATTACAACCTTATCGTTTCGCACTATGTGGTTGTATTTTCATTGCGTTACTGTAGCGCGTTGAAAAAATAAATGATACATGGTGGTTGAAATCACACCTTTTTATGTCAATTTGTTATGCTTCTGACCTTACAGCAACGCGGGCCTTCCGGCGTTCTTTTGTTTTAAAGGGTCGCTGGAAAGAGGCAGGTCCCGCCTTGAGCCTATAAGGAAGGCCCGCGTTGCTCTAAGCTTCTGACTAAAACACCTGTAGTAAAGAAGTCAGTCAATATAAATATACGGGGAGCGAAAAACTGAGCATAATCCTGTGAAATAACACAAATGATTGAGTCTGATATTCCGCGGTAGGTACTCATTTGTATCAGAAAACGAGTGTTCTACTGGTGCGAACGCGGGGCACGTGAGGCGTGAAATTGAAATTGTCGCGGATCGAGATATACCAATTACACGGATTTGTACCGAACTTGGTTTTCATATCTATTCCGTTCTTTTCAACGGTGGTATATTAGATTGCCATGGGTTTTTCGGTAACATATTTTCCTCGGATCTGCATGAAGCAAGCAACGCACTACTTATGTACAGCCTATCCAGTCCAACTTTGACCAGGGAGAGCATAGCATGTTTTTTTTCTTTGGCCGCCCACTTGGATTTCAGGTACAAGGAATCACTCGCTAATAGCGATTTTCAAATTCAGCGATGATGTCCAGAACCACCGAAAACAATTATAAGCAATTTGTTACAAGATTTGCCACTCACCTTAAAAACTTGAGCGATATTTCTATTTCTTTACAAGTCTATAATGATAACATCTACAGCTAAACTTCACTAACAACAGAAATTATATTTATTGGTCACACAAATCATCATCATCATTTCAGCCAGTAGACGTCCACTGCTGGACAAAGGCTTCCCCCAAAGATCTCCACAAAGATCGGTCCCGCGCTGCCCGCATCCAGCGGCCTATTGCCAGCGGTCACACAAATAGTATAACTTAATTATTATTATTTATAGTGAAGTAGAGCGACATTAATATAATATTTTGTAAAACTGCTAACGGGACGGCAGCGGCGGCGGCGGCGGCGCTCCAGTAATGCGGGGTCTCGTGAAGATAGCGCCACCGCCGTGAAATGCAATTTACAACGAGACCCTATGTTGTCTGAAACCTGAACAGCTTAAATAAGCTAACGTGTTTTTATATCTTTCTGTGAAATGGTACAGGCGGAATTAGTTGCTTATCTTAAAGTTTGCGTTTTGAGCTTAACATACCTCACAAACTCTGGTGTTAGATTTATTGAGCCGCTTTGAGGCTAGGATAGTAGCCCGAGCCAACGGCTTTACATGCTTCTTAAAAATGTTAAACTTCTCCATCACATAAACTTTTGATTGAAATTACTATTTTGTATGTGACTACTAGTTTTTTCGTTTCCGTGAAAAGTTTCGTTGCTAAAAACTTTTGACTGACCGTGTCATTTCAGTATTTGGCAAGCTGTCTTTTACGGCCTGTATTTTCGTGTGGCCCTAATTCATTGCTCTCGAGTGTATTTGCAGCTGGAACGTTCAATTGTGAATTCAAAACTATGTAGGGGCAGCGAGCTTTTATACGCGTACAACTCAATTTACAGTTGCGTTCAAACGTTTTTTGTTTCGGTCGTAAATAAAGGTATAATAAAACGACATTTTTACACGTTGATTAAACCTTAGAGTGAAAACGTGAGATTGTAAAGTTTAATGTTGTTGGCCTTGTCATACGTTATATTCCGCTTACAAACTATTGTGTGAAGTATGGTGGCGCATTTTTTTTCCGGGAGTAACCTGTTCGACACCCGCCCCTTACCAATGAGTTTCCTCTTTCAAAATATGTGAGTTTATACGTGTCGGGTGGGAAGCACACGCTCAGTTAAAAATGATAGGTTGACTGGTCAGGTCAATTCTTTCTTGTGTTGAACGCTAGTAGGAACCTAATACTGAGTAGGCTAGAAAACCTCGACGGTGGAGTATAAGAGCTATAACGTAAGGAACCCTAAATATTTAAGGTCTAGTTAGCAAATTAGGTTACTTAAACGAATCACTTTCGGGTCCATAACTATCTAGTTACGCTTTAGAAAAGCTCCCGTGACTGAAATTTGGCTCATGTAGGTTTGCTGCGGTGATAGCTCATCTACTAATGAAACGATTTTTCCTACACTGAATAGTTGCTAAATAAATAAATAACTATATGGGGACATCTCACTGATATACATATATTATAATTAAATATACAACATCCAGACACAAGGCAAACACAAGGGCTCATCAATCGTGCGTGCGATGTATACTCGTAGGTACTATTCTAGCATCAACTTTATCACTCACAAGCATTATTTAAAAAGTGTCTGTCGTTGGACAAAACACTCACTAAAGATCTTCCACAATTACTATTCTCTGTTGCGAGCAATGTGTAGGAAAAAAGCTTTTAAAAAACAAGCACAGAGGTTACTAGCTATATTATTGCCCATTTTATGCCATGTACATACATAGGTAGCTACTGGTACAACTGCATTCCATTTTGTACTGTATTGTGTAAATATAGTAGAGTACATAGTGTACCTATTGTCATTTTTACTGATCCGCCGCGCCGCCGCGCGTTAGGTGTGAAACTTTACGAAAGTGCAAACACGTTCGCAGCTGCACCTAAAAAAGGTTGCAATCAATTTTGAACAGAGCTTTTAGGCTGGGTGAACTTTTGGTTCTCGGGAGAATTTTAGACAAAATATTTGAGCTCTTATCATTATCACTTTTACATCCCGCGATTCGTGTTAACAGTTTTTCTCGTGGGAATCAGGAATTTTCCCGCGGTAAAAGGTAGCCTATATTTTTTTCCCAAGGTCTATTCTATCTGTGTACCAAGTTTCATTAAGATCGGTTCAGTAGTTTCGGCGCCTATTCAATTATTAGGAATATTTTAGGTATTTTTACACCTTGGGCATCCTTGGATTACTTTATTGGAGTTTTATCCCAAATTTTTAATACTGTTAAAATAGAATAATATTAGCCTATATTACCCGGGGATAGTGTAGCTTAAATACAGTTTTGTAATTTTTGAAATCGGTTCAGTAGTTTTGGAGCCTATTCAATGCAAACAAACAAACAAACAATCAAATATTTCCTTTTTTTGTACTAGTCATTTATACTCACCTTGTGCGAGTTGGTCGATGTGTTTAGGTTTCCTCGCCTCACGATGTCCTTCACCGTAAGGCCGTTAGTATTAAAAAAAATAGGTACTTATTACGAGTTTGAAAATCGCAAACATGTAGACTGGAACGTGGCGGGCTCAAACCGTAGTCTACTGACTTGAAAGCAACCATAAACTACGCAACAAAAGCTATCTAAAAAAAAGAAAAAACAATACCAATTAACTAAGTTGTAACATTACCTACGATAGAAATTGGCAGGGAAAGGGATCACGGGAAAGGAATAAAAATATTTTGGGAAAGTACTTCACTCCCACGGAAAAAAAGATTAACAGCGTTTGGCTGGAAAGCTAGTGCTACTAAAATTGAAACATTAAATTTCCATCCATTAAGCCTGAGGTATATTTATGAAATTGAAATCCAGTTTGAGTACCTAAGGCCTCTGCCTCGAATTTTGCGGGCAGCGGGGCGACGGCGGCGGCGGCGGCGGCGGCGCGGCAGGTCACCGATTGACTGGAGTGCACCGCTCGTTGCCCGCCCCCGCGCCGCTGTTTTCGAGAACCGGTCCATTTGATTTTACGCATAAAATCCTGCCGCTCCCGCGCTGCCGCCGCTGCCGCCCCGCTGCCCGCTAAATTCGAGGCAGAGGCCTAATGCTTTCATCGGCTTCATAACCTATTGGAGTCACGCGTCGATCTCTGGTGGCGTGCCCATTTAGGCCCAGATTTAAATTCCTCGGCACTTTCAGCACATAATTGGATCATGAGATTTATCGAGAATCCTCATCACAAATAATCTATTAACGTTTTAACCGCCATGGTCCGAAAGACTTACCAAATCGAGCTCAAAACGCCGCCGTCTCATAAATAAGACTTATGTTTTGACTGATTGATACTGATTTTGTTTCTATGGCTGGCGGTGGGAGCAAGTTCTTAGAAAATATGCTTGGCGGTTAAAAGGTTAATGTGACAAATGATATGACTGAATTTGTTCTTAAAAAGCACCTTGAGATGTCAACTTAACTATCTAGAGATGTAATAAATGCGCATTATAGTGTAAGTGATTAATTAATTATACATAGAAATGATCATTTAGGAGGTCATGAATGTTGTAAATAGTCGTACATTAGTTTAGTCTGTCTTTTCGATAATACAGACCACACACACATATATATACACCAACATAATACATACGGTTACTTATATTCAATTTCATAACATGCATTACCATTTATCATTATCAAATATTATCTGTATCAAATGGAATGATCATGTAGTTTGTTGGATGGAGTAAAAACGAGTTGTTGATTGGCAAGGGTCTGAGTTGGGTGATGGGTGGCCGACCGGGGAATCGAACTGCGATGCGGAAGCGAGCTGCCGAACCCTCATTGATGGACTTTAAGGACTATTATGTACCTATTTTCTTACCTACCTCGTTTATATCTGGTTCTGTCAGTCTAATATTTCCCTATGGAGCATTTATGGGTATATAATTGACTAGCTTTCCGCCGCGGCTCCGCCCGCGTTAACAGTTTTTCCCGTGGGAATGAGGCATTTACCCGCCGTAAAAGGTAGCCTATTTTACTCAGAGTGAACGTAGCTTTCTAATGGTGAAAGAATTTTCGTACTCGGCACAGTAGTTTTTGAGTTTATTCATTACAAACATACACACACACACACACACACAAAATAATAAAAATCTTTCCTCTTTATAATAATAATAATAATAGTATGATTAGTAAACAAATAAATATATTTATTATTCACTTTTCCCTTTACCCTTGGCCTGAAAGGCCACATTTGATGTTTAATCTATAATTTTAGAAAGTTTTTGTCCAATTTTAAATTATACAGTACAGTGCTAAGTAAAAGGAAACAGTGTTCCATTTTAAGTACGTGCAGTTTCACGTTCTTCCGAGCTCCTAATTGTTATATCGTCCGCCCCCGCTGGTTCGCCCAGGATCTGGTGTGCCGCGGGTGCGACAAGTCTTAACTTCCATAATGTCAGGTACGAAAACAAACATTCAGTATACCAGACACATATTAATGAGTATCTAAGATGGGTTATTACTATTATATTCTTCTAGATCAACCTAAAAAAACCCAAGAAAAACGACTTCCTTACTCTATGGTCAGATAATACCAAACTCAAAGAGGTTTGAAAAGCCGCGCTTCGCTTAGTTGTAGGTATATTCCATGGTATATTATTATGGTATGTTACATGTATATTCTCACTTCTCTGACCAAACTGCTCTCTGTTTTTTCGAAACAAATGGTCGTGAATATGTCAAAACAACGTTTGCTCTACATCGCTGATTCATCGAAACAAAATGGCGCATTTGTAAAACATGTCGTATTTTTTGTCGATATAGATAGAGGTAGAATGAAATCCGTTAGTTATTAAAATTCGCAGCGCACTTGTCGTCTTCCGCGCTCTAATCCGGCCTGATGGAAATTCTATGTCCTGATTTTCTAGAGCGTATTATATTACCTCCCCCCCGATCAGTAGTCAGAGGTACGGCGCTTACAAAATCGAGAACAATGTCTATATTATAATTTAGCACCTTATAAGTATAAAATAAACGGTTTTCACGATAAGTTATTATTTTGTTTAGATTTATTATGTGTGTAATTTTGGTAATAAAATCATGATCATTATTATTTTTTTAAATACCTAAGCATAATTTGCTTAAGTATTTTTGAAATTTGTTTTTCTTAATATATGTGCCTATACATATAAGTGTAAGTTTTCTGTTTTCATCTTTTACTTAGGTAACGAAATTTTTAAAATGTTTTTCTATAGAAAATTGTTACCATATTTCAATCAAATTAAAAATAACTCATGACATGATAAAAAAACATAAATCATAAATGGAATAGAGAATGGAAATTTAAATTAAAGTTATAATATAATATATATGAAACTCGTGGAATGAATGAATGCGGTGTTCATTCAATCCAAAAATCAATTTCTACAGACAAACTTTTATATGAATCATGTGAAGGCGGGTGGGTTGGTATTCGTATATGCTCTACTACTCGTAAATGTAGGTCACAGCGAGCGCACCAAACAATGGGTTTCAAAGGTAATATATGTTTTCATATTGCATGTTGGTAACTAAAAAGTAAAATTAAAACATAATATCTACTTTGATCATTTTTAGATAGGTTGAACAAATTAGGATAAATTGTTGTACAAAATTTCCCGGAAAGTTAAAAGTCCTACTCATATTAGCCAAACAATACAATATAAAAAAAAATTATTCTGGTTCCATCCAAGTTACAGTTATTGTAATTTGTGGATTTAATTATTTTAAATATAAAATTCATCATTTATACATTCATCACTACACTTTACTCATTGTAGTTTACATATTAATTAATGTTGTTTAATATATGCGTGAAATACTAAATTATAGTTCAAAAACAAAGAAAAATACTAACTTTGTGTGTATGTTTGAATGAGTGTGTGTGAACTAAAAAATAAGGAAATAAAAGTAGGTATCTGAAATACATTCAATGTTTTTTTTTCAGTAATCTGTTATGATTCCGCTGATACCTTATTTACTTTTCTAATGACACTTGACTTAGGCCTGTTTACTGAAATTTAAGCGATAACTACATAACTTAAATACCTAAGAACACAAATAAATGAACTCTAGCTCAGAACAAGGGAGAGCCCTGGAACCCTCACTTAGTCCTGGCCTAATTAATAGGGGACTGTTGTAGGCTGTATTTACAATAGTACCTAGTTCAGAACATTACAGTCCTTTCGCGCCGACAATTGTGAACTTTTTTAAAAGAAGTACTCCATCTACTTCGTAAAAAAAACATGTCCATTTTATGACTATAATAATATGATAAAGAAAATGGACTTAAAGTTAAGCATGCGGGCATGTGTGTGAAGCTTCCTTTAAGTTAAGTGTTTTACTATCTACCTACACGATAAAGAATAATTTTAATACAAATAAGGAACCTGTTATGTTATTTATTTTAAGATTGTAAAAGTAGAATTCTTATAAGGTAAGTACTTACAAACACAAGTTATTAAATACTAGCTTTCCGCTCCGCAGGTCCGCCTACGCTAACAGTTTTTTCTCCGTGGGAATGAGGAATTTTCCCGCGGTAAAAGGTAGCCTATGTGTTATTATTCTGATGTATTAGCTATATTATTGTAAAGTTTCATTTAAATCCATTCTTAAGTTTTTGAGAGAATGAGTAACAGTCATCCATACATCCTTGCAAACTTTCGAGTTTATGAGTTGAAGATGAACTAAGTAAAGGAGCTGTTTTTATGATTTGAAGTCGAGTCTTCCCTATACTTTTTTTCAGTGTTTCAGCACATCGCATGCATAACATGGTAAGTTGGAGGTTGGAGGTCTTTGTGAATACGAGTACGACAGGAGGTAAGCAACCGCAACTTTAGCGAGTCTACGGGTGGGTAGTTTGTTAGTAGTTAATTTACTTGAAACAGTTTAATTCTAATATATTTGGAGAGGTGTGTACACGTGTGCGTAATGCGTGGATTTAATGAGTTCATTCACTATAGATAGATAGTAGATACATTATTATGTTTAGCGGGATTTTACCCGACGAAAGAAGGAAAAGTATTTCGTATTGTATTATATCATTGTTGCTTTGCTTTGCTACCGACAGAAAGCGCGCGTACTGTAGGTACATCGACGGCGTCTGCCTACATTGAAACTTTCTTGTATTTAAGGGCTTCACACATATCAGCTATAATGTATATTGATGTACATTACATTCGTTGTTACATTATAGCTGCAGTGCTGTGTGTTGTTTCCTGGAGATTTCTATGGAAAGACGTAATGAGATGTATCGTGCTATAATGTAAAAATGTACATTATAGCTGCTGTGTGTGAAGCCCTTTATTATTGTAATGTATTTATTTTAGTTATTTGCGTTGGAAAAAATATTTAATTGGCGTGCTTGTAAAATAAAAATGATATGCGCGAAAATGTTGTTATGAAATTTCTCGTCTATTATCAACAGCTCTGTACAAAATATATTGTGCTATCAGGCACTACGGTTGTAGTGTAGTTTTTATGGATATTAAAAACAAATATTAATCCGACATTTTCTCGAACAAGAAATGTAAGCTCTAGAATCCAGGTAAGTAAATCTCTGAAGAACCTCTTAAATTCCCCGTGGCGTTAGCAGTTTAAATGTTAAAAACCACTAAAGATGCAGTGCGAGGCAAAATGGGTAGGTAGGTACTCATAAAAATACGGGTCAGACGTAGTGGCGTTACTCAAGTTATGCTAGCTGCCATCTTTTCCTTCATAACTTTAAAGTATGTCTTTCGAGATCCTTCCTTATCTTCAGACAAAAACGAAAGTCCTAATATTTCTTGAAGAGAGTTTGCTATAATTTACGCAAAGTTTCAGAGATGAATAGAATATACTTTATTGCACACAAAAAGTACAAGAAAAAAAACACAAGTGTACAAAAGGCAGGCCGCTGCTAAGGTAGAAACTATCAGGCAACCCAAGACTAGTATGACTAACTGAGATGTAAGCAAGTGCTCGATGTTTCGAATTTTGATACCACAAAAAGTCAGTCATCCTTTTAGTTATATAAATCTAACAGTGTACCTAAATTACAAAAAGATATTATTATACTTTTTGACAATGTGGAAGAGTTTTCATATGAAAACTATTCAAGCAACATTTTATCAAAGCTTGGAAACAACTTTGAAACAACGTAGAAATAACCTATACTAAGCTTCTATAAATAAATAGTTACAATTATTACAACAAATTCGACCTATATTCAAACAAAAATCAGCTACCTATTTATAAAAATGAGATGCAGAATTCAATGTCCAGCAATGTTAAGCCGTGAGTTTTAACACGTCATGCAATTTATTGCCGGCGTGAAACGTGTTAACAACGGTTTGTGGAGCAGCCTGCGACTATGTAGATTAATGGCGTAATGTAATTTCAGCACTTGCTAGGGTTGCAATTTTTTATCTTCATTTCAAAAATAACTCTACTAGTATTCATTTTATGAACAACTAACAAACTTTGCTAGGCTATTGTTTAAGTTTTTGTGGCTACTGATTTACGTCGTTCAAGACCTTCTTCTTCTTCACTTCACACTTAAAGGCGGACGTCTAAGAGCTTGCAAGCCCGGTGAAGCTTGATTGGTCGTACCTTTTCGACACAAGCATAGGTCAATTAAAAAAAAGTCTAAGAGCTGCGCTTTTGTTGGTGGACATTGGTTTGAGACTTTATTAAGTAAAATTGATTCTTTACATATTGGTGTGAAGACAACATTAGTACCTAACTGTCTTTACAAAGTATTTACATTTATTTTTGGTTCTATTTTAAATTATGATGTACGCAATTTTGTTTTTAATATATATAATAATAATTGATGATCTGAAAATTTTCGCTCATGGCGACTAATTCGATTCCTATATAGACAGCCAGATGGCTTAGTAAATTATATGTAATATATTTGTGTAATACCTGACATGCACTTGATAGATTATATTTAGATTACATTACAAGAATACTCTGCGATAAGAGATGCCCATAAATGTGCTTTTTAATTTAAAATATAAAAATAATGTTAATTGATTCTCTACAGGATTCTAAATATATTAGATAATGCTCAGAAAAGCCTTACAAAAAAGGTCGAGCCGATACAAGGCCTTACAAGGGAGACTAGACTAGTTGTAGACCCATAGGTTTTATGTCTTGTTAATGTTAAAGTTCAAGTCTCGTATAAAATATATCACGAGTAAGAATGATGTGCGCTCCCCTTATTACACTGACCCCTGTTATGATAGTTCAGCAACCCTATACATTATTTTATATTTGCAACCCTAATTGCTAGCTATACGTCCGTTAGAGCAACGTTGCAATTCTAATGTTTTCCTGTGTCAAATATAGTTGTTGATTTAACAATGAAGTAATTTATTGTCTCGTATTATTATGTAGGTGTACGCTCTCTTAATATAGCGGAGATAAAAACAATCCATTTATTAGCTTCTACATACAATAATTTTACCTTATGAGTACACAAAACCCTCCTCTTTTCTGTCTCCTGATTCTACGAGTAAATAGGCATACCGTACTAAAAATACTTTATAAGTATTAAGTACGTATTATTAATTCATTTATTGTACAAATGTTTTCTTTCCAATTGTATCTCTTTTACGAGGACGTTGTTGGTTTGCTCTAGAAGATTTGGAAATTCAGTCCGCTGTTCACATAGTCCAAATTTAAACAGGTTAATTCGATTAAAATTCGTTTCGATTGTAGATTGCGTATCGGATATGTATATATGTGTGAAGTATGTGTATGTGTGAACGTATGTCAATTTAACAGGAGTGCAGTTCCCCAAACAACATATTGTAGTATGTTCTAGTACATATAGTACCTATCTGTCGCTCAATCAGTGAGCCGGACGTGAGCGTTACGCGTCAAAGGGATTCTGAACGAGATTTAATACTGTTTTTTTATTTGTTGATAACGCGTAGGTAGTGTTGGTAAAGTTATATACTTAGCTGTGTATTTACTTTTGATTTGACTTCTTGTTTGTATAATACTACAGAGCTCTGAGTTTGTAGGGTATTTATTATTATAATTTAAATAAAGTTTATATCTCCAAATTTTAAAAATGTATGACAAAATAAAAAACCCATAAAACTGTCCAGCCAGTAAAAATAAAAGTCTGCCAGCCTAAACCACTATGTGTTATAACTAGTACAAAATACGTTGCCGAAATTTTATTATCTCCTCGCACTATTGCAGCGAAAAAACGACGTCTCGTTTATTTATATAACGTTCAATTGTCAACGGCTGTGAAATATGTGATTCTCACTATGAATCCTGGATCCTGGATAACAGTATATTTCGTCGTTGCCAAAACAAGACCTTGTATGTGCACAGATGGTACTTTTGAGAAAATCGAAAAAAACTTCTTCGTGAAAAAAAAATGTATGGAGGCATGTCAATTTTATTTTTGTTGTATATGTATCTATATTTCAGACAATTTTTATAGTTATTACAGTATCGATACCGAGACATTAATCCACTTTTTTTTTATTTTTCTGACGACTGCTGCACATGAGAGGTTTTAATTGCTAATTTTAGAAACTTAAGAGGTTTTATGAAACTAAAAATAAAAGACTACTATAAATTCAACCTCTATAATCTCACGTATTTTAAGTCGACATTCTCAAAAATACAAAATATAAAAGAAATAGTTCAGTTCAGTCACAAAAATAAGAGAATCATAAAATGGATGATAAGTAGTCGGTCTACGTAGATCTTCTTCTTTGTCGTTACACTCTTGGCAGAGTGGTCGTGGTCGTCATAGCAGGGGTGGTGGAAAGCTTAACTATTCGTCGCCATTCCTCTCGTACCGAAGCTTTCCTCGCACATTCGTGAAGTGGACCATTCAGAGCAGACTTCACTTGGTCAGTCCAGCGCATTAGCGATCTACCGCGCGCCCTCACGCCATCCACTTTGCCCTGGACTACAAGTATACGTAGATAGGTAGATAGGTCACACTAAATGTTTTGCGTAACTTAAAAAAACAACATGTTATAACCAAAGTATTATGTTTAGGTATTGCTTTCCAAAATACTCTCCTAAACATTAAAAAAAAAAATTCATGAGATCGAACCATTTTTAAAACAGGAGGACCACTGATCTGAAGATATGTTTTCTATGAGGGGGTCCAACGACAACAAAGTTTCCAAACTTTTAATTCTTCGTGTAAAATTTTATGAATTTGGCTCACACCAATCCCCAATAGTCCTCGAATTGTCTCATAGGTAATCCGCGGGTTTTCTTCAATTAGCCGCTTAACAGTAGCCACATTATTTTCGTTGACGGCAGTTGAAGGCTGCCCTTCACGAAATTCGTTATGTAGAGAAACCCGACCTCACTGAAATTCAGCAAACCATCGCCTCACGGTGCTCAAACAAGGTGCTTCTCCCCCAAAAGATTTTGACAAGCGGCACAGTCTTGCAGAGAGAGAGAACTTTTAAAATCATAAAAAATCATCGCTCTAAAACATGAAGTAAGAAATTTTAGAGTTTTATTTTATTTTGGGCGCGTAATTTTTGTTTTCTTCATGCTCTAAAATATTTTCGGTTTAATTCCATTTTCGTTGCGTACCTACGTTGAAATTTAATGTAAGATAAAAAAACATGATTTCGCGCAAACATTTTTTATTACTATGAAGGTCTATTCTATTATACATCAATGTCATATTGGTAAAGATACCAAGTTTCATCAAGTTTACGCCCCACGGCTCCGCCCGCGCTTACAATCTTTCCCGTGGGAATGAGGTATTTTCCCGCAGTAGATAGTAGCCTATGTCCGGCACCAAGGTCTATTTTACCTCCGTACCAAGTTTCATCAAAATCGGTTCAGTGGTTTTGGCGTGAAAGCGGACGTAACAGAAAGACAGACAGACAATAACTTTTGCATCTATAATATTAAATAATAGTAGGGATAGTAGGGATTGTCTCGTCTGGGGAATATTTATAGATTTCAGATTACTATCAAGGTTTTCGTCTTCTTCACTAATCTGTGTAGTTATTTGTCTCACCTAATAAGTATAGAGCATCTTTTTTGTACTTGAATAAGAAAGTACCTATGCAAGTCAAAACCTCGCAAGTGTTTATCATTAGCACAAAATATCATTTTAGCGATATTTAAAATATCTCATGTGCACAGTTGCACCACATGAGACATTTTGATTGTCAATTATTTTCGAGTGCCACATGGGAGATATTTATCGTCGCCTGTAACTCTGCGAATATATAAGATATTGACATGGGAGTTTTTGTACAAGGTGGAGAATTTGATTTTTTACAACATGGTGTAAAAAAGTGATTTTCGTCCAGGGCGTCACATAAGAGGTCTTGTTTTGGCAACGACGATTTGTATAAGTTACTGCTTTATTACTTGCTACGAGTTTTACTACGCCGTAGCTTTACCGTAGCAGATGTCTACGGAGAACGCGATCGCTCATTTTCAAGTTTAGCAGGATCAACGAGCTAGTTTTTTAGTTCAATTTAACTAATAATAATAAGTCATTTTGTTTGGAAATTGAATATTTGCGTTAGAGATAATGTTATGTTTGATCGTGCAGTGGAGTAGGTAAATCAACGAAATGCGACGCTACTCGTATTTACGAGTACGTACGAGTCGGTTGGGTTGCCGTGTCCTCAAAGTTCAAAGTATTTATTTTTAACTTTAGGATATTTACATCACCTAGTTATGTCATATTCGTTTGTGGCGAATTCAGAATTTTGGCTGTCTTCTGTGAAGAAGAACTCGCCGTAAGAAACTCCACAGGCGTTGCAGCTTTTCAAAATATTTTACAAAATATTAGATATTGTTTTATACAATTTTATTAATATAACAAAGAGTGCAAACGAAATATACAATTAGAGAAAGGCAACCAGTCAAAGTAGAAAAACTAAACTATGTAACTAATCAATCTATCACAAGCACAACCGGCAATCGACTAGAGCAGACCAGTCCCCCCAAGCAGCACCACGTTCACGAGTTTGACGTATGGGCACAGAAGAAAATAATAGTACTAAACCGTACAGAAAGGACACTCACCCCCCCGCGCTAAAATGATTCCCCGCCCGATATAGCGCCCCACGCCCCACGCCCCGCACCCCGCAGGCACCGCGGGACTCCGACTCCGCCGGTGGTGTTCGGGGGTGTTTTACATAGCGCCTAGCGCCATTGACTTGTAGCGGATATTCAGTTGTTAGTAGGTTGTCAAAATGCGTTTTCTGTATGGAGTAACCGCTCAGTGGTATGGGTCAGCCATCGCCGGGCTCAACCATTCTCCTCCCACTAAACCAATTTTAAAATGGATGAACAATATTCAGCACAGAATTCTCTGCGTTACAGTACGGCATTTTTTATTCCGAAGCTTGTGCTAGTAAACTGTTCGTTCAATCTCTGGTGCCTATATTTTATTAAGTTGGGAATGAATTGTTTGCTATCAAAACTATCCAGAATGAACAGTAAAAAAACAATTTCATAAGTACTTTGTACAATATCGTTGCACGAACTATGGAAAATTATTTTTTAAATTCACCTGTAGTTTTTGATTAAACACAATAGTATCTCTAGAAGACAAAGTAGTATTGTTACACACAAAAACATCAAATATTTACCAAAAAGCTATTGACTTAAAGAGGAACTTTCCAAAATCGGTTCATTTTGGTATGGTATTTTTCCCATTTTGAATCCTATTTCTCTTCAGTTGGTAGTTGTAATGTAATTTTCCTGTAAAAATATTAATTATTTGCTTGTGTTAGGGTCGATACGTCCATTTCTGCGAACGGCGCGCGGTGACTACATAAGTTGTCATTGATTAATTCCATTGGCATGCTTTACTTTATAAATTAGTTAAATAAAACTCTGTACCCATCTCTCTTCAAACAGAATATAAGACAATAGGATAATCGCCCTAATCGGATATTACATCTCGGCTGTATCCGTCTTTGAAGGAAGTTATTGCGTTCCATCGATTTTCTACTTGAATACACGGAAAATATAGAATCAAATAAGTATTCTTCATTCAGTACTAAATATAGAAGTAATTTTCCTCATTTATTGCTAACGGAGAATATTTTTAGGTTCTAAAATATCTTTAGGTCATAAAATCAAATACAAAAACTGGTTTTGAGCTGGATTCTATATGTCTAATTTTCACTAATCCGCTGAAATTGAATATTATTTTCTATAATTGAGATGTATTCTACAAAGTTATTTTGTCATTCGTTGGTTCTGCTTAGTGTCGATGAAAATTTAGGTATTTTGTTGCTCTTTGCCAACAAAATTCGAACTCAATGTGTTTTGTGGAAGTTAGCTTCAAATGAACACAAAGTATTCAAGTTTGCTGGGCTAGTTTGTTGCATTTACGTATATTGGTGCTATATTTTGTAACCCTACTATAATAAGTACAATATGATTACTATTTTTTGTTTGTTTTCAAAATGTGAGTTGAGGGCATTTCTTTACTTACTTTCTTTCTCGATATATCTTACATTAAGGTATTTTAATACGTAATATTTTACATAATATCATCTCTTTATATGCTCTTGTAAAAGAAAATATAATCAGATTTATTTAAAAAACTTACGTATAACTATTAACAGTATTAACTCAAAATTAAGTAGTTGTAGTTGCATAGCTCCGGCGCTCCTCGCAGTAAATTCAGAGGTCTCTTTCGCTTGACCTAATTTCCTACCAACGTATTTATTCTCGTTACTTAGCTTGTCGAAAGTTTAAAGAAATGTTCTATATTTTGTAGAAAATATCTTTGAACTTATACTTATATAGGCATTAGTGAGTAAATAAACCTGATACCAAAAGAGTAGACACAAAATGCAAAAACACATAGAAAATCAAACGTAAAAGAAATTGTAACCAAAACACGAGTATAGTGTTTCATCAATAGCAAATACTACATACAATTCTTAGTTTTTAGACCTCTAGAGAGGATTATGTAATTTTAATTTAAAGGAAGGTCCTACTACACATGTTCACAGATAAAGTTTTGAAGTTTGTTCATTAAACAGTTACTGTTTCTCTCGATCAGTCTATGGAGTAACAAAATGTCAAATTACTTTTTAATCCAGGCAGGTCTCGGTCCAGAGCATTTTTTTGTGTATTGCATGCGTCAATCCCAGAATACTCTTCTATGAATACTACGAATCCCGACAGTATTAATTGAATATTTCTGTTCCAAAAATATTGAACATTAATGAAGCCCGTGGAACAACTTGAGGTATTTTAAGAATTTCTGTTGAACAACGTTTTCGACAAGTCGTCAATAGACGATTCGCCGATCATTAGTGTAATTGGACCGAATGTTTGCAAGAATCATGAAATAAGTACACTTTCAACATCGATTCCTCTTTATTAAACTTTAATTAACTAATAATTTGTACTACAAGAAAAATATATACAACATTATTTATGTACAAAATACATATCTGTCGTTCAGCACATTCCTTGCGCAGTTTTATACTTAATTTATTTTAGACTCAATAGTTACAGAAATAAGTAGTAAGTAAATAAATGAGAATTTTAGGCACTGCACGTGTTTCTTCATCATATCACAATCACATTCATGGGCTCTATACAACGTACATCTTTAATACTCAATTATACTAATAAGCGTTTCCGTTCTTATAACAATTTATTATCAAAGATTTTATCTCACATTCTCTAAGAAAATCATACTGATGTTTACCATTCACACTAGAGTGAGTTTGAACACAGCGGTAGTACGTATGTGTGAAGCTGCTTCTAAAATCTGGTTTAGGATCTGTCGACAAAAACTGGAAACATTGTATCGAACAATGGCGTAGAATGTGGTAGAATATAGAGCGACCAAATCGGCGGCCATCTTTGTTGTGTTTTTGCATATTTCGGAACGTTTTTTTTAGGACGCTCTATAGTATAGTGATTAACATAAATTATGCTCTAAAGTTATATTTAATTATTAGAATTAAATATACATCTTCGTTTAAGTAATAACTACTAATTCTAAAATACCTTTATATTTTATCGTTAGTAAAAGATCGCTTTAGAATGAATAGGTAATTTTTTCTCAATGATGATTTTCTTATATAAAAATAACTTCTTAAAGTTAAGTATAGACTTGTAGGTAATTCAAGGAAAGTTAAAATGAATATTTCCTGGAATTCATTATACTGTCTTTGGCGAAAAAGGAAAAGAAGAGCGCAATTAGGCCGGGATTGGGCTGGTAGCTCGCTGAGATGTCAAAACACGGGCTCGCTACATAAGGCGCGTCAGAGACCCTTCAGATATTATATTATCTTAAACGAACTGGTGACCACTTGTCGCATACAATTTGTATCGACCTATCATGTTAGCGACTGTACATAAAGGTTTTGGCTATTTTGGTTTGGTCGCTTATTTATAAGTAGGCAGTTTAGCATATACTGAAAAACACACCTCGTCAACATTTAAAAGCAACTGTGTCAACAAAAACTTCCGAAACGAAAAAAAAGAGAATCTCCCATTCGCATACATTTCGAAGTCATCTTCAGAAGTCCAATCACATTTAAGCAAGTCAACCAATAACAGACTGCAATGCTGCAAAAGTTCATTTAGGATAATTGATAAATCTTCTTCTATCTTTAATACTAACAAAACTGAAAAATCGGCGTACCTGAACGATGATTTGTTATTCAAAAAACTGGTTGTAAAGGGAGTGTAGATGAACACAAAAATACAAGTTTTCGTATGCCTGTCTGTCTGTTTGTAACGCTAATATCTGAAACCGTTGGACCGATTTAAATGAAATTTTGCATGGTGGTACCTTAGATCCCCGGTCAACATCTTAGATACTTTTTACTACGGGAAATAAAAAAAATAAAAAAAAGCGTTCGTAGCCGTGGGCGGACAGCTAGTCCATTAATAAAGCATGTTCTTTCAGTGTTTGCTAAGCCGTTACTTGCACCCTGTATATTTTATAGGAAAGGAGAAGTCACTCTTTAAGATAACATTATAATAGTACATTTCCTCGACTGTGACATTAATTTATGCATGCGGCGACTTCGATAGCTACTATGCTACCTGCTGCTTGCTTTACATTGCTGCGTTCATTATTATTACAAAACTGTGCCCGCTGCTTAAGGGGCAACGAAATTTAAAAGGAATAAAATTATATCAGACCATTCATTAATTTAGATAGTGAAACGTTTACGCTCTGAATGAAGAATGATTTAATAATTGACGAAACATTGAAGTGTCGATCCGTTATCGGCTTAAAAAGGTCCTGTCTTTACCGGCATTTATGTGTATTGGATTGGTTACTCGTATTATTAGTCTTCACAGTAAAAATAAAATAAGCTAGGAAGGCGTTACAATTTTTCAGAAAACGTTATTGATTTTGTAAGATTCTGTGTTATACATACAAAGATTAATCCATCGTGTATTGCTTAATACATAGGACCTACCAGTAAATAGTACAATATGACTTGACTATGTAACTGAATTTTAACCTTTAATCTTGCTGCGCTGCCCACCGATTAAATTATACTAATAAACAAAAGGTGCCAAAATGAACTTTTCGTCGAGGCTTAGGCTTATTTATTCAGCGCTCTGTACCTACTTTATTTTCACAAAATGTTTTCAAAAATATCGCCCGTTTCTTTAAATATGTCTTTATAGTAATTAATCACGTAATTTTCTACAACACTTTTGTATTTTTAGAGATATTATACATTGGCACACTTCATTTGAAAATTACAACTATTCGTTATTATTGAAAGTTACATCACATATAGAGAGTGTGTAAATACTTAAATTATTAGTTTTAGAGCACCTCGAACTCATAACTACGAGTATTTCACGAAAGCTAGATTCTCTTTTTTTCTGTGAGGACTTTGAAGTTGACCTATATTCCTATTTACTGACGAACTCGGTACGCTACGCTGGCGAGCGAAAAATCTGTCCCCGAGGATTTACAAAATGCCATGTTTACTTACTTACCAACTTTTTACTTAAAAATATGAACCTTTAATGTATACAAAGAAAAAATAGCTATAATGACGATCTGCTAATTTCGATTTATTTATAATTGTTCTCAATAGAGTAAAAATACAAAGAATAAGAAGGTCGGTAGGTAGTTCAGGATATAGGGTTATTGAAATAGGTTTTGACTAAAATACTCAGTAACGGTCTTTTAAAAGGTGTTAGTACAAAGATGAAAAAATATATTAAAAAGGTTCTGACTAGTTCTAGTTCTTTAATATACGTGGAGAGGAAGACAATTAAAATTGATGTATCATATCCTACAAACCTTTTGAGATCAACAGATTGTAACAGTATCTTATACTATTGTCGTCGACTAAAATTATACTTGTAACATTTTTCCAATAAGTAATCTTATTTAATGTACACTATATATATATCATTGGAATCTGATATGCCTATTTTATAACGTGATTAATATCTACCCATACTCTATATGAACGGACATCTTGAAGAATAGAAAGTATAAGAGCGGTACTTTAAAAGTATTCGTAATTTACTAACACTCACGCACAATTAAGAGCCTTGAGACAAAAATAATTTGATTTTTTTTACATAAGTATCGTAATTATATTATTATTAATGATTCCTAACTAATGGGATTGTCGCTCACCATATTTCCTCATCTCTCTTATTCTAATAATGACAGGAGAACTGGTAGCTTACACTTAATCAATGTACAATCAAAATGATATGTACAACTTGCAAAATAAGCAGATGTTACCACTATTACATTTAAAGCTCAAATCTTTGAATAAAGAGTAGGTGAAAAAACAATATTTTTAGGTTTGTAACTCTGTAATCTCCACGGAAAGTCACTTGTGTTAATACTAAAGGAACTGAGAGAGATTTAACTACTTTTAAAGTCTACCGACTAATGAGCAGAATGTATCGATTGACACGAATATGGAATATTTACTTAAATGTTAATGTTTAACTTGAGACTGCGTGTGCTAGGGTGTGATGTGCTCGAGAGAAGCCTCTCTGACTCCTCGCAAATGTCACTGGCGGAGTACCGATTCCTCCTTAAGTTGTTGGGTCTACAGTCTCTTTCTAATAGTCTATTGATTTCTGGTTGTAAGTCTAGGTCGCTAGCACTGCCGGCGAGGCTTCTTGCTTCTGGTTTCTCGCTGTGAGTGCTAGATGGGGTTTGACTTCCGTTTTCTGACTCGACAATCTGCTCCAGGACGCTGGGCCTCCGCCCCCGAGTGTCGTAGTACTCGACGGCCGATGGAATGACTGGAGCGAGGTTCGCCATGGGATCTAGACCTAGCAGGAGCATCACAGTCGCAGGGTGTTCCATGATGTACTGCGTCACTGAATGTAGGAATGGCTCCGTTTGTGTGCTGCGGTTCACTTTTGGTCGTTCCGGAGTTAACGGCCTTTCCTGTTGCAAGTAAAAACAAGTAAAGAATGTCATCTAAATAGGAAATTATAGCTTTAGCTAGTATTGTTCAAAAACATTTCATACCTGTTCCCAGCAAAAGACATCGGGGGGGTGGCTGCAGCTCCGAGCTAATTGGTTCGGTGGGGCGTTCCACTGTAAATTGGGATTGGAATGCGCTGCCGCGGCGTGCCACACCGCAGGCCCGGTCGCCATCTCCTGCAATGCCTGGATGGCATTCCGCACCTGTATCATAATACTTTTTAATACAAAAATGCCCGAGTTGACGTCTCGCACTCATTTATCATCCTGGAGTGCCAAAAGAGGAGTAACATATTGGAAAGACACTTGAGTGACACGAGTACGAATACGAAGGCAGCCATAAAATATTATTTGGCACGTATCTTTTTGCAAGAAAATAAAAGCACGTTTTCCTCTTATCGCGGCGATATCATACCTATCCAAATAAAAATCACTGTTGCCTCGTTGGTAAATGGGTCAGCGCGAGATTAAAGTGATGGTCTGGTGACATCATTGTTTTACTCAGAGTCGGAATGAGAGATTTCCCTCTCGGGTCCAGTGAAAAAAAAAGTTTTTTATGATAATTGCTTTACTTTTAAGAATTTTATTTTGGAGCGGAATAAGCTCATCAATCAATCCAAATTCAGTTATGAACAAGCGAAAACTTTCACAAAATTATATGACACAATAAAAGTTTCTAAAAACAAAATTAATTTATGATTTGACCAGCAGGGGTAAAAAAATATTGGGTCGTGAAATGGAATGTTCATACTACCTGACTTACCTCCTGGCTGAGGGCAGCCACATCGTGATGGAGACTTGACACTTGTGTGTCCAGCCTCTCCACTGATGATCTTGTGTTGTGCATGTGCATTTCTAAATTGAGTCCCTCTAAAGAGTCCGACCGCGTCACTTTCGGGGTCGCGACGGAACGCTGCCTCTCTATCCGTTCCCGCAATTCCTTATGTGAAAGTCTGTGACCCAGCTCAGTCCTATAAATGTTTATAGATTTAGTCAGATCAACTTACCTAATTAATTATTGTTATCTAAGATCGTATATCAAAAATAAAAGGTAAATTAAGCCAATACTTGACCCCAAAACTTTATAAGTACGCTTGTATAAATAAATTGGCGTAACTCTAGTACATAATCGAAGAATATTGAACTCCCGTCCCATAAAATGATAAAATCTGTTACATTTTTTCTTTGTTATTTTTTACGAACAAAATCTATACCCTGGGACTCTGAAACGTAGCAGGGTACAATTTTATCGCGATCAATCAACATTCCTCTGGGAAAAGCAAAATTTTTGAATAATATGCTTTTAGACGACAAGTAAACGACACGTCTCGTGTTGATACAAAGTTGTATTAAGATACAACTCTGGAGGAAGCAATCTATCTTGAGTACCTATTGATCTCAAGACACCAATCATTGCGATTGAGAAATATCTTAAACTTTTGCTCGATCTCTTTGAAGTAAAAAATAAAGTTAGATTGATTATTTCCAATTTGGGGTTCTACGTACCGCGTAATTAATTTAGCGTGTCGTGGACTGCTGGTGTTTGATTTTGGTTTCTTTGGTGACAATGCTGTGTCTTCGGCGGCGTTCTCGTCGTCTTCTGATATTGAGGGTAGTGTGAGGGAAGGGTGACCGTTCCCGTCTGACTCCTGTTCCGCCTCGTATCCCTCCCGAAGGTTGTACGTGAGGTCGTGGTGGATATCGTGCATGAACTCCTGTTGGTATTCCGGGTAAAGGCGCAGGGCTTCTGCTAAACCGCCCATGTGGATGCATTTGAGGTCGCAGTATGTTAACGCCTGTTGTACAAACAGGACAATGTTATTGTACTCTTTATATTTTTTATGGCTATGTGTGTATTTTGTTTCAATGCGACTCACGTATCGTAAATTAATTGTATAACTGGACTGTGGAAGGCTAGTGCAAACAAACTCAATAAAATATGAGTTATATATCAAATATATATTTATATTACGAGTATTTTTTGTGTTTTCAGTGTGAAATGACAGCATCATTATTGGAATCTATAGTTTCCTTGCAAGCTTTATGAAGTTCGCGTCAATTAACTGCCCTTATGATCAGCGTCTAGCAAAATTCAGAGTATGTACCTTAGAAAGTCGAAGAATACAATATGATTTAATTAACCTTTATAAAATCGTGCATGCGCATATTGACTCTCCTACTCTGTTAACTTTGTTAAATTTTAATATACGAGGTATCGTACACGTGCACCGAAATTATTTAGCCTAAATGTATATAAAAATAACACATCTTATTATAACCCTATCGTAAGAACATGTCGGGAATATAATGACTTTGCGGCAGATAACAAGGATCTAGACATTTTAAATAGTAGTTTTGGTTGTTTTAATAAGTCAGTTAAGGATATCCTCAAGCCTCAACGCTCATCAGTGTGTACTGTAATGTTTTATCATATTACTGTTTTGGAATCCTAAGCACTTCATGTCATTACTTCATGTACACTAGAAGTCAACACAAACATGTCCCTTTGATTATACTTTTACCATGCTGAGTACACATGTTTTGGGTTGGGATCTAGTTTAACATTTTGTTCTTTTTGTAAGAACTATTTTTAATCCCAGTCTGTTTTGTGTACCTAAATAAATAAATAATTAAACTGCATGATACTGTTGATACCTTCCTATTGTCAACTTTGTTACTTTGTGCTACAACCAACTACCGTACCCAGTTTTGATCGATATCTATACGTCGCGTCTGCACTTTGTACTGCAGACAACCCCTAACAAATGGTTAAAACTTTAATGCCCGTAAAAGTTGGAATGCACAAATCTTTTGTCGCTGTGCAATATTTCAGCAAAGGGAGCTTTAGGCATTAGTGGGGTCTGGACTGGAGTCTAGACGACTGGGGCCATCCGTTATTTGTCATGTGGGTAATCAATCTAGCTCTTTTTAATATCACTGACAGTATACTTTTGCTCTTTGAGTGGTCGGAGATACTGAAGCTGCATTATTGAGAAGACATTCGCAATTCCATTCCTGGTAAATTAATTTTGTTTCGGGTACGTCAGGAATGAATATTTTAATCTGCTGGATTCAGCGGAGCTTTATTGCTTTTAGAAATTCGTCTCTCACGTATCATGGTATATTCTTATCTTATCTTATCATGGTAGATTTTAAAAAAGATGAGAAAATATGTAAAATGTACATCTTAAAGAAGTGCTCCTTAGCTCAAGTTTTATAACCATCTCATATCTTTCCCCGGGTGTATTGTAGGGCGATAAAGCGTAAAATTGTGAGAGTTAAATCTTGCCGTCTGGTGGGCGAATGTTACATAAAGAGACAGGGATTTAATATCAATGACAGCCGTATCTGGTACCTACTTTTTTGTGAATTGCCTAGTGAAATTAAACATAAGCGTACAACAGGAAGAAAGAATGTATCAGGGAAATCAATCTGTGTCGATCACCTTTATCCCACGCCGGATGACTGAACAGTCAACACATTTCTTGGAAAAGTGAAAGCTTCAAACCTTTACTTTAAAAGTGGCAGTGATCATATAACAAATTGGAAATGGATTGAACTTCAAGGGTCAATCTGTCTCGGCGTCTCTCGTGTTACGACGCTCTTCAATACAAGTTCTTATTAAGATTAAGGTAGAAGGTTAGGTATAATAAGAGCGTCGCGTCGGTGGCCCAGTGGCTAAATCGTTGACTTCCATGCGGGATGCATAGGTTTCAGCCTCGGCATCACAGGGCAAGAAAGTTTTTTTTTAATGTTAGATACCTACTCTTTGCTAGGTACGTACCAATGCGTTTTAGATTTTCGAATGTACGTTTATTCGACGCTCTTACGGCGAAGGAATAGAAACACACACCTGAGAAGAAATTCAAAGGTTGTGTATAAAAATAACCTACCCGCACTGGGCCAGTGTGGTCTACTAAGATCTATTCACGCTAATTCAACGTACACGCAACGCTCGAGCCCCTCGGTGGCGACATAAGCTGTTAACTAACGAAAACAAAATAACAGCTACGTACATTTTCCCAGTAGACACTATAAGTTAAACACATACTTTGACGTCGCTACTGGACTTTACGACGACATCCTGAGGGTTGTTTTGTTGCTGCCCCTGCCCGTTGTAAGCCTGCAGATGGGTGTTCATATCGCACCCCACCAAGTCTCCCTTGCCTGCGCACACACAGTATTAATTATAATCTACATAATTTCACAGATTAAGGGATCAAAGTAAACGGATTCCGAGTGTTTGGAATTGGCAAATCTGGCTTCGAGATGTTTGCTCGAGACAGGTGGTATGGTGGAATGAATCTACTGTATTTACTAATTACGGAACTCATAGGTACGAGTACGAATTAAGTACTTGACTATCTGCTAGTACAATTTCAATGTTATACTTAGATTGAAAATTATTATTATAACTAATGAAAAGGATCAGGAAGAGAATGATCTCAATCTCTTCAATCAGAAAGTTACAAATTATTGTACTATTTTATTACCTTAGAAAATACTCATAGATACTTAGATAATTTCAAAATCAAAATTGTTAATTTTTATCTTTAAGACATTCTATAACACTTAGTTAAGATCATTTACATTTGTCGAGCTCAGCAAAGCAACATGGGCGATCTTCTGTGGAGTATGTGTTACTCGTTTCAACATGGGCGATCTTCTGTGGAGAAAACTTACCTAATATAGCGACGACCATATCATTCTGCATGACCTCCATAGATCCGTTACAGATGTAGTAGATGTAAGTTAGGGCATCCCCTTTATGCACCAGGTACTCCCCAGGGGCGCAGAAGTTGCTGCGAATGTGCAGGGAGAGCAGTTTGAGGCAGCCCTGGGACGCAGACTCAAATATCGGTAGAGACAGAATCTCCCTATGTAAGTGTAAAGACACATCACCTCGCAACTCCTCCGGGAATTCTTTGAGAGTCTGAAACAAAAGAAATGTCATAATTTTAGCCAATCGATAGACGTTGCCGAACAAAGGCTTCCTTCAAAGATCTAAAAAATTACTAAGTAGTTCTGCGCTACCCGCACAGCGGATTCCTGGAAGCATCTAATGGGTACCGTAAAAAAATATAAATTCACTTTGTACGCTCTACTCGTTTCAAGGCAAATAGACAGTCACCGTAATAGTTACAAAATACTTAGAAATACAATATGAACGATTCAAACTCTAAATTTTTTGTATAGAGTATAATTTGTACCATAAAGTACTTATTTTAATTTTATACATCTCTAACTGGGTTAATCCCATAAAAGATAAAATACATGCCTAAAATAAATCCGTAACTTCCTATTTCCTTGCCAAATTAAAATATTTTCAACGATTTATCCCGTTAGAAAAAATGACAGCCGGCCACTAAAACCTGCCATTATATAAAAGAGACTGGAAAAGGCTTAATAAAGATTATCTTTTTATCTCGAAAAATTACGAAGCCTACAGCGGAAACAAATGGAACGTAATTTATCATTTATATTTTCTTTTCAGGCGATTTTGTTTAATCCAGTTAAGGTTTTTTTCACCCTCTTTCCTTCCGAGTCCTTTGTACTGGCTGTAGAATTAAAATACCTTGTACAATACGTAGGAACAAAAGCCTTTAATATTATTACGGATTTTGTAAAGCAAAATACAATTATGATATACCAAAAAATCGGCACTGTTTGCTCTTTGTTAACAAAAATATTTTAAAATACATGAATGAGCATTATTTTACTATGTTTATACCAAATCGATGTCATTCTCATAGAACTGTATTTTCATAGCACTATGTATATTGAAATACGCGACAGGAGGTAATATGACTAAATTAAGCACTTAGCAGAACCACGTTCATACATTAAGCAAATCCATCCATCTTATGGGAAGAACTTACTTTACCTACATCGGGTTCGTTTTGACAAAACACGTGTAATATATTTTCGGTACATTTATGAGAGCAAAGCCGACCAAATAAATAGTATTATGTATCGGGATCCGCTCCATTAAATAAAATCCATTTAACAATCGTGCGACACTTATTGGTTCGCACTGGTTACAATTTATCACGGCTTTCAGGTAAACCGATAGAATTGTAAGCGATAAACCCAATAAAAGTGTGCCGATTTATGACGATAAAAGCAAAATTTGGGTTTTCAATTATTTTATTTTTTTAAATACCTTTACATCAATAAAAATAAATCTCCGAAATGTAGATTCGCGCATAATTTTCGTGCTACTACACCAAATTGTTTGTTTGTCACGTTTTTTTTGTTTGCTCAGGACTGAAGAACTTTTTTTGTATAATATAGACGTAATGTAATTTGATACTGATCTATTTTTGTTTTCCGTCACGACCAATTTCACATTGTTTCGACCAATAGAAAGTCACCAATAGAAAGTTTCATGACATTTGAAGCAATCACAACCGCGAGACAATCCCCCCGTACCTCAGCAAATTAACAGAATATCTTTCTTTAAGATTTGTATGTATTACGTCGTCTCTATTGCCTCAGGAAAAGGTTTGTTTTGTATGAACGAAGCGAGAAATATTCATATGGGAGAATATAGTAATGTGGGTGGGTGAATCTATGTTTGGACATCTACTGTATAACCATCCAGACAAAATCAAGGCAAGTAAACTGATATTCCAAAACATTAAATACGAGGCTCGCCTGTTGATCAAAGTTTCTAATACTGTATTTTTTATGTACAGAAAGTGCTGCGTTGATCATCCTTAGCGATACATGGACCAATATTTTAGCCCTCTTTCTTTCACCTCTTTTCTCTTTTTCTTTGAGTAAATCCTAAGATAAGATCTTTAGATAAAAAGGGCCCGCGTTAAAGGTTTTTTGTGAGTGCAATTTACTCGCTTGAGGTTGACGGGCAAAAAGATTGCGATTGGTCACAGTTTGGATTGATGTATTTATTGGATTTCAAACGTTCCACGCTGGTGAAAACATTAATTACCTCCCGCAAAAACTTCTCTACACTACATACCGTACGTTATCACATTCATCAAACGAAATCTGTAACAGGACACACACTGAGATTCGATTTTAGTCGAGTATAAATAAACTATATAAACGTACGTATAGATTCGATTTGTACTAATATAGAACTTATCTTTTCTACGGCGTAGGCTTTTAGTACTACGACAGTTGCTACGGCGTAGTAGCTATGGTTTGTTTGTAGTAGAGTTCCGCACTAGGTTTTACTGCAATTCTATCATTATTTGGAAAAAAAAACTGTTATTTGTGGTAAAGCAAAGTACCTGTAAGAGTAAAACGACATATTATTTTAAGTGCAAGTCGGTAAGTCGGTATAGGTATGTCTTGTAGAAAGTAAGAAAATAGACCACACAGTTGACTTTAGTAGATGGGTCGATAACTTTGAGTATTTGAGGTCGATAACATGAAGCGCGTCGTGGGTAAGGCAGCTAAGATTTACATCTTACCATAAAATTGTCGTAAAGAGACCATGTTTATAAGACAAAACACTCTTCGCTGTGCGAGTACGTTATATTTTTCACTTTAAACGTCTAAGGATGAGGTTTACACCGTTACCTACCACCATACTATTTAAAGATCAAAAACCAAATGTCCCACCTCCTACTTGGATAAGTCCAAATAAAAAAAATACCTAGAAGACTCTAACATTATGACCATTGACCTAGAAATATGTCTATTGCTAAGTATATTATGATTTGTAACTTTTTTGCACCAGCCGTAATGGAGATATTGGGCTACCGCACCGGTACACCTCAACCCGCGAATTAAGTCCCCTCCGCCGCGGGGATCGCATTTTGGTGCGGAGGAGAGGGGGATATGAGTGGCCATTCTGTACGTAGTAATTATTTATTAACTAGTTCGCTGTGAGTTCCTAGAAATCTATAAGCAAAAATTCAAATCTATTGTTCGGTCTTAAGACTTATGACACAGTAGACTCAGAACAGTAAGTTATCTCCGTACCAACTGGCCGCATCGGTTTGAATGTGAGCGAACCGTGTACGCACGCTCATGCTTGCATTTAGCCTATACTGCCGACCCCTTATTTAACACGGCACGCAGCGCGGACGCACACATTCAAACCGATACAGCGGCACGTTTGTATGAAGATAACTTACCTTACTGGTTTTACTGTGCCTATGATGACCAGCATTTACCTCATGAATGTCGATGCCGTGGTTCAAGGACCACATGGTCTGGAAGTAGTCCTGCATGCGCTGCTTGAGCTCCTTGGGCACCTGGTTGATGCTGAGGAAGTCCTTGAGGTCGCGCCACTTGCTCTGGTACAGCGAGCGCCGGGAGTACATCCGCTGGATGATGGCCGTCACGTTGCCGAACACCACCGCGTGCATTAGAGCTGGACAAACACTTAATTTACTACTAGCTTTTCGCCCCGCGGCTCCACCCGCGTTAACATGTTTTCCCGTGGGAAAGGAGTATTTTCCCGCGGTAAAAAGTAGCCTATGTGTTATTCTGATCTATAAGCTATATTCTTGTAAAGTTTCATTAAAATCCGCCCAGTAGTTCCGGAGATTAGCGTGTACAAACAGACAGACGGATTTTTTTTTTCAAAATTTGTATTTTGTGGTACACTGCCCTTATCAGTTTTTTTTTAAATCAATGTACAGACACGCTGATCTCTAGTTTATTATAGTATAGATTGGTATAGATAGAGGAAAATGTATTTCAATAAAAAAATATATTAAAAGATATGTTCTCCAAAAGAAGTGAAAACTAAAATTAATGCAATGTTAATTTATAGTGCAGGGTCCCACCGGCAACCCGTTTAAAAAAATTGCGTACTGCCAACTGTTGATTGATTTGTGTTCTAGAGACCTTTAGCTATATAAAAGTACATGTTGCCATGAGCGAGCGTGGTAGGTTTCCGTTCTGGCCGAGCATCCTCAAACCTCATATATATGACGAAAAAAAAACTAAAAAAAAAACCGTGTGGGGTATCAAATGAAAGGGTATAATAAGTAGATTGCAAATATATAACATGTTGCTATATCCGCCCTTCCTATTCAATGTTATTTAAAAAATAAATTTTCGAAAGTAGCGTTTCGAGCATACTTTGTATAGCTGTAGATTGAAAACTTCTGAATTAATATTTAATAAAATACATTCTTATCATCAGAAATATCCTTGTGATTATAACTGTGACGTGTGGTTGGTCCCTTTAGATTAGGAACTAGCTGTCCGCCCGCGGCTACGCCCGCGTTGTTTTTCGACTTTTCCGTACACAGTTTCCCGTAGGATTTGATATTTTCCCGTGGTAAAAAGTATCTAAGATATTGACCGGGAATATAAGGTATCACCATACAAAATTTTATTTAAATCGGTCCAGTAGTTTCGGAGATTAGCCCGTACAAACACCCAAACAGATAAATAAAAAATTTGAAAAATATCTGGATATGTTCCATATTACTTCTTACATCCTAATGACGTTGCATTAACTTGCTTTTTTAAAATTATTTCTGGTTGATTTTATTTTTTGCACATATTTGTGGATATTTCTTATGATGAGAATGTATTTTATTAAATATTAGTTCAGAAGTTTTCAATCTACAGCTATGCAAAGTATGCTCGAAACGCTACTTTCGAAAATTTATTTTTTAAATAACATTGAATAGGAAGGGCGGATTTAGCAACATGTTATATATTTGCAATCTACTCATTATACCCTTTCATTTGATACCCCACACGGTTATTTATTTATTTATTTTTTCGTCATATATATGAGGTTTGAGGATGCTCGGCTAGAACGGAAACCTACCACGCCCGCTCGTGGCAACATGTACTTTTATATAGCTAAAGGTCTCTAGAACACAAATCAATCAACAGTTGGCGGTAGGTACGCAAATTTTTTAAACGAATCTCCTCTGAGAGTCCGCTCTATTATACAGATTTCGTGCCTCACACGACTATCGAGCACATTGGAAATAAATCTGTAATGTGAAAATTTTGGATTTTTGACTATTTTCAAAACGGTTAGGCAAACCCTTTACCCGATCGTCTTTGTTTTAGGCTCAAACTGTAGCTGACTAAATTGTCCAGAGTAATTTTTCCCTAATTTTTAACATCATTCTTCAAAATTCAGAGAGAACATTTTCTTTACTATTTTGGCCATTACTTTCTTTGTATTTAATTTTCTCGAATAATTCTTTTTGCATCTTACAGCTCTTAGCTCTTGTTTCACAACTCTCCGAGATATAATGAGCTTACACTTTTTCGTAAAATTACTGTATTTCGTAAAAATACTGGTCATAGACTGACCTTTTAAACCCACACACACCCTGGTGTTAGAATACGACTACTAAAATTACTTACACCCGTAGGTAGTAATGTGCTTTTCAAAGCTCGGACGAAATATATATCTTTCTTTTAGGTAAATAAAGTCGTACAAAGTGATATTTGTACGACTGATCAAGTATATATTATCGTAAATTGCTGAATAAAAGAGAGATGCAAAAATACTAATTAACAACAAAATATTATAACGATAAAACGTCCTCCTTAATCTTCGAAAAGCATCTTAGCATAATGGCCGCAGAAAGCTGACTTGTACTAATGGACGAATAAACTGAAATTGGATGCCAATTAACGTTTTCACTGAAATGCTTTCGAATTTTTCGAGAGCCACAAACCAGAACTATTGTTTCGGATGAAATATTGGAAAATAAAAATGTTGTACCTATTGTGTTTTCAATAAGAGTAGGTTTTGAATGAAGCTTTAGATTTGATTTCTTCTTGTTTGTTTCGAGTTTTTTTATATAATTTTATTAAAAGATTTTTTCTTGTACAGTTAAAAGGTATATGAAAGTTGAAACTTGATTTTTATTGTAAAATTAAGAATAACATTCTCAAGACGTGTTATTTTTCAAAAGAAAAGAGCAAAAGAACATGCCTAAAGCAAAATGAACTAATTGAAGCTTTTTTCCACTCTTTTAAACATTTCAAAAATATTTTCTTCACTTTGAGGCTTGATGCAGCACAAAGGCATTGAGAAGAAATAAATGTTATCTTATCAAAAATTAAATAATAATTCATAGACACTATAGATAAAGAAAAGATGGCTGTGGTTATAATCGTATAACAAGAATAAGATATTAATGAACAATTTAAAGTATACAACATTAAAAGAATCTGTACCACTAAAATCTATCTTAGCAATAATAACTGTGTCGTTCCACGTACAAAGGTACCTTATGGTTTTAGTAAAAAGATAAATCTTTTTGGATTTGAATAGCTTATTAGTTGCTGATTACAGGGATATGCGTAACTCAATACCGACCATAAGGTACCTTTGCACATGGAACGTCAAATTTAATTATTTTATCGTTATGATAGTTTGCAATTGAGTTAGGTATATATTGTTAAGGTAATATTTTATTTATTAAATCTAAACCTGGCCAGTTGTTTATGTGGTACCTACGACTTATAATAAACAGAAACTCTAAGCTTATTTTACAAAGTTTCGTAAAAATAAGCTCCGTTCACTGAACTGTAACAAAAGTTAAGCAAAACTTCTATTGACTTTTTCTCAATAAATTTAATGTCAGTTTTTACTTTTGAAGACAAGAAAAAAGATTGAGATTGAAACAGTGCCTGGAAACTTTGGACATAATGCTATTTATAATAATTAAAATGATGAATCATTCTAGCTAGATGAATCGCGAAGACGCAAACTTGTACAGAACAGCTCAAAGTTGCAAAACATAAATTGTAAAGAACAGTCTTTGTCTAGAGAATTATTGAGAAATAATGGAAGTAGAGTATCGCAAACTTAATAAGAAATTAATTATTACATTGAAAATTAAGTGAAGATCAAAGTAAAGAACGTCAAATATAAATAATTGATTTGCTTTGTATTTAACCCATGAAAAACATCACTGAAAATTGTGAGTAGTAATTTATTTACATGTAATGAAAAAGTGGGAGTTATTCGCGGAAAAAAACTAACTGTTTATAATTTTTTACCTGGCTAGACCCTAGTAACGACTGTTTATATTTAGTATGAACTTTAAGGAAATCCACGTATTTCCACACAACGACGTCGCGCGACACGCTGTGGAAACGCGTGAATTTTATAAAAGTTCTAACTATACCTAATCCAGCTGCCAACTGCAACTGCAGTCAGCATGTCCATCGACTGCATGAAGTACTATTGGTTCGTATGTATTTATATGAAAATGCTTTACGGGGTGCTGTCGCTGGCATACAAGCCAGTAGTGTAGCTGTGGTCGACTTCATGCAGTCGCTGCATGCATGTGCTGTCGGCAATTGCAGCTGGCAGCCCGATTCGGAATAGTACCCTTAGATCAGCTTCGTGGCGCGGTTTGTCGTCAATAATACTGTATATTTCCAGTTGTCTATCTTACCTCCGATCAGCATGACGAGTATACTAAATATCTTCTCCGGGACGGTGTTGGCAGCCACGTTGCCGAACCCAACGCTGGTCAGCGAAGAACACGTAAAGTACAGCGCCGTCACGTAACTCTCGCCGTGCGATATGTTCTTTATATCAACATTTAGCTTCTGCGCCAAACCACTTATCCAACCTAAAAAAATAAACAATTAAAAACCAACCGCAGGGTAGTCCTTTTCATCCCGTTGACGCTTATTTTTACCTCTGACATTTCTCATTTTCACACAATAAGTGGATTAGGTGACAATTAAGGGAGTGTACACCAAAGAAGCTATTTAAATCCGGAGTATAAACATGAAAGACAGGTAATTCAATACTTAGCTAGAGATTAAATAAACGTGAACGGATTTTATGTGACACCATGTCAAATGAATATCACGGTGATTTAGACTACCGTTCAGAGTTTTATAGAAGAGGAGTATGGCAGAACACGCGTTCTATTTGACTGGTACGTTTTGTATATGTTAACGGAAATGTATGAAATCCGTCATTGTATACAATTCCTAGGAAATGTGTGTATTAAATAATCTTTGACATTTATTTCATACATTTCCTAACGAGCTCCGGAATTGTATACACATTTCCTAGGATTTGTATACAATTCCTAAATTTCATACATTTCCTGTAACATATACATCACAGATCAGTGCAGGATTTTCACCAAAATCGGATAGGAATACCCTTATAACATCTTTGATATAGATGGTACATAGATTACAGAGAACGCGAAATGCAGATCTGCTGTGGGTCCTACAGAACATCATCATCCATCATCATCATTTTAGCCGAAAGACTTCCACAACAATCGGTCCTGCTTGGCCCGCAAGCATCGGCTTCCCGCGACCCTCACCAGATCGTCGGTCCACCTTGTGTTCACGCTACGTCTTCCGGCGTGCGGACTCCATTCAGGAACCTACAGAACACTATTCGCAATTTTGAACGAAGAGTCTTTATAATTCTAGAAAAGAATACTTTATTACAATAACTTGCGCACAGAACTTTAATAAAGCGAAGTTAAACTTCGCCAAAGAACGTCTCTGAACAAAAGAGAATGATTTAAAGTGTCTCGTGTAAAATATTGCGATAAAAGACAGTCTGGCGGGTGGGTTTGTTTACAAAGTCAACCTCATGAAGATTAATTACTTTCAAGCCACAATTTTGTGAGTCTGTTCGTTATTTGGAATATTATTGGAACATTTTTTACAGGCGTTGGCTCGCAATTTGCTACAATGAGTATAGAAACTAAAATAGCATTTAATTTTGTACCAAAGAAAATATTTGAAACTACATATCATACTAATATTATAAAGAGAAAAGATTTGTTTTTTTGTGTGTGTATGTTTGTAATGAATAAACTAAAAACTTCTAAACCGATTTCAAAAATTCTTTCACCATTAGGAAGCTACGTTCACCTTGAGTAACACAGGCTACCTTTTACCGCGGTAAAATGCCTCATTCACACGGGAAAAACTGTTAACGCGGGCGGAGCCGCGGCGGAAAGCTAGTATAATATAATGTGCTACAAAAGAAAAGCTTATGAAGTAAATTTTCAATACTAAATACTTTAAGGAGTATTGTTCTGTATGCCCTTTACCTTTACCTACATATACATAACTAAATATTTAAATTGCTTCGACCAACAACAAGCCATTAAACTAGTTAATCAAGCATGAATTTTGTCTAAAATAGAAAGTCAAAAGAATTTGCGCAGAATTTCGCCGTGAAAATAATTTAATACAGAAAATTGATGACAGATATTATAATAGAAAAGTTTAATAAATTAATTCTGTTTTAACTTACTCTTCATAAAAAAATCCAACTGAAAATTACTACCTTACGTCTTGCTAAATAATGTTATTATACCTATGTAATTATAAATAAAAAAAAATGTTTTCGATGCTCTGTTGACTAGGTATTAATTTATCATCAATTTTAATTTCAGCAACAAACTCACCCAAATCCCAATTCTCTTCCTTCATTTGTCTATGATAGGATATCTCTTTCTCAGCGATAATGAACCAAATGCAGGCCAGCCAATGAGCGACCAGTGTGAAGGACAGCATTAGGAGAGTGAGTATAAGCGCAGAGTACTGTGAGTATCGGTCCATTTTCTGCAGCAAACGCGCCAGACGAAGTAGCCTCGTCAATTTTACCAGGTGAACGTTTCCATGGGCTGGATTGTCCTGCAAAATAGACTTCGGTATTTACAATGTGGGTATTATAGCTCACGTGTCGAATCTAGCTACGCAACCCTACTCTACACCGCATGCGCCCTACCTGTGTCCACCAAGACGAATCCTGCAGTCACGTTTGCGTGTTAATGCGTTGCCGCATTGTCGCGTTACGTCCAGATAACAGCTGGAAACGTAACATGTCTTTTTTATGCGGGATAGGTATTCGCTGTGATTTTCGATACATAAAACAACAACATTCATATAACAACAGTTTTCGACTAGTCAAAACATTTAATCGCATGCAACATAAATTGTCAGAGGGATACATGTATTAACACAAATTCCAAGCGAGCGCCGCCGTAGGTCAGTCAGTTAAATTAAATTAAACTTTGGTACTGAAATAAATGTTCCGAAACGCTCGGAGTGTAAACTACCCATATTAAATTAAGTACAAAGTTACGAATTAAGGAATAAATTTAATTTACTCTCCACTCTACATCAGGTTATAGTTTATAGTGGCACTAATTTGTTGTAACAAGAGAACTATTTGGGAATCGGAGCTCGTAACTTAAATAAACCGAGCCCACGCGCGCTGCTAAGTGCGAACCACCAATACGTCAAACAAACTTTACTCAAACAGCTCTATTAGCCAATTTGCTACAACAACAGGGTACAAAATGGCGGTAATTAGTTGACTTTGCTTACCGTTTTGCTGTACACGTCTGACACATACAGGAGGTCGAAAGGCAGAGCTGCTAGTAGGTCGACAATGAACCACGACCTTATATAATTTAAGGCTATCGCTTTCCAATCAGATACCACCTCGCCTTTTTTGCTAACGAACGTCGTTCGGAAATTGAGTACTATATCTGCAAACAGGTTTGGAGAAGGAAAGTTAGTAAGTGTTGGTGAAAACTATTCACGAAACTACGTCGGTGAACATTCCTTGGATTGCCGAATTCAGGAGCATAAGTTTAAATCCTCTTGAAGTTTATTAATCATGAATAAAATACTTCTGAACTCAGAGAGACTCCGCAATACCTACCTACTGAATTATCAAAGGAAATTTACCTCATTTAAACGAGTTTTTATTTTTGGTGTTCAAAATATAAACGTTGCCGATTAAATTCGGGTGACGATAATATAATACGACATTCCTTGGGGTCGTCCCAAAAGTGCTTAAACCCGCTTTATTAATGCAATTTCCAGGAATAAATATAAACATTATGAATAATCAAATTGGTATCCCGTTAATGGACGAGGGTACTCCCGTGACGCACCGACTATGAAGAGTGCCTCGACCACCACATCGCTGGTCTCGCTGATCCGGGGATGCCCCGTCTCAACAAAGCTCGCGTTGTACGGAACCACCACCGCCACATAAAACGTCGCTATCAGTATCAACCAGTCCCAAATCGTTTTAAATACTCCATAGTGTGAGATGATGAACCTCGATTTTTTTATCGCTGATGTTTTGTACTCTGGCAAGGGCGGGTCTGAAGAGTGGAGCAGGTTCTGGAATGACAAACAATTCTGTAATTTTGAATACTACTGTTCATTTTGAAATGAATGTATTGCAAAGGTTTCGCCAGTAAATAAGTCTACTTAGTTATATTAAGGCAGAAGATGAATTTATTCGTTGCCATGAAATGATGTAAGTGACGAAAGATGTAGTTTGTTAATTAGTTTAATTCGATGATATTAAATAAGTCGAAAGCATTTTTAGTAATATTAGAGTATTAGTATTTAATGTTACCTTACTAACATTGTTGAGTTTTAGTTTGGACTTGGTTTTTTCCGGTTTATAATGTCCTGAAAGCTGGTAAAGAACGGCCCTCGAGCGGCGCCGGCCCATGTTGGCGGGCGATGGCGCTTCGGGGTCAACATTGCCATTGGGGTCTGGAAGTAGGCAACTAGATTCAGCGCGGAACCGGGCGCCCAAAAGTGCCGCTGCGGGTACAAATGGGGATAACGCTAGAGTGACCACGCCTGCCGAAGGCCGCACCGCGGCTCCTGCGTGCACAAACCACCCTGTTACATTCCGCACGCCCCCACTACCCCCTTATTCACAATCGCCCGAAATCTAATTCCAATATCTAATTTCACATGCTAAGAAGAAACGTTTCGCCAATCCAGACGATTGTGAAGACGGGGCTTACTACCAGCACATGGCATGTAGATATAACGAATCAATACATTTTTTCCTAAAATTTAGCAAGACTTCAAACTAGAATCAAAGAGTATATTATTCAAATGTAGATATAAGTCATGCCATGCACTAGCAGTCACAAAGTAACTACTTTAGTAAAAAAACATAGTTATTCTCTTTCTGTGAGAGAGATTAACCGATGTAATTTGCTCATCCCAAAGCTTGAAGGTAAATCATAAGAACACTAACAATATACGAAAGAAAAGTAAAGTAATTCCTCAAAAGGATCTACATTATCTTATTCGACGGCAAATCCGAACCGGAAAATCTCTCCCGGGAGTAAGTAACACATAGAAAATAAAACTGGGAAATAACCCCGAATCCCGGAATTTCACTTCGAGAGCCAGTAACAACTTCTGCGCAATCAACCGTTTCTAGCAATTCAATTAGTTACATTAACGAATTAGTAAACAAAATCAACCAGTTTTCAATTAAGTAAGCGAAACAAAATTTAATTGAGTTTACGGGCTGTGATAGTGTTACTCTGAAATTCGGTAAACTTTACGATTAATGTCGCCAGTTATATAAATATTAAATTATTAGAAACAAAACAAGTAGCTACAAAGAGAACTTATATCAAGATAATATCGTCAACAAAAATAAGAACTTTTACTATTATTAATTTATTTACTTTTAAATCCATTTAATTAATCCAACTTTTTTTAAGGATAGTTAATTAGTCTGCAATTATTGTCGTAATAACTATTAATTAAAAAGTTAAAATACGCAAGTAAAAATATTAGGTAGGTACATAATACGTTAAACATTTACTACATAATAGCAGAATTAGAAAGTAATTGCTAGTGTAAATTCGTTAAGTTTAAAGAATATTCGTTATCAACCAAATAAAGCTAAAAGGATCTATAACTGATTTAATAAGAATATTATACATAAGTACCACATGCTCTTTATACCTAATATGTTGTAAATAACTGAATATCTTAACCCTAGTTGTGAGTATTATGTACTTCTATGCTGTGGGTCAGACTGCCGATTTTATTTACTTTTATACTTAGTAATGAAAACAATTGCGTCGGATGTTTATACAATTCATTTGGAATTTATTTAAATATTTTTAACTTGTCATAAAGGCATTTGTATTCATAGGATTCCTTAGGCCTATAAGCCTAACCAATATCAAAGATTTCAGTTCGGTTAGATGTAGACGTTATAGGATGCTGGCCAAGGGTCAAACAAGCCGCAGCCGCGCAGTCGACCCAAACTAAACCTTGAGAACGGATGACAACATTGAATTTACCTTGCCGGAGTGACCGGCCTCTTCGCTTTACCTTTGTCAAAATTGAAACGATGGGGTGTTTAAACAATCTCGCTAAAAATACACGCTCAGAACCGATATCATTCAATAAAATCGATACGAATGGTTCCCAGTTTTTAATCGAGGAATACATTTATGTGATTGGCAAAGGTTATTTCTATTTCGTCCAAATTAAATCATTGATATTAATACCTGTTATATTTTACACAAACAACGGTGAAAAACCTCATGCGAGAAGTAGGTACGTACATGATATAAACTACGTTTATCTGTTTTTCTCTCTAGAGTCTTTACAAAACCTAAATTAATTAGTATAATTTATACATGATATTGAAAATCTTCTTTACCACCAGTAAGTAAGTTTGTGTTTAACACGAATCATTTACTTATATTTCAACCTACGTTGAACCTATCGGGTGCTATCGGTGGGATATGAGCTTAATTAACTAAAGCTTCGATTCTAGTATTACAAATCTAAAGTCACCAACCAAACTCAAATAATTGTATATATCTGCGCGACGAACATTCTCGTATCTCCATAGATATTTTTTGGCAACTATAGGCATTATTAACACTGTCTTTACGTTTATTCAAGTTTTTTTTTGCGTATAATACCAAGGAAAACATATTTTTCTGATGCGCGATGTTAACAAAAAACATTAATAATAATAAGTACCTATGGATAGATATTACATACAAATTAGTTGTACGTTTTCACTACTTATAAAAAAATTAAAATAGCGTTATTGTACTTTTATATAAACTAATCTAGCCACTTAAAAGGAAAAAAATCCTTCAGCCACACCTGAAACCGAGATTGAAAACCAGTTTCAGAACCCGAATTATATTCCTTTTTTCGAAACCTGGTTCAACTTCGGTATACCTAGCTAGGGTGTTGGATTTTTACAACATTTATTTTCACACTAGCTTCCCGCCGCGGCTCCGCACGCGTTAATAGTTTTTCCCGCGGGAATGAGGAATATTCCCGCGGTAAAAGTTAGCCTATGTTCTTCCGCAAGGTCTATTCTATCTTTGTGCCAACTCCGCCCGCTTTAACAAATTTTCCCGTGGGAATGAGAAAATTTCCCGCGGTAAATTGTAGCGTATGTTCTTTCCTAAGGTCTATTCAAACTTTGTGCCAAGTTTCACCAAGATCGGTTCAGTACTTTCAGAGTATTTTCAATTATTAGGAATATTTTACGTATTTTTTTCACACCTTGGGTTACATTATTGAAGTTTTAGTAAGGATCCCTAATTTTTGAAAATAAAATATAGCCTATGTTACTCAGGGTGAATGTAGCTTCCCAACAGTGAAAGAATTTTTGAAATCGGTTCAGTAGTTTCGGAGCCTATTCGATGCAAACAAACAAAAAAACAAACAATCAAACCTCTCCTCTTTATAATATTAGTATAGATATATACCTACCAAAAGTTCTCAAAAAGTACGATAGCTATACAAACAGGCAAATGTCTTATGAAAGGAAAGAAACACAAAGATAAAAACTGACAAAGTAAATACAGGTGGTTTTAATTTGCTACAAAAAGCAAAAGGTTCACAGAACCCCTTCAATAATAAAGAGGTACGTATTTTTATTATTGAAGAGAAAAACAGGATGCTTCAAATAAATTATCGCGCAAGTGGTTGTAGGTTTGTTTAATTAAAACAAACAAATTAAATAGGTACCTAAAATAAGTAGCATATTTAGTAAATTCATGAGATAGATAAACGGGGCACGTTGTTAAGTCACTAGTTGATATTTATTACGGTTCGGCAAAGCAGCCACTCAATTAACCACCTTAATTAAAACCGCACAGGTCAGTTGAAAGCGCCCGCAGGATCGCCTAACTCCTTTTAATCTTTCCGTTGGTAATTATCAAAATTTCCATGTAGTAAATTTGGAACATCCTGTCGTTTTAAGAAGTGATTATAGTGCAGAGTAAAGACTACATGAGCAGGTAAATTTATGCAGTTGGTTAAGTAATAAACACAGTGAAATGGTGTTAAGAAGTATGAAATAAAGTGCCACCTTTCATATAAGGTCCGTGACGTAGATTTGCATTTGCGTACAAATTAATTACCTACTCATGGCCTTTATATTAGATCCTTTACAAACAATGTAGGAGCCATTAATTTGAATTCCAAGTAGCGTGTTGTATACTTAGGGTTACGGTACAATAACAAGAAGTTCAAATTGAACAGAACTAGTAACTCAATCTCTACTCAGACCTGACGTCTGACTATCTACCAGCTATCGACAAACTCTATGGTGTGGTAACTACGAAGTCGTAAAGGAACTTTACCGTGCGGTGACGCTCGCAACTGCTACGGCCAACTACGGCCAACGGGTAGCTAGCGGGAGCTCAACTAATCTATCTTACGGGTACCTATAGCACTAAAACAACGTGCTTAGTACATGTTATCATCTCACAAATGCATACAAAACATCTTCAAATATACGTCTTATAACAAAGCCACGTAATAAGGGTGAGCGCGGTTCTTTATGTGGCTTGCTCATTTTCTTAATGAAACCTTAAGTGGTGTCTTTGTAAAGGGACTTACCGCTGTCAAACTCCTCGTTGGTACTCATGGCGGCCATCTTGGTGTTGGTAATGTCCTTGAACGAGGCGAGGAACAGGACCACTTCTCGCTTTTCATTTTTAATTGGGACGATGTCGAGCAAACACCAGAACGGAGTGCCTGCAAATTTAAATCGCCCTAAGTTTCGTTTGTATTAAATTCAAAAGCGCAAGCCTGCCCCCGCATTAACTATGGATAAAGGTCCGACCGTATTTATCCGCGTCACTGTATACTTAACAAGGACCTTAAAAATCTTTGCACTGAATCTATTTGCAATTTTGCGAGCTTCTTCTCGTAATATCTATGTATAACCGCATCGTTCTCAACCGCCATTAACCGCTGACGACAAACAGCTGGGTGCTTGTAAAAGTTTAATTTCGTCGAATGGAATCGTAAACCCCTTATTGGTTTTTGTTTACGGGCGTGGAGTGGACGACGTCTTAAAACCATTAATACCTACAAGAATCGACTCCGTCCGTATGTAACAAGCTGTGTCCTACGTCACAGAGAAACATGTTTCGCGCTACATTACTTCCACGGCGGTGTAATTGACGAGTGTTGTGTAATTAATCGTTACTAAAATATGCTAAAATGTAACGTATCTAATGATGACGATGTCAAAGAAAACAGATTGGTAAATTTATAAATTGGTTTCCGGACCCGTATCAAACGAGACAATCATCAAATTCTTTGAAGTCGTATTAAAAAAGTCCCGGCTTATTTCCGGACTCCCGACGTAGGTATATGAGATTTTCAGTCTCTGTAACCTACTTATTTTGGTCGAAGTCGGTAACTGAGCTTATATTTTACGCTAAAAGGAGAGGCTTTAGCTTTTTGTTTTCTTTGCATCGTTGTTAATTATCAGGAATATTTCATATCATATTCACAAAATGAGAATTTTCAGTTTTCAAGTAATACATAATCTCCTATGCTGTTCTCTCTTCAAAAGTTGTTGTGAATTACACAGTTGAACACTGCTCTTTCCAATTCCCTGGATAATGTTTGTACCTTAAAGCCTCACTTACGCCGAGGCAACAACATGCAATATCGTCGCATGCCTTATTATTGATCAATTTTACAATCATATTATACATATATTTCATAAATATTGCATGTTGCTGCCACTTAAGTTTCGCGATTCTTCGGGCTATGTCAGTGACTCTGGTTTGCCTGCGGATCTCATTATTCCTGATTCGATCACGCAAGGAAAGTCCAAGCATAGCCCTCTCCATCGCTCTTTGGGTGACTTTGAGCCTTCTTATGAGGCCCATCGTAAGCGACCACGTCTCAGATCCAGAAGACGTAGCGTGGGCCGGCCCCCTACAAGGTGGACCGACGATCTGGTGAGGGTCGCGGGATCCGCTGGATGCGGGCAGCGCGGGACCGATCGTTGTGGAGATCTTTGTGGGAGCAGTGGATGTCTACTGGCTGAAATGATGATAATGATTATGAATGATGATGATGTTGATGCATGTTGCTGCCTAAGCGTGAATGGGATTTTATATAAGTTAGGAATCGCAGGAAAAGACTTGTCCCCCGAATGTCAGCAACAATTTCGTGTATGACTCATTTTTAATACAGTCACTCATTTACCCGCTCGCTTGCTTCCTCATCTCCACCGATGTCTACTATTATAATCGATTTTACCAACATGAATTTTGACGTTTGACTGGTTAAAAAAAATTGGGTTATAATCAGAGATCTGGAAAAAGCGTTTATAAAAAAATACTAACTTAAAATTAACTTACTATTTTTTTTATAAAATATGAGTTCCAATTTCAGTTCATGTTTGGAGTCGAGCGCGGCGTCGATCTCTGCCCGATGCTCGTCCCTGGTGTCGGGCCCGTGCAAGAACTTGCACGCGCAGCCCTTCTGCATGATGTGCGCGCGCGCCCAGCCCGTCAGCTCCACGAACCCGTCCGAACAGTACACGATCGGATATGCCGGCACCTGCGCGTTGCCCAGGACGAAGTTGCTGTCTGTGGGGAAAATAAACAAAACTGGAATGCTTCACTTGTAGTGTTGCTGTCTGTGGGGGGGAAAGAAACAGAACTAGAATGCTTCGCTTGTTGTGTTGCTGTCTGTAAGGGGAAAATAAACAAAACTAGAATGCTTCGCTTGTTGTGTTGCTGTCTGTGGGGGGAAAAAACAAAACTAGAATGCTCCGCTTGTGTTGTTGCTTTGTATGGGGGAAAAAGAAACAAAACTAGAATGCTTCGCTTGTGGTGTTACTGTATTTGGGGGAAAATAAACGAAACTAGAATGCTTCGCTTGTGGTGTTACTTTATTTGAGGGAAAAGAAGACAAAACTAGAATGATTCGCTTGTGTTGTTGCTGCGTATGGGGGAAAAAAACACAAAACTAGAATGCTTCCCTTGTTGTGTTGCTAGAATTACGCTACTACCTATAGGAGCTGGACAATCTAGGAATTCGCAATTTGTCTTTAAAATGAGCTTCATTTTACAAATGTCAAAAATAATACGATCAAGGCTCAATTGGACATTTTGATACCGTTGGACATTTTGAAAGTTTCTAAGGATGCATAGGTGGATGGATGTTCCATCATTCTTTCACCATCACCATTCATTCATCATGAATCCATCATTCCCATGGAAAAAACTGTTAACGCGGGCGGAAAAATCATGAATAGGTATGTTATACATTATTATGTATGAAAAAAAACTTTATAACGGAAAACCTTATAATAAAAAATATCGTATGTTTTGTGTCGAATCTTATCGTACATATTTGTACTATCCATTGTTTCTTTTGCGTGTAATAAAGTATTATTACTTACCTATTTTAGGAAATATCATTATAGACAGTTGTTTTCAGCTAAAGATAAATTACATACGACATCAATACATACCTTTTTTGTCTTGACATGTACGTAAGTATCATAACGTAGTATTTATGTATAAGGTTCACCGTGTACTCTTTGCATATAATTAATGCATATAATACGCCAGAAACCTTAGTGTAGATACGTAAATTGCATACATTAAGACGAATGAATTCACGTTTTCCTTCTGCGAATAAGACGTAGAGAGCTTTCCTGCTCTTACCCTCAGCTCAGTACCTATCCTTGAACATAAATTATTATAGCTCGCAACGACCCACTCGTTCATAAGGAAAAGTTTGATTATAAATATGATATTTTCAGGAAATATTGAACCTTACTGTACCTATTTTTTTAAGTTTTTATTGAACTGACCTGTTTTTAACCCCCACGAAAAAGAGGGGTGTTATAAGTTTGACTTGTGTGTCTGTCTGTGGCATCGTAGCTCCTAAACGGATGCGCCCCGATTTTGATCTAGTTTTTTTTTGTTTGCAAGGTGTCACAATCGGGAGTGTTCTTAGCTATGATCCAAGAAAATATCTTCAGCCATTTGAAGAATATCAGCTCTTTTCTAGTTGTTGAAAAGATCAAGTAACGGTTTTGTGTCAGGGGTTATTAAAATATTTAATTTAGTGTTATTACACGCTTTATATTAGCTTCACTTGTAACTAACTACGAGTATGTACCTATGTAAGAAAATCTTGGAATCTTAATTTGACTTGACCCACTTCCCGGTCTTCAATTAGGATGAAATTTTGCGCACGCTCTAAGTTCTGATGACAATACATGACTAGCTAAGAAATGTCATTACAAATCCAACATGGCGTCCTCCCCAAGACGGCGGACTGGCTGTTTTGAAATCCACCCCCATGATATGGGTATCAATCAAATGAAAGGGTTTGCTGTCAGGAATATGAAAAAAATAGTCACGTGACCTAAATCCAATATGGCGGACAGGCTATTTGAAATGCACCCCCATGATATGGGTATCAAATGAAAGGGTTTGCTGTCAGGAATATGAAAAATATAGTCACGTGACTTCTGTAATTTTTAGTGCGTGCTATGCGTGTTTTTCAGTTTTTTTATAATAGTTTTTTATTTATATATTTAAATATGTAAATGTCGGTACATATTGTAAAAGTAATAATTTCATGAGATAACGGATAGTCATCATAATACTATTTTAAGGACGATTTTTACCTGAAATGACAGTAGGTACACTATATCCAGAATCGTACACGCAAATCAAATCGCGTGCTCACCACATGAATATTTCCTTTGTCTAGAATTCAAGATCTTGACAAGCGTAATATCAATGAATATGTCAGACTGTTTTCTTTCTATACTGCCTAAAGCTAAGGCAGTAAAGGGGCTCAGTAGGTGGTCCATATTGTTAGTATTTCCTTGACCGTGACCACTAAGAGTGCTTTCAGAAGGGCGCACTAACAGACTATTCGCATTATTTGTTACGTCACATACGCTTTGTTACCCTGCGAGCACTGGAAAAGAACCATATTATCGTACGTAAGTAACTTCGCAGTTATAAGTGGTAACAAGCGATAAATGGGGCGAAACTACGTGCGTATTCAATTAAAATTCAATGTACACATATTTTTCATCCCCTTCTCGGAATTGATTTTTATTTATAGGTAAAAATGACGTCACAGAAAGTAAACAAGTTTAGTGCAAACATAATAATAGCCAGATTTAGGCACACCTTCATTTCATGAATAATCTATACTAATAATAATGTTAGAAAGAGGAAAGATTTGATGGTCTGTTTGTTAGCATTGAATAGGCTCTGAAACTGTACTTGGTTTCATGAAACTTGGTATAAAGATATAATAGACCTTGGGGAGTAACCTAGATTACCTTTTACAGCAGGAAAATTTCTCTTCCACGGGTAAAACTGTTAAAGCGGGCAAAACGGCGCGGCGGCGAGGCGGAAAACTAGTAGTAGTATAAAAGTGCCGCGATGATGCTACGAGTAGTAGGTCAGACGAAGCTTGAGTACTTGGCATGTATGCAGTCGGATTTATGATGAACTGGATTCAAATCGTATAAAGCCGTGCATGAATAGCAAAGCTTTCATTTTCATAACGGTAAGGAAACTCGGTGAACGAAGCTCTTTTAAAAAAGAAATGCCTTTACTTACTCTAATCGATTTCAATTTGTTTGAGTGGTTACTGATCGTTTAAATTCCTATCTTCCAATTTACGGTAATGTAATTGAATAGTTATTGGAAATTGTTGCAAATTGCTCAATACAATATACAAATTCTGTACCAAAAGTGACAGTAAAATGAATAGTTATATTTAGTCTAACCATCGAATTTAGTTTCACCTTCCACAGTATCTACTCAACTTTCGTCACGTTCCAGATCTTTCAATATTGAATCGCAATTTATTTTCCGACGGCGGAATCAGTATGAAAAAGCAAAGTTCAATAACAGCGCTACTGGCAAAGGACACCTATGTGTACCTAAAGACGCAGCATCTACAATAATCTACATAAAATAATCTATCATATGAATGAATCCTTACTGATATTAAATGTGAAAGTAACTCTGTCTGTCTGTTTGTTTGTTAGGCTTTCACGGCAAAATCACCAACTGATTTTGATGAAACTTGGTACAGAGATAGAATAGACAATTCAAAAGTTTTCCTTTTTCCCGTGTTGAACTAAATTTCAAATAAAAATGCGAGTTACCTAGCCATCTCTGTAAAGCACTAAAGTCCCGGGGTGTAATCTGCGCTTTGTCGCGTTACTGTAACCGAATCAGCGAGAGAGCCGGTCTAGTTAGCGCTAACTAAGAGCTATGGGAGACGCAATTTAAACTTGATCTAAACTCGCGTTCATTGGTGAAACAAGGACTCTTATTACCATTTTCATGGTCTATATTTTGTTTATTGACGTACGCTTTAGGTGAACGTAGATTTATAAATATAAAGTTTATTATTTAAAGAAAGCGTTTCAAAACAAAAATTTACAAAATAAATCGATCATTTTGACTCTAATTTCCTAAGCTAGTTGTTACTGTGTATCTTGGGAGAAAACTTACGTGTTGCATTACTATCAGAGCGTCGGTGGCCAAGTGGCTAGGGCCGTTGTCTTCGAAACGGGAGGCCCGGGTTCAAACCCGAGCACGTAGATATGTTTTGATATTCGAATTTATAGGTACCTACGTTTAATCGACGTTCTTACGTGAAGGAAACATCGTGAGAAAACCAGCTATAGACTTTCAAAGGTTGTGTATGAAGTTGACCAACCCGGACTGGATCAGGGTGATCGACTAAATCCTATTCTCCAAGATTCAAGGTAGAGTCGAGCCCCTCGGTGGGGACTTATATGGACTTAACAATGCGTTGTATGTATGCGGAGTAGACTTATCAAGTTTCATCAAACTTACATCAATCTTCATCTGCTGCACAAGAGTATGTATTTGACAATAATTCAAATAGCGACCAAGCAAAATCCGCTAGTTCTTAATTACGACCAAAAATAAGTAGATCGATGCAGAGATCAAGTAAACCCACATAAATGCAATGCATGCACGTGATCGGTTACCTAATTAGATAAGTGTCCTCTATTGAATCAGCAAAGGTACCAAGTTACTATCTAGTATCTGCTTTCACTTTTATTTTGTAAAGCTCGGCATTCAGGCACGTCCCCGCTCCCGAGTCCCTTCATGCATGTTCAATATCAGCGACTACACAATGCGAGGGTTTTTGCTTGCATCCCCTTTTAAAAATGCCAGGTAAGTAGCTGACGTGCGTTTATACCTGAATGGGCATATAGGTAGAATGTCTATAATATATAGGTGAAATGTAAAACGTGACAGAATTTTTTCTATTTATACTCTAAGCGTGACATGTTATTATTGTTATGTTGTCACATACCTATCATGTTTTATGTACGGTGTCACAAAATTAGCTGAATAAATGTTTCTTCTTTCTTTCTGATATAATAAATATGTATATTAAATTTTCATTTTTTTACTCACCCACATACTCGTTTCTATCAGATTTTATTAAGCTGGCTACTTAGAAGAAATTGCTATACCCTTGTAGTAAAGCCGGAAATTTATGCAGGTTCCTTTGATGTGTAAGAATGTATGTTTCTTTTTGTGTGTGTTATGACACATGAATATTACATAATGTTTTGTTTATTAATTTACTTTTTGTATCTACAATCCATGTTACAAAACTTTTTTTATTACCTTAAAATTGAGTCGCCAAATACTCTGTACAGGCTCCTGTAATCGCGCAAAGGTCCCTAGAGTAAATAGTAGCCGGAACTAACGGCTCTATGTGCTTTCTGAAGCACGGAATGCCTACCTGCAATATACTAACAAAATTTTTGAAAGTCTCACAAAGTGATATTTATTCGACGATTGCACCACCGGGATTCAAACCCGGAACCTCCGTAATGTGAAGGGAGAGTTTTACCCACGGAGTAGGTTTTACCACTCGGCCACGGAGGCTGTTACCTCGTATATGATAGATAACTGATGATTTTAGATCGCTTTTTTCTGTTAAAAACGTTTCTAGGTAATCCTGCCAGCGTATCAGTCAAGATGTTTTCGGAAAAAGAAAAATATAATAGAAACGGCTTGGTAATATGTACAAGTCTCAAAACAGTTCTCCGAATAAGCGGCGATTGTGGCAAAGAGCTGAAGTTTTGATTGCTTGTGTTGCTTTGAGGCTCGGCTTACTCTGTGCATCCCAATGGTTTCCTTATACCTACCTTAATATACCCCGGTGGGATGAAATTAAATACTCCAATTCCTCAGTAAGCAAAGATAATAACTGCTTATTTTTATATTGCTTCATGTACTAGTTTCCGCCTATGAGACCTGTTTTTATTTCTTACTAACAACACACAGGTTTTTTAAAATTACCATTTGGTTTTTCTGACGAACAAAATGTTTTTTCGTAGTAATAATTAGTTTTTCTGTTATCCAATAGCCCAGTTGGACGGTGGAATTTAATTCAAACTTTAGTTCCTCTATTTTCCCGAACTGAGGAAAAGTTTCCAGAAAATCCCTTTTTGTGTTTATCTATGTCATGCCTCCAATCAGCTGGTATTGGGGAGAACTCCAGATACCTATCGTTGAACTGTCAAGTCAGAACTTGTACAGATCAAAGCTGTCCAATTTATCACTTGTAATTTTTAATCGTGTCGTTCTTATTTAAGCTAAAGATACAACAATAGCACCTATACCATATTCATTTAAAGGAGGTACTGCATATAATGTAAGCAAATAGCACACAGAAAAGAAGCCTTAAGCTTTTCCTTATATCATAATTTAATCCATTGAGTCATCTAGTGATAAGTTAACTTGAGATGGCAAATATAACGCGAATAACATGATATCTATCTTGTGATGGAGTTATAACTTTTATCATATCTTAGACGTGACGAATTCCGTAATTATTATTCCCTATTGTATGTCCTTATATAAATGGTCATTATTCTTTAATTCCTTCTTTATTTATTACCTAGTTAGACGACGCTCAATTGTCTACATTTCCGAATTATTTGTAAAGTGAACATTTGTAACCGTCATTTCAGCTTACTTCAATCGTTTATCTATATACACACAAAAAGTGACTAAATATATAATTAATATGAATAGAAATTTCTCTCAATATACAGATTCTGTATAGCTTGAGAGCAATACCTACATATTACACCTGAAATACCCCCACCCACCACATATTTACAAATTGATTCAACTCCAAGTTTAAAAAAGGAAACACGGTTCGCGCCGCACGAGCTCATTTTTCTTGCACTCTTTTATTTCAGCCTCTATTTGGTGTGACAAATTGTAAAGCGCCGCGAAACAAAACAGAAGGAGAAGGTAGATGTAGCAAGTATGGCGCTCGCGTCGTCGTTTGTTTCTTCTAAGCGATTTGTCCCGGAAGCTGTGTACCCGATGTAATAAAGTGGAAAAACTTGATGTGATTCATGTGGATATAAATAACTGTTTTAAGAAATGATTTGACTAAGAAACCATTTGTTGAAAGGATTGCGAACTTGTACGTATTCATAGAAAGGAAAAAAAACCTATTTATTTCGCCTAGAATATTTGTGGTTCGTACGTTTTAATTTTAAATAAATATTGATCATGATCTAAGTTAGCGTTTAAATAGCCACTATATTAAGTTTCACACTAATCAATATTTCTTTACAATGAAAACGTACAAACCTACTTTTTAATTACATTTACAACACTTTCAAAATATCAAATATATGGAAATTGAAGCATGTTTACGGAGCAATGTTAATGAAAGCGTACACGTTCACACGTTCCTTTTAACCAGCGTTTCTTAACCTTTTTGACTCCGCGGACCCCTAAAAACAGGAATAAATTTAGGACAGTTAATTTGAGTACCTAACCTAACTTAACCTAACATAGGTAAAAAAAAACATTAAAAAAATTAAAAATACTGTATTAATGTAAGGGTTGGTGCTGCTTTTTTGCAACTAAACTATTAATTTTATGGCTATATGGGTTGATGTTTTTACTTATATGTAAATTATAATTTTAAAACTGATTCTAATTGTAATCTATTTCTGCATTTGTTTTTGAGATATACAAGAGCAGAAATGCCTAAACAAACAAATCTGCAAGTGCTTCTTCTGATATCTTTTTATAAACGTAGGACTTTCAGCATTTATTTATTTATTGAAGTTCATTAATAAGACGGAGATACACATACTCGCAGGTGCCCAGGGGACCACAGGTTAAGAAACATTGCTTTTATAATAGAGGCTATGTGGTCTCGTGGTCTCTTACTCGTCTATAACTTGTCAAATGGAGTGGAGTAAGTTTCTTATATCGGATTAGGCCGAGTTACGTCGTCGGACGTGCGTTGACTTGGCTCAATCAGCGCTCTATATCCTTATCTTATTTTCGTGATAAACAGGGTGTTTATATACAGATCGGTCAATATGGAAAAGTCAGAAACTATAATGGAACCAAAACGTTTCCGTGATTTTATTTTCCTAATATCGATACGTCTTAATATAATCGTTATCTTAAGAGTGTCAGAGAGGATAAAGCTGAATAGTCAAATCTTAAATTTACATCATAAAAGCGCTTTGTATTTATTACCAAATGTTGAATAGGATAACATTTAAACAAGAGCAGAGCATCCTCACGAAAACATCCATCAAAATATGAAATAAACGAGTTCATAGAGCAAGATTGATGGCGTCAACACTTTAAGAGAAATGGTAAACCCGGACAGCCGGTGGTGTCGTGTGAAAAGGCGCCTTAACGTATGATGTAGTATATCAGTTGGGCGCCCCCAAACTTGATCTTTTAGCAAAAAACCGGGATTGATGAGGAAACGGGACATGGGACGAGGGAGGGGTAAGGGGCGGGCGTTCTTGGATTCAATGTTGCTTTTTAGAAATAGTGATGACGAGGCGAGGGGTAATGTAACGTCCATTGCGGCTCGCGTAAGTCTATTTTAACATAGCATTGGGCGTGAACATCAATCGTAGGCGAACTAGAGCTCTCACTATTCTTCATAATATGATAGCCATACCATGACGACCACAACTGATGTTCATCGTATAATCTTACTATAGGGCACGATATTTACTCAGTGGTAACTTATGGAAGTGACTTTTAGTGCTTATGTGAAGGATGTCATAAAATAGACCTATTTATATGAAAATTCGAAACAGAAAAGCACAAAAAACACGTTTATTTCCATGGAGCATTGAGAATTCAAATGAGGTTTTGTAATAGCGTTATTCTTAAATAGGTGATTGTTTCGTAGGAATTCGATATTGATTTGTAAGCGTATTGTTTGCAGAATCGTACTAAGTAAAGTTTTAAACTAGCGACCACGCACCGAAAATATTAATTAACCTACGTAGCATAAGTATGGTAAAAATCCTGAAAAATTATGTAGTCACTAGATGCCGGCATTCCACAACCTAGGCTAGCAATTATCGTCTTTTGACTGATTTTATTATGCCATTTAAGTGCCATGTCGTTTGAATTTCTCATAAAAATACGAATGAAAAGAAATGGTAAATTATTTCAATTCAGGTATTCGATTTGAAAAATATGCGCAGCGAATAAGCTATCGGAAAGTATCACAAGGTGACATTGTTAAAAACCCGCTCATTGATTGGTGTGAATTTGGGTTATTTCACGTAAGAATGCAAGACTTATTATACAAAATTCCTGATAATGTCTTTAATGGCAATACAGTAGTTGCACTAAGATAAAAAGGCGTAAACAACTGTCAGAGAGCTGAGCCACACTAGTAAGTACGAGTAATAAGTGTATACGAGTTTAGATATAAAAATATTAATACAAAAAATTATAACCAGCATTACTTCTGTCCCAGCAGTTAATTCGTGAAATACATTAGCAGGGTCAAAACGACCCGCGTCAAAATCAGACCATCGAACTCCTTTCATTACTTAACCAACTTCATTTCAATTTTAATTAACACACAAAGATAAATAAATTGTTTGCAGTCAGCTAGAACAAACGACACAAATGGTTATTACATTTTCGTTCAATTTCGACCATTACTGCTGAGATCTGGCATAGATTAAGCCAATAAACTTATTGCACAACGTGACCCTGGCGGCAGCTGTACATTGTTAATACGAAATGTTCAGTACTGACCAGTATGTGAAATATTGACATAATCGGTCTTATACACACACCCACGCACACATTAATTCCTTCACATCTTATTATTAGTGTTTCTACGAGTAATAAGATTTAAAACCATAAGAAAACTATATTGTAAATTTTTTTCTTTTTTTAATTTGGTCTTTGTTTATACACATTTCGTTAAAAATAATATATTATATACTACCAATAAAATACGTAAAAGTTTTTGTTTGGAAAATAGGTATGTATAAAAAGTACTTTTCGTAGTCATCTTGTTCCAGATCATCTAACTTAAGTTTTTTATGCATTAAAATACTACAACCTGTAATGTACCAATCGTTGCAATATTTTACGACCAAAGGTTGCTTTACGTGAGTAAATAAAGGACCTCTCGTAAATAAAATTTTCAATCCCTGAAGCCCCGCACGCCCGTAACACACCCGTAACAGCACAAAATATACGACGCGCGCCTATTTAATTACATGCATCATGAATGATACACAACAAACTGGAATTTGAGAATTTCGTAGTATTAATTTCAGTGTATTGTGGCATCGGTTATGCCGTCGTAGACCTAATCTCTCCAGGATTTCCCCAAACCGGGAATAAATCGTTTATACTAGGAAGTTTATCTAATGTGCTAATAAGTTAATGAAAAATAAATAGTTTAGAAGTGTGTAATTGTTTTGATTTGAGCTAGGACAGTGCGACCCCCAGTGGCTAGGCCCGTTGTCTTCCATGCGGAAGGGGCTGGTTCATGCCTCGGCATGTACCAAATTACCAATGTGTATTTTCGAATTTATATTTACGTTTTTTGACGCTCCTACTGTGAAGGTAAACGTGATGAAACCTGCACACAGCTGCGAAGTAATTCAAAGGTTGTGTGTGAAGTTGACCAATCCAACACGCACTGGGCCAGCGTGGTTGACTAAGGCCTATTTAGTCTAATTCAGGTTAGGACTCTTCGGTGAAGGACATATTATACCTATATGTGACATTCTGTGCGGTGCTGCTAGAATCAGATGTAATTCCATTGCAAAATTCCTTTTTATTTAAGTACCTAACTTCGAAAAGAAGCATTTTGAAGTAAAATTTCAATTTTTTTGATACGCTCAGTAGAACCTATAGAACGGTCTGCAAAGTTAATGCCTAGGACGGCCCCTGTAGCCTAGATGGTAGTACGCCTGCCTTCGAAGCACAGGGTCGCGGGATCGAATCCCGCCCAGGGCAAACATTTGAGTGATGAGCACTTGTGTTTGCCTTGTGTCTAGATGTTGTATATTTATATATGTATGTATATCAGTTGTCTGACACCCATAGTACAGGCTCTGCCTAGTTTGGGGTCAGATGGCCGTGTGTGAGATGTCCCCATATATTTATGTACCCACATATGTAAAACGGTGTATAGAAAGATAGATATTTTATCAAATTAAAACCTAAACTAAACTTAGCTTTGGCTCTGTTTTGAATATAAAGTAATTTGATATTGGATTCTCGGAAACATCTGTGTTAGAAACCTATTCTATCCTTTTGTCACTGCCGAAGTTTTTCCACTGATTGACTTTTACTTCATGGTTAAGAACAAACTTCGCACTCAACGAGTTAACATGGAAATTTACTCCCAATGATGTTTAATTCAATTTGTCCTAAGGAACTTCACTAACTTGGTTTGTCTTGGGTAATACTTTGATGAAGTTCCCGAAAGGTGATCATGGTCTTACATATTTTATTCATATTTTCAAGCTGTTTTTTAATATTTCTATGCGATGATTTGGCTACCTTAAATTGGTACGTTTAACATTTGATCCATTGGGTCTACTTAAATAATATAACTTACTTAAGAAATTGGTTGATAAGAGGCCTTAGAAGCTTTATCAGGTTGATGTGCTACGTTAGCTACCTAAGTCACTTTAAGTAGGGATTACTATTTGGTATTCTGTGCTTTAAGTAAGTTTCAAGTACTATTAAATTAAAAAGAAAAACCCTTTTCGAGAACAATTTATATTGAGAAAAATCAACATCAAAAAAGACAAATGAAAAATTCTTTGTTTTGTGGTTTTCCCAAAGAGCTAGGAAAATCTGCGCGTTTCGACGGTTTTCCTCTATACCAATTTTACACGTTCCTAACTGTAATGAATAGAAATTATACGGAAACTAATTCGGTGGATCTCTGGATCGAAAATTCAGTCGTAATAGCAGTAAGTACAAACGCCAAATAAAATAAATAAATAAAAATATTGTTTATTGGGTACGCGCAATATGTGCAATTTTAACCAATATTATATCCAATATTTCAAATTATCTAACATATACTCTATGGAGTAGATAATAAGAAACACAAATGTTACCATAATATACCTATGATGTAAGCTGTTTCCTCCTTGGTATTCTAAAGCCAGCAATTCCGTGGGCTTCTTATGAAAATGATCCTAGCCTAGCCGGGGTTTCCTTTGCGGAATTGAATGTGGTCGGACAACACCCACGGGAGATAAACGACGCATTGTACGCCGCAAGCGCGGAAATCTCGTCGGAGATGGAATTATATCATCTGACACTACGTTGTCTCCATCTACAAGGAACAGAAGATATAATAGTACTACCCTCCAGGGCGTTATTATTGTGCATTTTCCGGCTAAGCACAGCGATATTACAATATTACGGTAACAATGTACCATTCTTCTTGGTCTTATTTCCGTAGCTAAATGATGTCATCCTTGAGACTCTCAGAGAAAGAAAAAAATACTCTTAATATTATTGTTGGTATTTCAATTCTGTGATACAATCATTAAACAGAATTATAATAATAATGTAAACTTTTTTTTGGACATTACAAATATAAAAACAAGAATAACGGGTTAGTTAGTTACGGTTTACGTACATAAAACTTACAAAAAACTATTAACTTTTTAAGTATGAAAACATTGAATGATAATATAGACGAAATGTGCATGCACTAAGAAATAAGTAAAAAAATAACATTAAAAGACGAATGGTACACTATTTGATCAATTAATATGAATCTTCCTCCTCATTTAATGTGTGGCTGTAGTTTAGATAGCTTTGTACGAGTATAATTAAACTAAAAGTCACTCTTTTCTTGACTATGTTTTTCTTTTCGCTTTGCTTTTAAGCTCCGTTTTCACTAGTGCAGTTTCTTAGAGGCGAATGTGATGCTGCCACGCGATTCTTTTTATATGCGGGCCAAAAATAGAAAGTCTATTTTAAGCTCCGTTTGAGTATTTTAGTGAGAGTGAGAACCTTGAGAAGTATCACAGACTCAGGAGGCATTAGGTGATGAATAAGTGCTTAATAAGTGCTTAAGTATACTTGTCATCTTTTATTTATTGTTTTTGTTGTGCTCATATACACTTTGTATTGTGATGTTTCAGTTTTAAGATGAGTCACCAGTAATTACTGAATTCTGTTTACATTTTCACATATTTTACAGATATCTGAACGATTTATTGTTAGGAATTAAGAAATTGAAGTTTTAGAGTTTGGCTGCAAGGAATTAAGTTTCCTAGCCTGTTGTAAAGAAAGTTTTGGCATGTAATAATAATCACTAATTCGACTACTTTAGTTAGAACATAAAATATTTATGAATGAATCAATAGGTAATGTATCCCCTACTTAATATCATACACAACAGGCCTTATTGCTTTTTTCTCTCTTTATTCACCCACTACCTTTCTAACTTACTACTGTTTACTTACACTACAAAATTACGTTTAGCGCGTATTTATCAATCAACAAAGCTTGGCCTTTCAAACATCAGCGTAAACTTTGTCCAAAACCTAAGAGGCGTTTTGGGGCTGGTCGTCATTATTTAATTTCCTCGTACCCGCCGGGGCTTTGTTCAAACTGTTGTAGCACTGGTAAAGACCTCGGGGTTATCACATTATTCACTTTAGTATCAGTTACAGAAGGGTTGCTCTAGTAACTTTGCTCAATGGTTGGTAGCTCGCTCGGCCTCGTATAGATGCTCTATAGTGCCCCAGAGATAGCAATTGATAAGATAAATGCCCTTTATCTGTGAAGATGCCATTGAAATGGCTTTATACTAAGCCCCTTCTTACGAGTATAAGGATTTGAAATCTGAATGAAATGGTTATGAACTTTACTAATTTAGCTAAGAAGCAACTATAATAGTCACTCGGTTAGTATCTAGTTTAAAAAGCGGCCAAGTGCAAGTCGGACTCGCCCATGAAGGGTTCCGTATAATTTTTTTTTAGTTGATTGAATGAAAGGTATATTGCGGTTTACGATTTATGACGTGTTAAAAAAAACTGCTTATTAGATCTTGTTCTAACCAATTTTTGGTGGAAGTTGTACCTACATCATATTTTTTTTTAGTTTTATCATTCAAAAAATACCGGGGCAAGTAAATGGAACTTTGTCTTTTATTATTTGATGTGTATATTTTTTCTTTTTTTCCTACAGCTTAAACCAAACCAAAACGTACAGAAAATGTGTCCCGAGCAGTCAGTTTGAATATTTCAGTATTATGAGGGTTTTCTATTTCGGTAACTTGGCCAGCGCTTCAGCCCGGCATCCACGTCCTGGATCCTACATCATTGTATATTAAATTATTCGCGGTTTGCTAACGTTCATAACGCTGTTACTAGAATAACTTTATTGCGGTCGTGACTGCAGTGCGGCGCATGCAAAATCTCTGGCTAATTTTACTGCCTTTAAATTAGCTTTCGGTCAATGCGCCGATTCGGATCGGCCGAAATAACAGCCAGTTAATTGAAACTGGCGCCAATTCACTCCGTTGTGAACTTTGCGGTTCCACAACCAGATATAGTTTCTATTCTCAATGACCGGCGACTTTAGAGTTCATTGCACATATATTTTAAGGACATTAAGTGTACCGAGGTGGAAGACGTAATGGAAGGAGCTTTGGAAGATGGTCCACGCTATCTGCTGCAACATTACACACAATCAACATTACAGACTTTGGTATATCTAAGTGCTCGTATGTTTAAGTGTATCTAAGTGTGTATACGACGTACTAACGTAAAATTGTAATGTGAATGTAAAGTTATGCAAGATTTAACATACGCGGATGCACCTGCCATGAATATTGCAAGCTGTGCTCGTTTTGTATGCTAATTATAATTACGGCCGCGCTGACTTCATGCAATAATGTTTCACAATAAAAGCGTCGGAGAATGAAGTATTTTTAGCATGTGTTTATACTTGAAAAGGATCAATTAAAAGAAAAGCTTTTTAGCGTGTACTACTTGCTTCTATTGTGCGTTTTGAGCTTATACTATTTATAAATAAAAAACAGCTTAAGGACAAACATTTATTTTATTGTTTGTTATCGCGTAGTGTGTACATTAGATGAAACAGGTGGGGCTATTAACCGGGAAGCGATTGCCTACTCACTCATGTGTAAAATTCCAGACTCCAGTCCAATAATACGAGTACATAAAATTACTTGTTTTTACGATTTTTCCCGAAAATTATGCTAGTTTTTCTTGCCTCAAAAACATTTCCCAGATGAAAGTTCGATACAATATTTTCCTGATGCTTCAGCAACCTTTTATTTCTTTTTTTATACTTAGTCGTTTGCAAATATTGGGTAAGTGTAATATTTTTAGCTACAGCAATGGATGTCGAGTGGAAATTCGGGGCTTCAATTTATTTGGACCGAACAATTGTTAAACTTTTATTTTCGTTGAATTTGAATCCCAGATTGATTTTTTCGCCGCGAAATGAGCGTGGCCCGTTTTCGTCGGCATTGGCAGCCTTAATCCCTCCCTTTCAGGAGATTCAGACGGAAAGAGAAAAATTATTGCCCCTTGAATAGCGGGCAGGGCGTGAATGCCTCTTTTACGGAGCCTCTTCATTCCCGCCTAAAGCTTTCAGCAATAATATTTCAAGACTCAATCGCTTATTAGGAGCTCGTGAGACCTTATAATAAACCTTTATGAAAGTTTCGGGTCGAGCAAATTCTTGGTATTAATTAGGCGATTATTAGGGCCTGCTTACTTACTTCGGTTATTATAACATAACTACATTTTGTTTTCTTGCTGGACTTTACAAATAAATTATTACGTGCATGCATATCACGTGTCTTCTGTAGTTCTGTGGTAGACTTTCCGAAGTGTTCAGCTTAGCGTGCTCTTCACTGTACCTACCTATTCAGAATTACAACAGCTTATTCAAAACAGTTGGGGACAATTTAATACAATATGCAGTTTTGATTCAAAAACCGCGTGTTGTGGTTTTAGTGGCTGGGAAATTTAGTTCAATATGATTATTATTTAATTCTCATGAATTTTATGCATACTGATAGTTTGGTTGTCTAGAAATGGCATCAATTCATTTCTATATAAAGTATAATTCGTTTGAATTGAGAAATTGATTTTCCATTTTGTTTTGTTTTTCATTTATATTTTGTGCTTCGGAGATCGTGGTGATTAAAATATTAATTCTTCAGATAGGAATCACCACTCACTGATAACCATAGTAGATAGTGAATATACTCACAGAGTTTCCATAACCTGTCTACCAGCTAATTATTGTAAGAGCATCACATATATGACGATAACTAAGTATACGTATATTGGAGATCTCTCGTCACCAACTCCGACAGGCAAGTGCATCAGGGTAATCTTGAATAATCATACTAATATTATAAAGAGGAAAGATTTGTATTTTTATGTGTGTGAATATTTGTAATGAATAAACTCAAAAAATCTCGTGCCGATTTCAATAATTCTTTCACCATTAGAAAGCTACATTCACCCTCAGTAACATTGGCTATCTTTTACCGCGGGAAAATGCCTCATTCCCACGGGAAAAACTATTAACGCAGGCGGAGCCGCGGCGGAAAGCTAGTTACAATATAATTTCTGTAAGGGTGCGCCAATAGTCTTAAGCGTTTGCGGTTATACTCAAAGGGTAGAGCAGTTTGTAATAATATGGCGGCACAGTTGCAGTTAGAGTTTATAATATTCTTGAATACCGTTTAGCGTTTTTACGTTTTCTTTGGTTTTAGTGCTACCAACTAAAAGGTGGAATAACTTAGTTTTTATTTTAAGGCCATTTGAATACCGTTCAATGTTTTCACAATTTCTTCAAAAGTGTAAACTAAATAAACGATTTTCCTGTATCTCTTTAGATTTTTGCTACAAACAAACTAAATAATTGTAAATACTTACTGATTTAATTTTAAGGTATTTTAATACCGTTTAACGTTTTTATTTTTTTTTCAAAAGCAGTAGGCGGTGAAATCTATTAATATCCGTATCTTTATAGTTTTGTGCTACAAACGAAATATGGAGTTGGAAACACTTACGTGTGCCATCGAATCGAGTAGCGATGGTATCGAGGAAGGTGTTTTGGGGCGCGAGCAGCCCCTTGCGCACCGGCATGCCCCCCCCGCGCCGCGCGCCCCGCGCACCGCCCCCTCACCTGAAACAAAAACAAAACAAATCTCTATAATTATGAAATAGTTGACCACATACTCATATTTACAATACGGGAAGCGAAAAAATTCAAACCAATTTGAAAGTTTATTAACTGTCACATAGAAACCGGACGCAAGCTTCCTGTAGCGACCTACACTTGCGCCGGAAAATCGACGTATCAAGCTCCACCGAACTTCTAGATACGGCTGCGGCTCGAGAGAGCCTCAGACCACGGTCTAGCGCGCTGATATGGAAAACATCATAAAGGAAACGTTGCCTGAGGGGCTCTGCCTCTATAACTGTGTTAAAGGATGCATATAAATTTACATGATCCATTTAATTTTAATGTTGGTCGAATGTGTGATCCCATATTTCCATACTGTAACAACTGTTCACTACATTTGTACAAATAAAGTTTTTTTCTTTCATACCGTCCCACATGAAGGAAAAAAAAATCCGCGCCCAAATGGAGTAGTAATCAAAACGTACTATGGGGGCCGGCTGAGACATATTTTTTGGACTCACACACACATTCACACTTTTCTTTCAAAGTACATTCATTGTACAAATAAAGTTTTTTTCCTTCATGCCGTCCCACTTTCCGCCCTTACTTGCACCCATCAGTTCTGAATTCTAAACTAAGTTTGTTCTAAATAACAGTTACATCTGTTTTAAAGTATTTACCCTTTATCGTTGAGGCGAGCGCAAAGCCTTTAGTTTTAGATCCCCATAAAGCTTCACTGACTATCCGTCTAATATCTTGTCGTTACAGCGCGTAGCACGTTTGGCTCCCTTTATTATCCTAAGCAAACGCCAGTGTTTACCGACCGTCCTACCCCCACAATATTGAAGCAATATGACCCATTGTATTGAAAGAAAAATACAATAACATGGCTCAACAATCACTAAAGGCTTGTTAAATAAACGCAGAAGGAACATGGAATATTATTTTGCAGGAAAAGAACTGTCATGATTATATAAAGAATGGTAATAAAATGAGATGGATTGCTTCACTCCTGCGGAACCAGAGGCGCTATGAAATAACCCTTTTTTGTTGTCGGGTAAAAAAAATACAATAAGGTTTCTCCAAACCTTTAAAGTCAAAAATAAGACTAAAGCACACTAAAGATAACGATTAAACGATTTCGTCATTAACTTATTAACCACTTTTTGAAAAACTGTGATTAATAACCAATTTAGTAAATAAACCGTTTGATGAGACACAATTATATTAAGTGTCAGTAAAGAGATGGATGGACAAATAACTAACTATAACTTTTAGAAAATATTCATAAGAAGTGGCAAGAAAGTTAGGAAAGCATAGTAACCTATAGTAGGTATTATAATAATACTTCTTGCCTCTGAGCTTAATTAAAACACTTGTGTGGTCTGAAGAATTGCAAGATAGAACAGAATAATATTTATTTAGATATCTAATGAGCAGGTATAACTTGATGTCAGGGTTACTGAACCTTTGACGTGACTTACGAGTACGTGACGATTTCTGTACTTAAACGTAGGTGATATTAACCAGGATCCCAGGCTTGACATGCCTCTCGAAGCATAGGATGATTACTTTTCATGTGAATTCTGCTTGATATGTCTGGACCAAAGTAGGAAGAGTCTCTTATCTATAGATATTTGCGATACTCCATAATCGATATCCTGTAGACTACGGAGACAATTTAGATTTATGCCTAAAGATATGTAATAAAATTGTCTGTAATCTGTGGTGTAATCTGCATTGATTTGTTCGTTGCAGCGTGGGAAGCGATTCTATTTAAGTTGCGGCTCACCTCACCTACCGATTTTCATTAGCCGCGCGATAAATCTTCGTGTATAATTAAAGCTCTATTTAAGGTGACCCATAAACGGCGCCGCTAGAATATGCCTGCAGCTTTTCCACCTTCTCGTAACTTTTTTATGTTTCATAAATGTGAAGGCAGTAAATATGAATTAATGGGTTTTCGAGGCTGCGTCCTTTGCCGCTCATATTCTTTCTGGTTGATATAAACAAGTGTTGATCTAGTAGGACCGGGCGCAGCTATAATTCTGGACATAAATCTATTATGTTATGGTTCCTGCGGTAATTATAATCAGCCGCCCGGAGTTTAACGGCCGGCTTTTATCTTTTGGCCGCGTGAGCGAAATCTCAGTGAAAAACGACCGACACACATTTTCTGTAGACATTAGGTTTGAAAAATGGACGCAAACAAATATAGCCTAGCTATATGACATAGCCTGTGAAAGTTTTTCAAGTCATTCAAAATATGAAGGAGAAGAAAAGACGATTACTTGTTATGGACTGATGATGTAATAAATACAACGTACCTAAGTAGCTTTTTGGTGTTTTGGAGCAGCAAACACAGCAAAATATAACCCGGGGTCCACACGCGTGCCGTATTTGCCAGGTTAGAATGAACCAATGTTACAGCACGTTATAGTGTGTTAAAAAGCACGGAGAATATTGTTTTACGTAAAAATAATAGATGTATGTAGGTATACATTATTCCCCATCAGCGAGGCCTTCCAACTAATGAGTTGCCAACAAACTTATAACGATGGGAAAACTCGGCGGAACTGAAAAACTTTACGAAGCAAGAGAAAAATAGTAGCTTCCAAATACACTGCATCATGCTGTTTAATTATGAACGCGGGCGTATTGAGAACTCAGCCAAAACTAAATTCAGTTCGATGCGGAATATTGAGGCTCGAAGATTACAAATTCAAAATGTAAAAAAAATAAGTAATTTACAAAATTATCTATAATTCACTTTTTTTTGTATACGAGCTTGCGTTTTACGATTCAAAATGAAATATGAATTCCTATTAAGTCTATAAGTATTTGATCTAGTGATGAAAGTGCTTAATAAAACTATGAAATAGTTATAAATCGAAGCGATATAGGAAAACATAAATTCGCAAACAAACATCACATGTACTATACCAGCACATATTGATTGGTTTTTCGAAGTATTCTACTCATATCACAGCATTCATCAATTCCCTACAAATGGGTAGAGACATTTTTTGTTTTTGTTATTATTTTATTATTTCTCAATTCAAATTCAGATGGACCAAGGATATTATTAGCACTTTTATTAAATCTGTTGAAGGCTGTTTGTTAATGATGTTTCGTTTTTTTCCTTAGTTTGTTTAGAACAGGAATTACCTATTTGTCCGAAAAGAAAAAGTGATTTCGTGCTTCGGAAGGAACGTAAAGCCGTTTTTCCCGGCTATGATCTAGGTATGAAGCCGTTATTATTATTATTTTTTTATTTCCTTTTTTTCTCTCCGAAGATCTTTTTTTTTGCACAGGTGCTGGTTATTAAGTCATAGTCAAAAATATTCTGAGGCACTCTGCAGGTATTTAGGATGACTGCTTATTGTAGGAGTGTATATGTGTATGGATGGAGATCAAGGACTTCGAGATTTCTGTGAAGGGTTTCCGGGATGACGCCAGTTGTGGAAAGGATTATGGGGAAAGTTTTGACTGTGTGTACATGTCACTGAGTCTTATTTCCACTGCAAGATCTGTATACTTACCGACTTTTTCTGTGTCGGTGCGTGTTGAAGATCACGGCAATATCTATCAAATAAAGGATTTTTGTGCAGAGTAATGTCGGGCCTATTGTAATATGAACTGTCTTGTCGGTGATTATGGTTCAAATCCACTTTTATATCTATGAGGTTGAATTTAAATGCTAGATATTGGTGGACTATTGCTGTTATTTGGTCGTGAATGTGTTTGTAGTCAGTTTGTACTATAGCTCTACAAGCACCAGTGATGTGTTGTATGGTTTTAGAGCTACTGTTACATCGTCTGCAAGCTTCTGTGGGTACGACCGATATATTTCTGATATTTACGCGTCTCAACCACTTGATTTAGGATAGCAAGCATGAATCCTTCCGCGTCTCGAGAAAACCAAATGTACTCTATATATTTTTAATCGAAGCGAAAAATGAAATTCATTGAGCTTAGGTAGGGACTTGATCCCGCACCTCCTTGGCTATCCGGGCCGTACTGGCGTACTACCAATCGACGACATCGGTTGAAAAAGCTATAAATCTACCTCTGTTAACAAACAGAGTATAAAGTTTTTAATGATGCCAGGATGGGTACCAATCATACTAATATTAAAAAGAGGATTTTTTTTAATTTGTGTATATGTGTGTGTGAGTGCGTGTATGTTTGTAATGACTAGACCCAATAACTACTGAACTTATTTCAAAAATTCTTTCACCACCAGAAAGCTACATTCACCCTGAGTAACATAGGCTACCTTTTACCGCGGGAAAATGTCTCATTCCCACAGGGAAAACTGTTAACGCGTGCGGAGCCGGAGATATTTAAGCTATATATTCTTCGATACGTACCTGGAAAGTTCAGCGGTATACCAAAAAAACAAGTTAACTGCAGGTGAAGTGTTGGAAAGCCAATTGGTGTGTACTTGGCTTCGTAAATTGAATAGCCGAGACATGTCAGGCGTACTTCGTCGCGCCTGAGTCAGTTATTATCACACGATGTGGCTAAACGCGGCGCAACATGGTATAATTTTGTGTGAAATCCGCTGATACCTTTCACATGGACTTTACATGACAAGCGTGTTTAAGGAATCGGTGGTTTTCATTACAAAGTAGTATTGAAACCTATTTGATTACACTGCTGCTTTATCACTACATAGTATAAAACAAAGTCGCTTTTTCTGTCCCTATGTCCCTATGTATGCTTAAATCTTTAAAACTACGCAACGGATTTTGATGCGGTTTTTTTAATAGATAGAGTGATTCAAGAGGAAGGTTTATATGTATAATACATGCATAATATGCTTAAGGATAACCCACAATAACCATTTTCCCGTGCGGAGCCGGGGCGGGTCGCTAGTTACTAATATGTAACATCTGCGTAGGATTAAGGTATGTCACTGTAATGCGAGGATTGGCCATTGACCCTCATCTTTTACCTAATTTGAGTGTGAGAGGACATCTTAAATTCTTTGTTCTTTTTTGCAAAATGCACCTATAAACATGTTTAATAATTTTACTTGGTTACCTACTACGCTTTTTTTTAATTGGTAATTCGTAGTCAGCTCTGCCGTGCCGCCTGTCGCCGCATCAAGCGACACCGTGTGCAATTTGCCTGAAACTCTGCCTCAGCTCCATTGCACATATACAAACTGCTCCCAGCAGCTGTTTATTTTATGTTCTCTGAGAAACCGCAGAGCGACTTTGCATAGGTACTTATTTACTTTGCCATATTTTCTTATCAAATTTTACTTTCACAAAATATCAAAGGAAAGCTTAAAGACTTACTTACTTGAAAACAAGTCAGAAGTTTGCAATATTCTTTTATATGAAATTTTGATCCAAGCAGATGGTTCCACCACCAAAACCAAAATAGTTGGAAAAAATATATTATATTCAATCCTGAATTTTATTTCGTAAGTTAGTTTATATTTGTTTAGAGATTTTATATATAATGTACGTATCCTGACTACATTAAGGTATTTACGTATATACACGCACTTACTTGTCTGTCTACACATTTTCATTTACGCAGGGCTTTTAGGAAATACATAATAATATTAAAATAAGGTAATTTAAGTAAATTATTCAAAACAATATTTATAAAAATATAAATATTATATAAATATTTGAATGAATCATCATAAATTTTATCTAATGGAAAAAAAATGGTGATTGATAACTGTTTGGCCGCGCCTACGGAGTATTGAATGTGTCGCACCCGCGGCACACCATATCCTGTGCGAGCCAGCGGGGGCGGACGAGGTAATAATTAGGTGCCTGGGAGATCGGGATTAATTCTTTGCACTGATATTTTTTTTGGGATAGGTTTATCTTTTACATAAATACATGACAACTTTATAAAATTATAAAATTAACACGAAATGTGGCCTTTCAGGCCAAGGGTAAAGGGAAATGGGAATGGGAAATAGACGAAATGACATATGAATGATGAATGAATTCCCAAATTGAATATTCAAATTTAGTTGAAGAAGAAATGGAAAATGCGATGAGGATGAGGTGGCATGCAAGGCACCTCGTTACAAGTGCTCAGAGAGTTCAATGAATTTATTTTTTAGCTTATTTTAATTTTCCGCCTTGTTAGTTTTTTTTTCTGCTGACCTTATTCCGTCTCCTCCTTTACTCGACATGTTATCTAGAACAAAGAGGAACTTTTAAACCACCTACCTACAAGCCTGTCCAACATTACCTATTGAAGATAAAATACGATTTAAATGTGTCAGAGCAAGCCAATAAAATATGTAACACTTGGAATATGAAACGTTACTAAGTATATTGATGGAGGGACGTAGAAATACTTTTGACGGTTTCAACCTATATTATGGTTATATTCCTTAATACCATTCTATAACAAACTTAACAATAAACATAACCTAATCGTGCCACAGGTACGGTATAAATTGCATTTTATATACCTAGATACATACGATATATTTATTGTTGATTGGAGACGGTACAATATCTAGAATTGTGCCTTTAAAGCAAATACCACAAAGTCCTTTATCTACAAGTTCGTTGTTACATTGACGTTATCGTTAAAGTTTTGATGTGACGGGACAACCCTTGAACTTAATAACCCTTTGCCTTATCTACCCGCGTTCTTCGTGTTTCGTCTTTTAATCCTTTGATGGCACTATTACTTTGTGCTACTGGCGCTAATTCTAGAAGTACCTATCTAATTCTAAATTTAAAGTCCATCATTTCCATTCAGACTTAAAAAAAACTATAGTCCGCCATTTCAGTTTTAAAGCTATCGAACATCAAGTTTCAGAAACAACAGCTTTTCTAATATGACAGCTAAGCTCTTATTATAGAATATCATTCTTCAAAACAATATAATACAATACAAATGTTATTCTAACTCACACGCTAAACTAAACAGTTTAAGTACTCGTTTTTTCGTTTCGTCTAGGCTAGATTGTGTTTTACTAGTCACTTTTTGACACTAGTAAAACACAATCTAGCTTAGACGAACCGAAAAAACGAGTAACTTAAACTGTTTAGAGTGTGAGTTAGAATTAGTTCCACCTACTCGTTCTTATCCTATCCCCCGTTTTCCAATATTTTTCATAGCTCTGAAATACAGGTAAATGTTATAATGTTTCCATCTGTTACAGAAGACTGAGCAATAAATAATTCCGTAACTTAAGGTATGTTTGAATAGGAAATATGTAACTTTTGAATGGAGACTTAAATATTCATTTCTTAATCAAGTGAGAAATTTATTTTCCCTTTTTATTTAGATAGAATTAATAAAAATTGTTGGCCAATCACCCTAGCCCTATAGTCAGTTTTGAGCGCTGAGTTAAAGGTGAGAAAATCTTTTATATCTATTGTCCCTGTCTGTGGGGACTTTATGAACGATATTTTTATTTTTTCTGTAAAGCTTGTTTTAGTTGACACTTGACGACGAACAAAGCGCTCGGCAAGCACTTGCTTTCTCAGCTCGACTTCTACCTTCTTTTCATAAAGCAGACAGACTGAATACTGAATACTACCTATGTTTTCAAAGGAACGATTCTTCTATGTACCTACTTATATTTTTACTGTTGAGTAGGTAGGTACATTCTTTTCGTATTTTTTCGGTATTTAGTCGACCAGTAAAATTGGTAGTTATATCCTGTCTGTAAGTAATTAAGTATGATGAAAAAGAGGTGTTTACCGTGGTTGTAACTGAAAGTGGAAGTTGAAAAAAAAAAGGAATCTATATTGAAAGTTTCAAAATTATATCTGCATCTTTATTTAAAAAGTTTTTACGAGTGTATTGTGGATATGTTTCGGAGAGGCTTCTGTCCAACGGTGGATGTCTTTCAGTGTAAAATATTTCGATTGTACAGTAAAAAAACCTTGTAATGAGGTGCCTTGCATGCCACCTCATTCTCATCACATTTACTATTTCTTTTTCGCCTAATTTCAAATATTTAATTTTAGAATTCATTCGTCATTCATATATCATTTCTTCCATTTTATTTTTCACCTTGTCCCCGAGCTCCAGAAAGGCCATTTCTCAAAATATTATTTATAATTTTATAAACTCTGTATTTATGTGTTAAGCTACTTCAAATAAATCTGTAAAAGACTGTGTTAGTGAAAATGAAGTTTTATTCCAAAGTACCGCGCAAGCAGTCTTCCTCGCCCTCCAACTAACAAGTTCCTCTCCTTCTTCATTGTCTGCCCCCGCTGGCTCGCCAGAACTCATAGTGAGCCGCGGGTGGTACAATTGGCGCCCAACGTGGGGCCAGTGAAGCGAATGACGAATGAATTCCAAAATTAAATATTCGAATTTAGACGAAAAAGAAATGGTAAATGTGATGAGAATGAGGTGGCATGCAAGGCACCTCGTTACAACCTATTATTAATCAAACGCAATAGTCTTGTATTTCTATTGAAGTAGGTGGATTTAATCAAAATCAAGATATGCTCATAAAACATCTTCAAATTACATCGAACATCCGAGATCTAAAGTTCAAAGATTGCTACGAGTAACTTGGCAGACGGACGGCCGTAAAATTTTATATTGGTTAAATTGTAACTTAGAGACTTCCTTTGTCTTTTGGCTTAGTTTATTCCTCGCACTTTTTCGCCGTCGACACCAGGTTCGTGGGAAATACTTACTTGCCCTTCCTGTTCACTGATCAAAGGAGATTCTGATGTAAAAGCTTCATCACTGACTTACTTCATTTCTCGTTTCACTCCAAACTTTCATAATAAGTAAAATGTTGTTGCTCTTGTTTGTACAAATTTTAAACTTAAATTCATTGTTCTGTTTGAATTATGTTCAATTGTTATCTAATATTTGGAGGAGAATCGTTGAATACACTTCTCTTATTTGAAGAGCTTAAATAAAATTAATTTCATTGCTGGAATTAATGGTAAAAAATACGGTTTCGTTTATTTTTATAACATCGATGTTTATTCAGGACCTGAGATATGGGGAATGTTTTAATTTACCAAATTTTTATTTAATAACAAGGCATCAGGAAACACGTATTCATAAAAAAACAGCGGCAATGGCAACTCAATAATCAACGAATATGGAAATGGTAACGTATTATTAAAAACACACGGCATATACAAGCGTAGCTATTATTGTACATACATAGTATTGTTCTTTCGTTCAGACACTCCTCGATACAAAGATGGATTTATGTATAGACTGGTATCTGTCGTGAATTTTAGTACCGATTATATTTCTAGGAATTGCAGCTGGATAAACATACATACACATACACAAACTCACGCCTCTTTCCCAGGGGGGTAGGCAGAGACCACTTCCTTCCACTTGCTACGATTCAAACATACTTCTTTCGCTTCATCCACACTCATTAATCTCCTCATACATGCTCGTCGGTTTAGAGTACAGCTGGATAAATACTCCGTGTAACACTGCTTAGTTCGAAAAATAAAAAGGTTCTGAAAACTCAATAGTATAAGAGCTAGCGCCAGCTACCCTCAATATATTCTAAAAACCGAGCGCCTTACACTAGCCTGGAGCTATTCATAGTCGACAAAGATAGCCGTGGCTTAATCGTTGCAAAGATAACACTAGCCGACATAGAACCAGATCCCTGATATAATATTGTACAACTTGGTTCAATGCACAAGGAAATATGTATGTAGAGATAGTACACTGCACCGACAAGAGCGGCTCCTAGATTTAATTATGCTAATGAGAAACAGTAGCAGTACTCTCCATATTATAAATCTATGTAAGTTCTAAAACTTCCTATCGTATCCAGTGATCAAAGTGTAATTTTTAACCCCCGACAAAAAGAGGGGTGTTATAAGTTTGACGTGTGTGTCTGTCTGTCTGTCTGTCTGTCTGTGGCATTGTAGCGCCGATTTTGATCTAGTTTTTTTTGTTTGCAGGTGGCACAATCGAGAGTGTTCTCAGCTATAATCTAAGAAAATATCTTCAGCCATTTGTAGATTAGCAGCTCTTTTCTAGTTGTTGAAAGGATCAAGTAACGGTTTTGTGTCGGGGGTTATTACATTTTTTAATTTAGTGTTATTCCATATTAATACTACACCTTGGGTTACATTAATGGAATATCTGTAGGGATCCCTATTTAAAAATAATAATAATATAGCTTATGTTTCTCGGGGATAGTGTAATTCCCAACAACAGGGAAAAATTTTTTGAAATTGGTTTAGTGGTTTCAGAGCCTATATTCGACGCAAACAATCAAACAAGCATTTTTTTCTCTTTATATTAATGAAAGATTATAGTAGAAAAAGTACAAGTTTAGGGTGCTTATTTATTGATGGTACGGTTAACACATTTATTGACTTGCTTATTTACAACCTTCCAGCACAATTTCCCTAGTTTGATCTTCATCAGAATGTTTAAATAATTAATTACTTGTGTGAGTAGGTAAATAGCTAAAACTGAGCAAGTTTATGGGCAAATACAGCACTCATCTCATCACATTATACTCGCTTCGCTTTCCGCAGTAATAGCACGGTGGTTCGCAGGCCCGCTTTCCTAATGGTACGTGATATTTGCGAAATCACTGTTTTCGATTTGGTTGAAGATTTTATTGTTTACAGGAATGTTTGAAGGGCATTCTTACGTCCAGCTTTCGGTAAATACAAGTATTCGTCGTCTTTATTTATTAAGACATGCAGTAGTTTAGTTTATGATATAATTTAATAGAAGTTAAAATTGTATCCAAGTATCAATTAATTGCCTTCTAATTTTAAAAATGTATTCGATATTTGTTTTTTTTTAAATCACCAATCTCACCATGTCGTAAAATGTATTATTATATCATTTATTATAGGTACTTATTTTTCTCTTTGATGTATTAATATTATACGTAGATGTTAAATACAGTTCGTATTGGTTAATAGTTTCAGCTACCTTCTTTCTAGGTAATTATAAGTCTATTTAATATTCATTATATACTAAGAAACACACTTGTGCTATGATAATAATATATTATTTATTTATAATGTTGGTACAACCAGTCACTTTCCTATGTCACTTTTCTGTACCATTAATATTTTCCTCTATGAATAGGGTATTGGAGCCATCACAAATATCTATCTTCACAATCACCATAATGTACGAGTATAAATAATAGTTTCGAGAAAAGAGCGCCCTTTATATAATAAGTAGGTATGTCACAGTTTTAACGTTTAAGATAAGAGTGGTCACAATGCTTTCATAGCTTTTAAACTGACGATGAGATAAGTTTACAAGCGATATCAGTAACGAGCACAAAGCGAATCCAGTTTATTCCATCGATTAAATAATACTTCTTGTTCCATTGTTCGAAAGTGCGTCTTGGAAATGTAATTCTCAAGTGGTTGTTAATAGTGAAAACGTTCACGGTTTATCCGTTTATCCCTGGGCTCTGAATCTAACAAACAATTTATTTCAAATGAACAATTCGCCATACATAACGGAGTTGATATGAGAAAAATATCATTGTTCACATTAAAGTCTGATAGGTGTATGAATGACCTGCGTATTATTTTTTCACTATGTAGAAAATAAAGCGACTATTTTTCGGATATTTTTACCAATACTGATAAGTCAATGTTTTAAATTCTGTGTCACTTATTTATAGTCCGGTTTATTTTAGACCAAAAGTGCTCTAGAACTTGAGTTTCATCTGTCACTCCTGTAAATGGCAACGACTCCTACCGTTGGATTCGTCTTGATGTCCTGAACGTGAAACTGTCGGTCGTCAAGTGCTAAAGTGGTGGAGGGATGAGGGGGGGGGTAATCAAAGATCGCTGGATTTTACGTTGTAATTTGAAAACTAGTGGACCGATTTCTTTATTATTAGTATTATTTGAACGGGTATAACATTATCTACAACACGTTCATATACATCGAATACGTCAATGCAGTGGTTACCGCGTAATAATACGAAACATAATAAAAAATAATTGTGTTTAAATAATATCACAGATTACGCTAAATCTATAAAGTTTTTGTGATAAAAATGTTGCTTACTTTAATTCTACAACAAATTACCTAATCAATAAGGTAACAATAATTACTATAGGATTTATGGTGCCTGAGCTAGAGTTAATTAACTAAACGTAGTCGCAGGTCAATATACTATGAGTACGCAATAAAAAATTGTTTTCCGCGTTAATTGTTACAAATTAAACTGTACTAACATGTAATTGTATGTACTGAATTGTCTAAAATAAACATAATTATTTTTATATTTTTTTTTATTTTTTTTCGACCTAAATTTCTTTTATTTTTATATCATGGGTAGATATTACCAATATAATATCCCCTGGCATAGTTTTTATCCTGTCAGGAACTTTAGGCCAGGGGCTACAGGCAAATTAAAAACTACTATAGTGAAAACTAAAAAAATGATTTCTGCGTTATTTCGACGTAAATTTCTTTTATTTTTTTATCATGGTTAGATATTACCAATATCTATCCCCTGACATAGTTTTTATTCTGTCAGGTACCTCGGGTCAGGTGCTACAGGCAAAGTCAAAACTACTATAGTGAAAAGCTAAAAGATTGTTTTCCGCGTTATTTCGACGTAAATTTATTTTATTTCTTTATCATAGGTAGGTGTTACAGATATCTATCTTCTGATGTAGGTTTTATCCCGTCAGGTACCTTGAGTCAGGTGCTACAGGCAAAGTTAAAACAACTATAGTAAAAACTAAAACATTGTTTTCCGTGTCATTTCGACGTAAATTTCATTTAATTTTTTATCATGGAAAGGGATTACTAAAATCTATCACCTGACATAAGTTTAATCTCGTCAGGTACCTTGGGTCAGATGCTACAGGGAAAGTCAAAATACTATAGTGAAAACCTAAAAAAATGTTTCTCGGGTTATTTCGACGTAGATTTCTTTTATTTTTTTATCATGGGTAGGTATTACTAATATCTACCCCTGACAAAAGTTTTATCTTGTCACGTACCTTGGGTCAGATGCTACAGGCAAATTCAAAACTACTAATAGTGAAAAACAAAAAAAAATTATCCTCTTTATTTCGACGTAATAGTATATTTCATTACAAGTGCGGAAAGGCTGTCATTGCAAAGAGTTCCGACAAATGTGTACCCGAGCCGAGGCGCAGCCGAAGGCGAGGGTAGACAGTCGGAACGAGTTGCAATGACGGTTCCGCACGTGTACTGAACGACTATTTTTAATACAGTTGCGAAAAAATGAAGCAATTTAATAAAATAATAAAAACATAATAAAAAAAAATGACGCCAACCGTAGAATATAAGCAGATATTTTTCTTCTTCACCCATTCTGGTAGACAAAGGGAACTATGCCCATACAGCCAAGTCTTCAAATTTTTTTATTGATATGAAATTAAAAAGAAATTTAATAAGATGAATTAAAATGAAACCTAACCTAACTCATTCAATCAAATCATTAAATCTGATATTTAACAAATTAGTAGCTCTTTTTTAGAAATATACGTATTTGCTTGAATCATAAAAACTTTTATGTTTTTTTTTAGTAAAAACTTCATGGTTGGTTTTTATTTTTAATAGACATTATTTTGACAGTTGGGAAAGAAAACGCACGAGTGCGGGAAAGGTAAAAAAAAAGCACGCGTGTGTAATAGCCCACTTCCCGAACGCTATACCTCCCTGCAATACGCCACTTTTTGAGCAACTGTATTAAAAAGTCTTTTTTCAAGGTATTATTTGAAAAATGTAAGCTTGAAATATATAATTAAAGTAATATGGTGATTACTTACCCATCTCTTCTCATTCATTTACTTATATTTGCGTACTCGTAGTATAGTGATCCTACGACTGCGCTTTCGACTGCGTTTCGTAAATTAGCTCTAGCTCAGGCACCATAAATCATATAGTAATTATTGTTACCTTTTTGATTAGGTAATTTGTTTTAGAATTAAAGTAGTCAACATTGTTTACACGAAAACGTTATAGATTTAGCGTAATCTGTGATATTATTTATACACAATTTCTTTTTTCAATGTTTCGTATTATTGCGCGGTAACCGCTGAATTGGCGTATTCGATGTATAAGAACGTCTGTTAGGTAATATTATACACTTTCAAATAATACCAGTAACAAAGAAATCGGTCCACTAGTTTTCAAATTACAGCGTAAAAACAAAAGTACAAATTCGCCAACTTTGATTACCCCTCCCCTCCTCCCTCCACCACTTTAGAACTTGACGACCGACAGTTCCACGTACAGGACACCAAGACGAATCCAACGGTATGAGTCGTTGCCATTTACAGGAATGACAGATAGAATTTTTTCATTCAGTACTGGAGCGAACCGGACTATTATGTATGAAGTAGCAATCGGTGCAGTTGCTTCGGTGGAAACTGGCTGTGACAGATGGATACTTCTACAAGGGTTCCGTTTGTTTTGTTTTTGAGGTACATAACTAAATTAAAATACTATTAAGATTAAAAACGGGATATTTACCGTGGTATTTGTTTTGTATGAGTGTCCGATCCCGTTTTTAATCTTAATAGGTATGTAGTTATGAAAACAATCGTAAAAGTTTTAATAAGTAAATTAAAACACTTTTATAAATTCATCAAGTTGAAGCTCATTTGACTATATTACTACGCAATGAACATGAAATTTTATACTATATAGTATCTTGTGAATAGCAGCTTTGTAAAATGGGCCCCGGGGGGCAGTATTCGGGCCATTATTGGGCCGGGACCGCAGACCTCACTACAAAAGGTCATCAACAAGTGTTACGGAAAGTCTCGGGTTCAACCCAAACGGCTTCACAAAATATATTGTTTCGATTTAATAAAATATTGGAATGGTATTAAATTAACATGCGCATCTGAACAGCGTTGTTCGTTTACAAGGATCTGTACTATTACGTTATTTATTATTTTAAACTTGTTTTCTAGCCTGCTAAATATGTAGGTTATCGTTGTAACACGTCTTCTGTGTACTCTTAAACAATAAATAGCGAAAACGAAATGATTTCGAGAATATTCAAATAATAAAATAACGGTGGAAAACCCGTTAAGACGCTTCATAAATGTTACGATGATGTTACAATAGTTTTTACCCGATTGCGCAAAGCAAAGAAGGAGGATTTCATAATTACTAACTATATTGTTCGTTGTGCGATTAATACTTAAAAATCTCTTTAAACCTACCGAGTCGGATAAATCAAGAATTTTTAACGCAGAATAAAAATTATATACAACTTATTAAATTACTTTTTTTCACTACGATAGAAGTGTAGTTATTTTTAGTAAAAACTAAATTAAATTTAGTTCTATTACAATAGTTTGACCTCGTCTCCGAGTAATATACGACTGAGCGAAGCGAGCTGTCAAACTCTTTGAATGCGAACTACGTACCATATTCTACTTAAAGGGTTGGTAATGGTTTTTCCACGATGCGGAGAATGTCTTTTAATCAAAAGTTCCTCGCTTTCAATAGCTGAAGGATAAAAAACAACTATTTTGGATATAATGATATGTAGATAGTTTAAAAGAAGGTGTATAGTCCTATAAGTGTTTCTTGTCAGATGGGGCAGAAGGATCTTAAGGGACGACAGGTTAACCTTGAAACTCACTCGATAGGCAAGCAGCGTAGCCCAGCCAGTGACGTCACAAGGAGGCCTAACAATCTGATGAGGATCAAGAGCGAAGCGCACAGATTTTTCTTGCTCTTAGGCACGAAAAGCACTGAAATTACTGTGGAGAATGAATGGAGATCCATGGATGTTCTTTTCTCTAATTGACCGAGCGAGCACGAAACGCGTGCTGAAAGAGCAAAGCATCTCCGTTTCAGCTTGGGCAAAATGCTTTCGTATGTCACTTTGTCATTCTGTCCATGTTCTCCCCTAGAGATCACATTTCTCAACCGATTCTCGTAAAATATTGTGAGCAGGTTTGTTGTTTATATAGAATTTTCTGTCGAGTCAGTTTTTGGAAATTTAATAATATTACGGAATTATGAGGGTCCTCCGCTAGCAAGGTTTACTATTGACGCTGTAGTCGCATTCCTAAACCGATTCACGTGGAATTTTGTGAGCAAGTAAAATAAAATCATTAGTTTCTTTTTACTACGAGGTCTAGGTACCTACAGCTCACGGATCCAATAGTATTACGTTCCAACTAATTTTTTTTTACATTCCATTAATTTGATTAATGATTAATATTATGCTATAAGATATTATTTATGCGTAACATAAGATACTAATTGAATTCATTTAGTAGTCTAGTTATTACATCTCTGGTTAGCCCATTACAGTAGCGAATATTCCTTGATACAGCGAACCCTGTGCGCAATTTAAGTGATTCAGCCGCTTTGACAAATAACTATTGAAAATCAATGCCATGAAACGGGCCGTTTTACATAAAGCTGTGTCAAGTAACGACCCGTTGTTATCTTACGCCGATAATTCTTCTTATGGAGTGTATGGAAAACTCCATTATCCTTTATAACCTTTATAAGTATTGTGTTAGTGATGTGTAATACATTAAAACGTAAAAAATAATATTGAAATAATTTTAAAATACAAATTTTATTTAAATTCTGCTCTACGCGACATAATTCATTCATTTAACACAACATGTAACATGCAGTGCTATTACAAAGGTTTTTCGCACATTTAACTGTCAAAAAGTTGCTAGAAACCCGCCATATTGAAATATCCTCCAATAGGATAAGAGAATACGCACGACAAAATTATCTGTCTGTCACGCGTGGACCGGGCATGTTAGAGGGGGTTAAGTTTTGGCAACGTCGTGTTTTTTCTCAATGTACATTATGTCTCGTCGCCCCGCGGCTATTAGGTGAACAACTTTGATGCGTAGAACAAATTATAAAAATATTTTTAAAATAGTGTTCATATTCAATTTTTTATGTTTAGTACTTTGTACGGCACTAACACTAGAGCTAAACTGACCTCTGATACTTTTCCTAACACCCTTAATAACGTACAAACTGTTAAAAAAAACAAAATAAATAACGTTTAATTTAATTTAAATTACATTTAAAATATGTAACAATAAACGATTTAATAAATAAGTAGGTACTTAAACTGATTGGCTTATGAAAATATGTTTTACATAATAAAATACACCTATCCCCCTTTCTCTGCAGGGGGGGGGGGGAGATCCAATGTCCGAAACTCGGGAGTGACGGAAACGCGGGGTGAAAATTATTATCATTTTCCAAATATTTGAATATATTGTAACGAACCTTACCGCCACTCTTTGGGAAAGTATAGTTTATTAAGTAAGTTAGAATGCCGAACAAATTGTGTAACTATAGATCTACTCATAGTTTCACTTACTCAACGCTGACCCTTAATTTTTTTGCATTCTAGAGAGACAAGTTGATGTTTCAAACAAGAAACAACCATATTGTAAGAAATGATTTGTAACGCATTGTAATAGGGTCTATTAAGAGTTAAACTGACGGAAAACATTAAGAAGCCAAAATTGTGTTCGAAAATCACAAGGAGGATTCGGGACAGTCGGGTATCGGGCGGCGTGGTGTTCCGACTGGACTTGAGTCGCGGCGGCGGGCAGCGTTGATAGAGTTTTTTATACGGGTGGATGTGTTTATTGTGAAGTGTTTTTCTCGACGAGCGGCGAAGGCGTCGTTGATGGGGTAGCTCGTTCGCAGAGGTTCGTTTATTTTATTTCTACAAATTTATTTTTATCGTTAGGAAATCTTTTATTTAAATTTCAGTGCAGTAGAGGGCGGCTATTTCAATCAATTAAATAGGGACTATTAAGGGTTGTGCTCAAATAGATTAGGGAAATATAGGAGGTGATGAATGACCGAGACTATCGTAAAAATAATTCTATATATTCAAAATTAGGAAATACACTATAATGTGCAATGTTACACGTTAAAATATGCATGGCACATTATAGCTGTGAATAGGGGCTCTATAATAAATTTTCATTACATTTTAATATAAATTCATACATAATCGAAGCAACATACACTTACAAATGTCAATCACTTGTTTCTCTACACACGCGACGGGCCCTGGCCTCCGGAGGTAGACCTAGCCAGTTCCCCTTGCAGCAGGTACAAGCGCTAGGGACACACCTCAGTATCTTAGTTTTCTATGCAATGCTGATACTGGTTAAGGGCTGTAGCTGGGTCTTAGAGCAAGGGCCTCCATGTATCCCTGGTATGGCCACCAGAGCATAGGCTCACGGTGTGCGGCGAGTGAGAAGTACCTTCTGCCGTTGAACTTTGTATAGAAAATTATAGACGAGACATAGGTCACCAATCACAGGTGAACTTAGGGCTTAGGGACTCGCGTGTATGAGGTCTGCAGACCGATTTTAGGTGAGATGAATGTATGTTCAGTGTGAGATAATGATGATCGGTATAATCGAGGGACGGTTTGGTTTTAGCTTTTAGACTAGGACGGGGTTAGGTCTGTCAAGGATTCTGTGAGCTTGGCCGGGTTGTAGGGCGGAAGGGAGACCCGGGTTTCATAATTTTTAGATAGGATCCTAATTCTAGACTTATATAGTCTTATCCATATACCCTTCCCTGGTTTTCTGAGTCTAATTTTATTTCAGGACAGTTATATTTTAGTAATTTCAAGGTACATATCTTTATAATATTTTTATTATAATTACGTGTATAGCGTTCAAGTTGAGCTCGGAAGAAAGAAGACACAGAAGAAAGAACCGGGATCATCTATCGCCTTGGATAGTTTTGTGAGTTGCATGCTTTATTATCCATTTTCTTACAACTGATTTTATTTTATGTTATTTTGTGTATTTTGTGTGTGTTTTCCTCTCTAAAATTCAAACGTGTCAAACAGAAATCATTCTAATAACACAACGTAATTGGGTTTGGGTATAATATTTAGACGATCACATTTAAATTTTGGCCAAGACTATTAAAGGTTCATATTTTAGTTAAATAAATAGATAGGTTAGACGGTTATTACAATATGTATTACATATTTTTCTCAAATAGCAGTCGACGTCGATGTGTATCTCGACATTACGACGAAATTTTATTACTAACAAATAACATGTGTAAACATTGTTAGTCAAATATCTACTATTGTATAAAATTATATATATTATGTATGTTGTTAACGAACTGAGATTATTTTCAAGGTAATTGTCATAATTGCGACAGTATAATCATTTATAGCTGCCGATAGAAATGTTTGCTGTATTGCTATAGACACTCGTAAAATACTAGGATTACAGCAACTACGTTTACTGAATCGTATTATTTATTTGTTTACACGTCTCAAGAGAAAACGGAGCGAGAAACATTTAATTTTTTTGTTGCTCTAAATAAAAAATAATTTCGAGATATACCAATTCCTAACAGTGTTTTGTTTCAGGTAATAAAACCAAAAATATTACGATAAATTCAGCGACTTTAATTAAATTGATTTGACCTCTGGATGACCTATTTGGTCGCTCAGCATGAGCAATATAAGCTACTAGCTTTTCGTCCTGCGACTTTTCCCGTGGAAGTGAAATATCTTGCCGCGGTAAAAGTTAGCCTATGTTACTCCTCAAGGTCTATTCTATCTTTTTACCAAGTTTTATTTAAATTGACTCAGTAGTTTCGGAGACTATTCAATGCAAACAAAAAAACAATCAAATCAAGATGAATACTTCAATATTACTTCAATATTTAAATAATTTAAACTACAAAAATTAAATCAAAGGTATGTTGAACGCAAGGATGATGTTATAAGTACTACGTTAGTACTTTTATGTAAAATCCTTGGTTGAACGTCAGTTAACTGTGGTCATCTGTCAGAATACGTATTAGATTAGTGTATGTGTAACGTTTTTACTGAGTGGCAATAAATAACTTGATTTCAGACCGGAATAGAATTAGAAGTAAAAAAAAAGTAAATTAAGACAAAATAACAAACTAAGCGTCTTAATATGAGTTGAACTCTAAGATACCACACGATAGCAAATAACTTAATAAATAAAAGCTAATTTTGTTTGGCACCAAAGAAATTACCATTGGCTCGACGTTACTAATTACTGCAGTTGTTTCTAGATATCGGTGAAAGGCACGTAACTAATTGCATTCCTTCAGCCGGTAATAATGGATGTTTGTTACAACTTGCCTCTAAAATAGCTGTAAGCAACAAAATTTACAAATAAATTGTAAAGGTAACATATAATATTGCGATTTTTAATATAATACAACTCTAGCATCCGTACGAAATACAAAATCTAGTTTTAAGAAACATTGTTATGTTAATTTGTACAATGAAAAATATTTAAAAAAATAGGTTTAGTTCACGCAGTAATTAGGACCAAATCAAAAACAGATAACAAGGTATTAGGTATTACAGGTATTAGGTTACTTCATCGTTTATTTTATAGTTAAAAATATCAATGGTCTTAAAAGCTGTTTTGATATTTCCTCTTCTTTTCTTTATAAAGTTGAAAATACTATTGAAAATCCATAGTTCTTTCCATCCCCGCCTTAATTAGGTAAAATATTATCTACAAATAGATAGCAACGTAATAACGATGCGAGTGAAACGTGCTTTAGGGAATGCGGGAATATTTTATCGCACGATGCCAGAGACGTTTCCGCCTCTTCAAGCGATTTTATCAGGTCATATACAGAGCCATAATGCTCTACAATAAACAGCATACATAACTCTTGCTAGATAAGAAATATACTGTTTACTAACCAAAATACCTAAATCTTGAAATTATTTTAATTTAAACTCTGCTAAAACTTTAGAAAAAAAAACAAAGATTGAAAACCAGAGTAAAAAAACTCTGTTTCTTCATAAAGTTATTTATGGTTTGAATAAAACATGCTAATTGAGTTTAGTATCTATATTCTTTAAGCTGAATTTAAGTTTTAGTAATAAATAATACAATTTTGCTGTTAAAAATAGTACATATTTTATTAGTAAATAGAAGGGGAGAAACTATACATCTCGACTTCGCTCTAGTCAATTCAATTGTACATGTTCCATCATGATTCAACTGAAGAGACATTACACATACACATTACACAGGTCTAATTAAATATATTTAAAGATGTCTAGACAAGAGAAACAGCTTTACGTAAAATGTATCTACGCGTACCTAGGTAGGTATAATGTCAAATAATGGTTTAATTTGTAAGTCTTTAGAATTTGATTAGCATCATAATACTTATCTGCTAGATTTTATTGGAATTTTCGTTGCCACATTTGTCCAAATAAACACACTGATATGGAAAAAAGAATTGTCAATTTTGAAACATAGGTATATTAACTCTATAAGCTGATTTTCGATAACAGAAAGCTATTTTCGATAACAGGTACAAGATTCCCGTAATAGCTCATAGATTCCCCTTATCAAGAACAACGCCATAAATGGACGTGACTCTGACTATACCACTCTTGCCTCTCTGACACTGAGTATAAGTACCAGGTCAATTACGTCGCTTCAGATAATGCCAATAAGTTTCACGGCATGTTTTTTACGAAGTCAAAAGAGCAATACTGACTCAAACCAAGGGCAAGAGCACTCAGACTTACTTTATAGGTGCTGTAATATAGCAGCCTTTGTGAATGTCAAGTACTATACAGTCTTCAGTACTTAAATAATCTGGCAATAAATTATATTGATGTAAATTTCGAAATGAATAAATTTTGTGTTCTGTATTAGAGAAAAGTCGATCAGAGCTACGCGCTTTATTAATTTTAATAACGATAACGAAAACGCCCATTAAACAGGCTTCGAAGTTAATGTTTTCAATTTAATTACAGCGATTGGACCCTGATGCAACGTAGAAAATTATATAAATAATGTAGTATATGAATCTTTTCAGCATAAATAATATGTGAATGCGTTACGTATATGTGGTACCTATGTGTAAAGGTTATTATAGGTTAGGTTAGTGTTTTATTTAATCGTATATTAACGAAATAATGAATCGTTCGCGTCGATTTTAATGTGCAATTAATAAGGCTAGTAACATTTGTCTATCTTGTCATTTACATGGTATGTTTTTTCATATAAGTAAATATAGAAATAAACGCTGTGCTCGCAAATTCTACGCAGTCTACCTAGTCGCCACCCCAAACTGGATAAAGCTTGATACATCTATTTTGTGCAGTCTTAGGGCGTCCGTTGCTTCGCGCTGGACCACGCGCTGTAATCGTGTAGCTATCCATTGATGGTTACAAAATAAAGGTTAGAAAACAATCGATAGTGTAACCGTCGATGGAGTAGGCAACAAATACGTGAGCGAACCCATAGATGCGGGAAACCGCGGTCTGCGGGATTTAATCCGAGTTTATAGGGAGCCTGTAACATACATTGCGCCCGCTTTCTATGGGATAGACAGTATATAAACTCGGATTCCATCCCGAAGCCCGCTCTTTCCTGCGTCTGTGGGTACGCGGCTTAACTGTGCGCTTGCATAATTTAGTTGTGTGCCTAAATAGAAAAATAAAGTTTTCCCTATAGATAAATAGTAAACCGAAGTACAAGCTCCTAAACTCTTAAAAACAGTACTAATAAATGATGAAAGCAACATGCATCCCCAGGGTACAGAAGGTTAAGCTCAAGTTTCAAGCGGAGCTCGGAGCGCGCGCCCGCCCAACTGTAATAATCGGTAATTTTCAGCACCGGCACTAAACTATAAACAGGAACCTGGCTTAAATTCACCTAATTCTACTCCCTCGTAATTAAATACTGCTATTTATGAATGTGCCTTCAGTTGTACGTTATAACAAGCGAGTAATGTACGTTCAGTTTTCCCCAAAAAACACAAAAATATACTTAGGCTGCAGTGCTTTAAAAGCTTTTCAGTAAATATAATGAAAATTTGATTTAACGAATGATCTAGCATCACCCCGCCTGGCTTGCTTGAGATGCTTTTAATAATGGAATTTATTTTATAGGTCAGCTTTGATTTTATTTTTATGAACAAATACCTACAAGATACGAATGCACTTTGTTGCGCTGATATTTCATTGACTGAGTTACAAATGGTGTACATAAACAAACAGTCACAGCGATTTATTCCAAGCAATAATGCATTATATTCTCTATTTTATTATCGGTCATCTAACTAGTTTCAAACGTATAAAGGAAAAGGAGAAATTTAAACATTAATGTATTGCTGATGAGTTCATGAATTGAAAATGCATTATTTGCTTCCGAAACGTTTAATTTTAGCTATCGATCTTACATGCTCCCTTGTATTAATAATATTTTTATACGTTTGGTCTATGTTTTTTTTCGAAGAAATGATCTAGGTATTTTCCGATTAGAACAAGAAGTGTCACTTTACTTAAGTAAAATCTTGTTAGTGTTATCTGAAAATACTAATAATAATCCTGTCAATAATCCACTCCTTGAGTCCACTTATGCTAGATTTTACATCAAACGCAACATTGCTAGCTTGCTTATTAAAGTGTTCCGCCTGACACAGTTCTCTTTGAAGCTGATCATTTTAAACTTGAGAGTTTTCTGCGGATTGTATAAAAAGGTAATTTCATCCCAATTAGAGATTAATAAATCAAATAAAGGGTAACGCACCCAATGATCACTCATCATCTCAGCCGAAATACGTCCACTGCTGGACAAAGACCTCCCCCAAGGATGTCCACAATGATCGGTCCTGCGCTGCCCGCATCCAGCGGCTTCCCGCGACCCTCACCAGATCATCGGTCCGCCTCGTGGGAGGCCTGCCCACACCACGTCTTCCGGCGCGCGGCCGCCATTCAAGAACTTTTCTGCCCCAACGGCCGTCGGTTCTACATGCAATGTGCCCAGCCCATTGCCACTTAAGTTTAGCGAATCTTAAGTGGCAATGGGCTCTCCGGGCTATGTCGGTGACTCTGATTCGCCTGCGGATCTTATCATTCCTGATTCGATCACGCAAGGAAACTCCAAGCATAGCCCTCTCCATCGCTCTTTGAGTGACTTTGTTGTTCTTGTTGTTCACTCATTCACAGTAAATTATTTAATGAAATTAATACTCTAAAGGTTTCAATTTATTGTTCTTTTCTTAATACGAAATATGAAGTAGGTAATTGAATGTGCCATTATGATACAGTAAAACAATATAATGAGGAATTTCCCCTAACAAGAAAACCAAAACGAGCTCATTAGCGAAAGTCAAATAAAACAAAGGGATCAAATATTATAATAACACGTTAAACATTTACAGATATACATGATTTATTTATTTATTTGTGTTGTGAGAGTTAATTTGTTGATGTAGTCAGTTTGATATTTTTATAAAGGATATTTTAAATCAAGTACGGGAACCAATCTGCGATCCTACAAAGCCTGCTTTTAAAGCTATTCGCGGGCAATTCAGCCACAATCTATGCGCATACGCATACAAATTTCTATAACGCTTCCTTTGAATATTGTACTCGTTTCAAGATAATAAGTAAGTGTCTACTTGCTGTACCACTTATTAAAGCATAACGCATTCGCATTTGAAATTCATATTTTGTATGCCTGAATTGGCAAGAGAAAAGTTCTAGGTTTTAAAAAAACTTAAGAATTTTATCCTTGATTTAGTTTCTCATACAACAATTCTGTTGTGACTGCGTCTGTATTGGTCCAAGATAGCCAAGAAGCTACAGCTTTGAGTCCCGGCGCAAGCTCAATTTAAAATATTAAAATACGTTGATCTGTTGAAAAAGTAATCACGAACCATATTATTTTCTTTCTTCCTCGCTCTTTATACTCGTCGGCTGATACGTACAGACTTGAAATCGTTTAACGTGATTAGCTTCTATAATTTAAATGCTATCAATGCTATCGAAAATTGTACCTGGCTGCATAACATTAAGAATATTTTTTATAGTAAGAAAAGGAAGAATATTTGGGAAGGTGTTAAATATTATTCATACAGGACCAAGGATGTTATAGTACTACGGTACACATCTTTGCACAGGACAATCTAGAAAAAAAAACCTTATTCATCAATTTATTTACCTACTCAAATAAAGAAGATACTGTTCATGTCACTGTTCATTCTCAGAAAACCCCTGTCTGGTCAAAAAAATCTATGCAAAAATATTTTTTTTACTGAAATAAACTTCTGAACTTAGTTTCAAATTTACGCTCTCAAGGCACTTCAAGATAATAAAAAACTTCCTTTAGCGTAAACATAACTTCCTGTACACTTACCTTTATTTTATACGGGCTATGAATAATATCGGAAAACGCAAGATCTAAACGAGATCACAAAATAACGGTCGCCATCAAAGGATTAGGATATAATAAAAAGTTAACGTATCGTACGTGCCTTTGTTTACTGCGGTTAGGGATATCACAGATTGCTAAGTAAAATACAAAGATATATGCAAGGACTTGCTCTTTTCCCCGAAGGAAGGGGTGATATCTCTTCTTTCCTACAAACTGTCTATATACTCGTAAATAGAATAGCGGAGTGATTGATTAGGTAGTAAAAAAAACCTTGGTATTGACAAAATTTGGCCCGGCAGATACTTATTCAAATCTTTTTCAGATTGCTTTCTCTCGCGATTTAAAACGCGAGGTCCCTTAGTAAAAGTTGTGAATTTAAAAGGCTTTAACAAATTGAATTTCTCAGTGTCGGCTACCTACTTATTATTTACTTCTGTAGCGGTGTATAGTATAGCTATTTTGCCGTCTGATGTGATGCTCTTTAGTACGGTTAAGACGTAGGACGGTGGAAAGAAGGGGCGGGTACGGAGATGAGAGAGGGGAGGGGTATGTCCTGGTGCCTGACTTTGACTACGAGTACAACATCAATCAGTTTAATGGTGTTGTCAAACCAAGGGAGAGGCACGGACGGAAGTGGACGTTCAGGAAGATAAATGATTCATCTCAATCATGCTTCGTACGTCTGTTACTTAAGATGGAATCAGTAGGTGATCAGAAAGTGGATTTCAGAAAGTAGATATTTTTATTTTTATTCTAGACAGTTAGACTTTTTATAGCCACAAACACAAACAGTATAAAAAGTTAACAGTTTTAATTAGGAGTTATTTAAAAGATTAGGTATAGAAATTAATATTTAGTGTACTGTGGCAACTCTCAGCTTATTCTATAAACACTAATATTATAAATGCAAATGCCGGTCGGTCGGAATGTTGTCGGTTTGTCGGTTTATTTGTTGCGTTTTTATGCTAAAATATCTGGAAGTATTTCAACGATAGATAAAAACCGGCCAAGTGCGAGTCGGACTCGCGCACCGAGGGTTCCGTACAAACCTGCAAGGTTTACAAAGTTCGTTCATTACGACAATCGAGTCATAACTATGAAATTCATAACATTACAATATGGGGAAAGATGGAGGAGCATAAATTTAAGACAAAGATCTCTTTATCGTTTAAGTAACTAAGTACTAAGTAAGTATTTCAACTTGATAGCTCTACGCGTTCATGAGGAAAAAAGTAATAAGTTTATATTTATTAAAAAATATATATTTTGTAATGTAACTAAAAATTTAAGGTTTTCGGAATTTTTCCTTTATGTGTGCTATAAAACGTTGCTTCATGCCAAATTTCAAGATTCTAGGTCGACTGGAAGTACCCTTTAGGTTTTGATTCCCTTGCGAGTACTTGCGAGTTTCAAAATATGCAGCTTAAATTGCTGTTTCTTTTGATTGCGTTGACATAGAAGTTTGATTTTGTTACAGCTTAAAGGTATTATAGACCTGAGTATTTGGTATGAATTTCAATTTAATACCTTTACGCGTTTATGAGGAAATGGGTAGTAAGGTTAAAATTATTAAAAAAATATATATTATGTGATGTAACTAAAAATTTATGGTTTTCGTAATTTTTCCTTTATCTATGCTATAAGACGTTGCTTCGTACCAAATTTCAAGATTCTGAGTTCACGGGAAGCACCCTGTAGGTTTTGATTCCCTTGCAAGTGTCGAAAATTTGCGGCATAAACGGCTGTATCTTTTGATTGCGTTGGCTTAGAAGTTTGATTTTTTCACAGCTTCAAGGGACAGTAGACCTGAGTAATTGATATAAATTTCAGCTTCATACCTCCACGCGTTCCTGAGAAAAAGGGTCTTGACAGACGGACGGACAGACGGACAACAAAGTGATCCTATAAGGGTTCCGTTTTTTCCTTTTGAGGTACGGAACCCTAAAAAGCGACGCAAAATATATAGAAAACAAAATTGAATACAGATTAACCTTTCTTTTCCTGGATATTTTAACATAGCTATGTATAAACATTAAACATAGTAAGCTAAATGTTCTGACACCAGGGTTCATCAAGTCGATCGATGACCTTATTAAAACCTTTGTTAAAACCCACACGAGAAGAAGACAACCATACATTATTAGTATTACTGAAAAAAAAGGACAGGTATATAGCAACACGCACAAATACCTAGCTTTACATATACCTAGTAACAAGAGCACTTTTTTCGTAGATAGACATAACATAACCTGTTGTGTAGCAAATTACGTACATTTGTGGAAGCGGAAATTTCTCCTGTGTCGTGCGTAACACGCTAAACGTTCCCGAATTCCCTGAAGCACGTAGGGAAAGCAATTGGTCGGCGAAATTACATCCGCACCGCCTTGCCTTCAAACGGCCAATACAAAGGAAATGTTGCTTTTTTATTGTTACATGCCAAAAACAAAGCCCATTAGAAATAAATTCTGGTAAAGTTTTAATTTTGTAACTGTCAATTCGGTTGGATTCTGAATGAAAAATATAATAATTTCGTTTTATTTTAGTTTTGGCTATAAAAAGTTCAAAGTAATTTTTATCAGGAGTTAATTATTATCAGGAGACCCTTTAGTCTAGATGCTTGCGAAGGGTCTAAGTGACGTCCACCAGTTCACAAAGGGCCTAAGTGGAGTGATGATTCTGATCATATACAATATGAATGCGAACTTGTGACGGTAAATAAAAAGATAACTACTTACCATTGATTATTTACTTACCTTCTTTTATGAAATATTTATTTATTGTAGAAGAACTGGCGATTTCAAACAAGAATACCTATTCAATATAATAATGTTCACTGACTGATACATAAAACACGTAATACAGAAAAACAATACAAAAAAAACCTTTATCTACTATCTATATCTGATTCAAAAACATAATACTCATAGAGTAAAAATAAATTTATTTTTATAATCTAACTAGCTGTCCGCCCGCGGCTGTACGCCCGCGTTGTTTTTTTTTTCTTTTTTTTTTACCTTTTAAACCTTCCCTGGACTTCCACGAATATTTCAAGACCAAAATTAGCCAAATCGGTTCAGCCGTTCTCGAGTTTTAGCGAGACTAACGAACAGCAATCCATTTTTATATATAAGAAGATATATAAGAAGATATAATACTCTAATGTTATATAATATGATGATCGTGATCACATAATGAAAAGATAAATAAATAATACATTATCCGTTCCCAATACCCTTACATCTTATTTTGAATGCTTGTTCAGAATTTGCTTAGCCTAGACAACCAATTGCACATTAGTATTTTCTTTCCTTCCGCGACGTCAAAAATGGGCCAGTAAAATGTACGACAGAAAGCGCAATTTCCCTAACAAATTGCCATTTTTGTTTTCCTCCGCCCACGTATGCCACTAGGGCAATTAAACACGAGGTGAGGAGACGGCCGGGATGAAATGAAATGTATGATCCACGCAAGAGCAAGAAATACCTACCGATGTTTTTAAAATCAATATTAGATAACAGCATGCATTGAGGTTAGTTTACTTTTTATAAAATCAACAAATCTGGAATACAAGGAATTTGTGTACCAATCGACAACCGCGCGACGTCAGGAACAAAACGAATCCGGTACAAATTCGACAAATAAAACTATCGTTATGGCAGAAAACACATCGTTCAATGTAATTCGGATCTGTACGAATATTATTTTTATACAGTAATTTAGTCAAAAAATTCTAATGAATGAAAAATATCACAAGTACAAAAGTCTATCGCATCGGAATCGTCATCTATTTTTTTTTTGAGCTTTGACCTAGGCTTCAGCTATATTATGTCATTTAGCACTTAAACTAAATGATAGCTCTGACTGCTATTGGTATCGTGATGATCAATGTGATTTGATTTGTTCCTCTGTCTGCCTCGATCGATAGTGCTTATAGCGGTTGAGGTGAGCCTGTTACTTGAAAGTGATTTTTCTCAGAAGAGCTTCTCTGATACCAACTGGTAGCTGACCCTTATAAAACCAATTTGTAGCGAATGTGTTGCGACTGTAATATTCATTGTTCAAAAATATCAAGATAACTTAATTGACGCTGATGACTCTGATGTTATGATTCTTATAATTTTAGCGGAAAGACGCTCACTATACAGACAGGGTCCGATAGAAGTTTTGTACATTTAAAAAACCCCGCCGCCGGCGGTGATTTTATTTTTCTGATTGGTGTTTTTATTTTTACTTTTTTCTTGTTTTAGCGTTTTTAAACTGAAAAGCAGTTGTGAGTTGTTGACGCTGCCAATCTTATTTCAACGTTGATATTAAGGCTCTCTGGCGGTAAAATGAAAGCCATTGAATAGGGCAGTTCAATACAGTAATTTATTTATTCGCGAATTGGGTGTACTGTACAGTACAAAATATTTTAGAGTTTTTTTTATATTACCTAAACATAATTTAGAGTTGTTTTATGTATTTTAATATGCTTCCTTATCTACAATCTGAATTGATGGTATCAGCAAACAATATCAGCATTATAATCAATTACGAAACTGTCATGTGTAAATACCTCATTCGGGTAAAATTAAAGATATCCTTGTTCAAGACTTAAACTTCTGTCAATGTGAAATATGCGAGTGCTTTCCCGGAAGTGTGGGTCACGTGACTGGGTGCTCGCTGCAAGGGAGCTATATACATACATAGGTACATAAAGGCGGTGAAGCAGAGCCGCGGGCGAGGCTCGCTCCGGCGGAAGCGTGTTAAATATTCATACAACATAACACTTGTATTTACCCACTACAGTCTACACTTGGAGTCCACTGAGATCAAACTCGCTTGTGGCCATTATTGTTTTAGGGATTACCAAGGAAATTGTCCCTTAGGAAATTCCCGAAATGCGGATATCAGTTTTTCGAAAATATGATAGGTTACATGGAAGGTTGCATTCTTAGTGTGGGAATATTTCCAGGAACAGCACATATCGCTAGCCCAACTCGTTGCAGTAGTCTAGAGTACTTTAAACCTAGCCGTTTTATCAATATTTTGTTTACTGATCCCTTATCCAAAGAAAAAAATATTGACATAAAAAACTCCACCAGAAAATACATTTCCGTGCCCCCGCCAAGTCGAGCAAAAAAGCGGCACGGCCGTACCATACTTTTCTCGAAGCAGTTCAGGCCATTTTCGACCCCCCTATAACTTCGTTGTGGATAAAACTAGAAGCCTGAGTTTTCAGTAACCAATCAGGCATTGTATAAATACGGTACATTTCAAATTTCAATCAATTAGAATTTTTATTTACTTTTTTATAATTACAATTATATTTATTTATAATTACAATTATTTAACATGCAGCGCCAGTTCTTTTGTAAAGGACTAAAGGACTGCAGTCGCTTAAGCTTTTAAGTCGTTTTAGTCTCTAGTCCTATATATTAACCGACTGAGTCGTATTAGTTAAGACTAACAGCTACAGTCTTGTAAAAAGAGACGAGTCGTATTATAAACGACTAAAGGACTCGAGTCTCTTTCATCACTACTCTATATTGTTAACATTTTATAGAGACAAAACAAGAGAATTACCTATAATTTGATTGAAATATAGCTCACCTAAATATTGGCGTTTGTGGATGAAGTTTATTCTGTCTTTCAGCCAAATACTAAAATACTTAATTTGCGGAAGTATTTCTTATCAATAGATAGAGTAGTCACATGATTTTTTTGCAAGGGCATTCTATTCAATCATACTCATATTAATTAACTGGAAATAATACGTAAAAAAAGTTCCGTTCCATTACATTTTTGTATTACGATGTAATAAAAAATGTATTATGATAGCCCGGAGCGGTAAGAATTAGACCCGCCCGCAAGTCGCAATATTTTTTTCGGTTATTCGAACTGATCTGCAAAATAAAATGAAATCGCATTAGTGAGCCCGTCTTATGAGATTTAATTCTTTTTGGGGTTGGATGGAATAGTCACCGTGACCGAAAACGATATTATTAACATTTTTACAACACGCTCCGTAGCACTTTTGTCGTAGCTCGTAGCAATCTCGTAGCACTTTCATCGAAATTTCTACGAAATACTTTTTCGATTTTCCCGATACTATTTTAATTTAATTTATTTTAATCCATTATAGTCTGGTTCATTTCCGACCAAAAGTGCTCTAGAACTTGAGTTTAATCTGTCACTCGTGGAGTCGAAAACATACGAAGAAACTGAATTATTATTATATTGCATAGTGTAGTAAGGGAAACCAAGGGATAACACACATTTATTTATTTATTTAAATAAACACCTCCCCATAGACACACAAACACACACACACACACACACACACACACACACACACACACACACACACACACACATACACACATACACATGATCACAAATTTATAATTAGATGGTATGTTTCAAAATTTTTCTAGCTTTACATATTAATCCTTTTCTTTTATTTTCCTTTTATTTTCCTTTGGTAACTTTCTTTCTTGTTTTATGTATTAGTACAGTATTGTTGTTAACAAATAATTAATTACCGCCTAAATTTATATACCTTCATTAATGGAAGAGTGGCACCTCCCAATACAGGCAACTATTTAGCTTAAAGGGAGATGCCAAACCTCATTAGATTAAGGCAATGTTTGTTAATGAAATAAACCTATTTTATTTTTTATTTTATTTTTTTATTTTTTTACTCCTGTAAATGGCAACGACTCCTACCGTTGGATTCGTCTTGATGTCCTGAACGTGAAACTGTCGGTCGTCGTGAAAGTGGTGGAGGGATGAGGGGTACTGTACCTTTTATATTGTAACAACTTTATTCATATAACTTAGTAACCCTTCCGGACTTTAGTCCTGGTTTAGTATGGTAGTAGGTACCCTTAAATCCTTACTAGCAACTTGGCCTTTGGGCCTTTTTATCATCGTGGCATACTTTTTGTTATGTAGGCACTTTTCTTTTTTTGTGTTTTTTCCTTTAGTCTGTTTAATTCTTCTTCTGTGATTATCTGTAAAGTATATCTTTGTACTAAATAAATTTTGTCTAACCAGCTCGTCGTAACTTGTAACAATCTCTACGCGAAAACACTTTTCCTTCCAGATTATTCGCTGTACATTTAAATGGTTTCAGAAAAATGTGGCGAAATATGGCTCTCCACAACTCAACTTCGACAAATGCTGAAATTATTATTAAATACAACAATCAAGTAATTTGTTGAGTTTCGGCAAAGTTTTTCCAGTTATAAAAGTTGGTTAGCCGAAACCAACAGGATACAAATGCGGCGGGAATAATTAATTTCGGACCCTTAACCAACTTTTTGTACTTAAAATGCAATTAAATTAAACGTTCTCTTAATTTTACCCAACTCTTGGGCAACGGTGAAACCTGTAGTACTTAGTTCTTGGAAATTTCATTTCAACGTGATGCTAAATATTAATTTAGATTTATAATTAGGCATCCACCCCGGCAAAAATATATGTAATACTCTGCAACTGCGTCACCATTTAACTTCGTTACTAATTACAAAGTGTACGCCAGACGTACATAATGTATGTGTGGCGAAAAATCAATTACTTTGTAAAAAAAAACTGTCACAAAAACACATTTATTATGGCGCAGCTGGGTAGCAATATCGGCAGCTGACTGTACATGTATCATAATAATTATACTTAAATTCATAAATAAATACTCCTTATTAAAGTGTCGTCATAAAAGCAGCGTTAGCGTTGTCATTTGTCATAGATTATGAAGCAAACAGAGAACGAGAGATACCTTATGAGAGATGGTTAATTAAAAGTCACAAGGTCAAAAAGTTTTTAAACGAAGTAAGATTTTACAAATCACTTTTCGACGTCGAGGCGAGTTCTCAATTTGGCTGTCTTCTGTGAAGAAGAACTCGCCGGAAGAAACTCCACAGGCGTAAAAAGTACTTAGATATGATTTGTCAAGGAAAAAAGATAATTTTTAACATAATATTTTCACGACATTATTTTTTATTGAAATTTTTGAAAGATAATCACACTAGTCATAAGACTGCCCAAATCACTGACGCAACCCACGCATAATTATTAAAACTCTACTTACCGCTTAATTAACTTACGTAACATGCATTATATCTAGCAGTATCAGAAATTATAGAGATAAAAATCTGACACTCGGTAATCGAGCTGTCAAACAAAACTAAAATAAAATAAAATTACGCGTAGCAGACTCACGAATTCGCGTAGCATATTTGCTACGCCGTAGCGTCAGAGCTGTAATGCTCCACATTTTGAATCCACCTACCTATTACAGTAAGCAAATGTGTTTATAGAGGGCAGCGAAGCTCACGGTGAGGTCACCTCTCTAGCGCCCCGGGCTCAAGATACACCTGCGATAAATGCACACCGTTGCACAGGGCTGCACTCCACGGCGAATGAACCGAGCTGCACCAGATACGTATCTAGTGCAGCTCGTTGTGGTATTAATACACGTGTATTAATACCACAACCTTTACAAAAAGAACAGTTATAATACTTATAGCCTCTATTCAATACGTTCCTAAATATTGATCAGGTAAGTTGTATTCCGGACGCCCGTAAAGTTTTCCGGACTAAAAAGTACCACGGAACAAACCCTTAAGAAAATATCATAAAAAAATACAGACTGCGAGCAGACAGCAGGTTTTCTTATGAAAATTCTAAGAAAGCACTTTCTCGTGTGGTGTTCAATTTCCTTCTGATAACTTTGACTGCCTTTATGACGAAAAAATGTCGGAAAATTGTTTTCTATTGTGGTGTGTTTCTTTGACGTAAATATGATGAGTTTAGGTGTGATTTTATTTCTTTTGCTAGTCGTGAAGGCTCTCAGCGGGTAGTGCTAGGGTATTGAGCGCAGTTCACATCATTTTTTTGACGGGTGATACAAAAGCGCGATGTTGCCCGTTTTGATTCGATTTTCGAGCCTACTCTTACCTTCTCGGTTTAGCTGACCTCTCATTTTGATATAATGTAATCAAATATTTCGCAAATAGCCTGAAAAAGGCCAATTTGTCAAATATCAGGTAAGTAATACGTGAATGATTAGCTTCAATCAAGTTTAATATTTTTTTGCTTTAGAATATTACCTATATAAGTTTTAACATTGTTATAAAATAAGTTAGTTTTTATTTTAATAAGTCGAACCTTGATGCGTGTTTAAATACTATATTTGGAGAAAATTGTTTGATTTCTTCAAATACAAGTACATTTTTAACATTCTCTCAATCGTGAATAACTTAGCAACAGCTTGTAGAGAAGTTAGACGTTCATTTCCAAAGCCTCTTTCCCAAAATATTGTTATTAATATTCTGAGTAAGCGCTTCATGATAATATAACTCATAACAATAAAACATAACTGACACAGACCACAAAAAAAAATATTATGAGAAATTCGTGTAAAGCACTATATTTCATTCAGTATAGATTGAAGAGTTAACTAACTCAATCGATATAATAAAACTATAGAGTTCCAAAATGTGTACATAGAAAAAAAAATAGAACTAAATACCGAGTTAGGTGAATGTAAAAAGTAATATAGAACATATCCAGATATTTTTCAATCTTTTTGTTTCTCTGTTTGTCTGTTTGTACGGGCTAATCTCCGAAACTGTTGGACCGATTTGAATACAATTTTGTATGGTGGCACCTTATATCCTCAATTAACATCTTAGATAGTTTTTACTGCGGGAAAATATCTCATTCCTACGGGAAATTGCACGGAAAGGTCAAAGAATGACGCGGGCGTAGCCGCGGGCGGACTGCCAGTAGAAAATAAATTATTTAGCAAAAATATTAACTTCAAAAGTTGGTCCTCTCCTGAAGCCTGTTCGTTGATCAAACTTGTAATTTCCTGTTTTCTCTTGCTAGTGATGTTTATGTTTATAAAAAGAAGAGTGGACTTCCTTGTAGTGGCAAAGTTAGCGAACAGGCTTGTGTTTACCATCTTAAGTAGTTCAATCTGTTCTTGCAGCTGTTGGTACAAAGTTTCAGGCGTACTTATATAGGATTTGCTTATGGATTTAAGCCTGGCCAACTGGCTTGAAAGTGACTTTCTTGTACAGTCAAAACTACACGTCTTATTGTGCAGTTATTTAAAGGTTTCAGGTATACATAGAAAATCATGCTTACAGTTAATTGCTCTAATCTTACAATATTTTTTTAATCATGCCAAATTTAAAATACACACATCTAAAAGTTACAAAATAAGTTTCCTATCATACGTATAAACAGTCGTATTATTATTTTTACTCCCAGGCAGATTATAAACTTACTTTTATATTCCTATTTTAAAATAAAAACTTTGTAAAACTTAGATGGAAGTCATTTAAAAAATGAGGTATTAAACTTAGGTAAAACATAAACTTCAGAATACATTTTTAATGTATTCAAAACGAGTGTTACCCACTGAGTTTATTTGAATTATTTAAACTGGAGTCAAGTTTGTGCAAAAAGTAATTTTGACTTCTCTTGCGTTCGCAGTTGGATATATTATTGACTACATTATTTGTTTGCCGTCGCCAGCATTATATAAAATATTCACTCGGAGTTTCCTCTAAAACTTTTCCCATATCCGAGCTGGGATGAAACTGATTATTTGACTTGTATTCGTTGAGGACACTTGAAACGTTTGAATGAAGATCAAAAGCAATTTTGACTGTAATATACCTTACTTACATAGTTTAATATAAAACGGTTCATTATAAGTGTTAATGTGGTAAGATCTGTGCCGTGGTAATGTAGACACTGTGTAAGGAAGCGAAAATGTAATTAGCGGTTATTCCACTTGCCTTGAAATAGTCTTATTATAATACATAATTAGTATCCTGCAACCAACAGAGTTACATAATATATTCACTTATGTTTTCCTGGGTAACTTTTTCCATATTCGAGCGGAGAGAGGGCCCGCTTATTTGACTTGCTTTAAATGCTTCTGGAGCACCCTCCAGCTTCGCGCGCGTATTATAAGGAGCTGTTCCCTCGCACAAAGCTGGTTTTTGTGTATAACACAGTATTGAAGGGCCCTTTCCGAGGTCGAGTTAAGCCCTCACGCATCAACTATTACCGTAGTTGAATATAATTTCAGACAGACTAGCAGTATTTAGCTACAACGTCGTTTTCTTAAAATCAAGAGGTCTGACCGACCGAGGGGACCTTGCGACTAATCCTGCTCTGAGTGGATTTTTGTGAATAGTGTGCTTTAAAAATAAAAAAATTTTCTTCGCCTTAACATGTTGAATAGGTACGCTTTATAAGATTCGGTAGTCGAAACACCTTACAAAGTGACGGGGTCAAAACTATTGTTCTACGGAAATTAGCAACCCCCATCGCGGCTACGAACCCTTATTTATATCCTTTACTATATATAACATCGTGTGGGTTGTTCTAAGTTACGTAGTCATCCAGTTTTAATAAAACGGAAAGCAAGCAAAGCAATAAAACTTATAGAATAATAAAAATGCTAAACAAGTTATTAAATCGTAGACGAATTTGTATACAATTATTTCAATTTGGTTAGAAATAAACTTTGAACCTTTTCCATTGTCTTGACATATAAACAAATTGAAAAATCCGTAAATGTCTTCTCGACTTTGACTTGAAAAATAATGGTATGACAAACTAAACTAAACTAAAACTAAAATGAAACAAAAGAAAATGAGTTTCTTCATTTGGTTAAAATGAAACCTTGCTCGTACGGACGAATAGACCGACTAGGAAAGACCGAATTTTAACAACCAAATATAATAAAGACGTCATAACCATGTTAGCAACACAGATAACGCTTCAATAAATTTTTAATTTTAATTCGCAACCATCTAATAAAAAAATAATTTCACGAGCAATATTTTCCGTCGTCTACTCTAAATTCAATAATAATTCAAGAGGTAATATTACTTAAATTTTTCCGGTGATAGTAATTGGGAATGGCCGTCGCGAGCCCTCCCCCGTTCCGCGTCGCTGAGAAACCCATTTCAATTAACCGCTGAAATATTTACATCCATTTGCCCTGACCAACCTCGGCTGAAGGCTGCCAGCCACTTTCAGCTTTTTGCACCTACCGCCCCGCCTCGCGTAAATCGTTAACCAAAATTACAAATTTGTACATTTCAGTAGCTCTTACTGTAATATACTTATTTTTAACTAGATGTATGCCCGTGGTTACGCCCACGTTGAATTTTGACTTTTACGTGCAGTTTCCCGTAAGAATGACACATTTTCCCGCGGTAATAATTATCTAAGATGTTGACCGGAGATACTACCACCACCATGCAAAATTTCAAAAAACAATTTGATTGAAGATTAGACGGTACAAACAGACAAACAAAGAAACAGAAAATCTGGATATGTTCTACAATATCACTTCTTACTGACTCCCTGACTCTATTTTTATATTTTTTATCTATGTATCGACATTGATTTTTAACCTCCACAGTTTTATTATATTGCGATAGTGGGCCCGATTCTACGTATTACGCTGTAACTTAAATTTAAAAACTATATTGTTATGTCTCTTTCACGTTCTTAAGAACGAAAAGGACAGGTGATTAAAATTAAAAGAGACGTCAAACATCGATTTTACGCGTAGTTCGCACTAGATTAGCAGGCATGCAAAAAAAAATGTAGGACACTCACACACGGCGAAAAAATAAACAAAACAAAAACATCTCACTATAAATAAATAAAATAAATTTGACAGCGGTGCTCTTATTTTAAATATTACCATTCCTTTCTCATATCTTCCATTTATTGAAGGCTAGAGACAAAGAGTGACATAGGCTACTTTTTCAGGCGGGAAAACTTCTCACTCCCACTAGAAAAGTTAAAACCAACGCGGGCGTAGCCGCCGGCAGACAGCTAGTTTATAAACTTTTTTATAAATATAAATAGCAGTAGTAATTAAAATGGAGAAATCCAAAATGAATCATTATCGTTATTTATCTCTAGTGACTATTGAGTATTTAAAGATTGATTCCTGAAACTTCTTGCTAAAAGCAGAGCAAGATTCCTTCATACGTGTTCCCTACGACCACATCTAAAACCAAGTCTCGAATATATTTCTAAACTAACTAGTATCAAAATTTTACTACGGGTGTAACCGGAAGCACAGATGAAAATAATAGTACTAACCCGCCGAAAGCACAGATCGAAGGGTATTTGCAAAGTGATTTAAGTACTACTAGCGACCCGCCCCCCGGCTCCGCGTCCGCACGGGAAAATGGTTATTGTGGGTTATCCTTTAAGTATATTATGCATGTATTATACATCTAAACATTCCCCTTTAATTACTCTATCTATTAAAAAAACCGCCAAATAAAGCCTAAAGTCAATTGCTAAAAGTATTTCGTCATAAAATACACAGTACTTCCGGCACTGGAAATTCAAGATTTCGATGAAAGCTTATAGTAAATACTACAACAAATCTAAGAAGAAGAATTTAACCTATAAATACTCCATACGGATACATTTATTTCTGTCACAAGGCTAAATGCAAGTTAGTAATTTCAATTGGCAAATCCACGCGATAGATCAAAGACCGACCGGAACATGAAACCAGTTTCCGGAACACCACAACATGATTTCATATTTATTTATTTTTATTTTTTTATCTAGTAACTGTTTGCCTGGATTCAGTTGATATATTTTTAGTTTTCTATAAAATATTTACTTTAATATTGAGTACATACTAACCTAAATTACTGTTACGAACAGAATTGTAACAGTAATACTTACTAAGTAGGTACATAAAAATTGTCTGCCTACCCAGGTAGAAAAATACGACCGGCTACGGCTGAGTATTTAGATAATTCAATTTTGTTTAGTACTATCGGGGTATTTTATTGGAATTCTCTGGAAGCCCGAAAGTATATGATACTAGTCATATTAATATTACGAGAGAGGAAAGATTTTTTTGTGTATGTTTGTAATGAATAACCTCAAAAACTACTGCGCCGATTTCAAAAATTCTTTAACCATTAGAAGGCTACATTCACCTTGAGTAACATAGGCTACATTTTACCGCGGGAAAATGCCTCATTCCCACTGGAAAAACTGTTAAGTTAACAGTGTTAACGCGGGCGGAGCCACGGCGGAAAGCTAGTCATAAATATAAATATGTCACCAAAAAATTGATACAAACCCGGTGAAGCTTGATTCTGCGTACTTTTACGACACAAGCAAAGGTAAATTAAAAAAGAAACATTTATTATGAAGCAAATAAAAGATATTTTTTTACAGAAGCTACATTCATAAGCTAGAAAAAGAAAATTAGAAAACTTGTATAAACTTATCTTGAAGCGGAAATTTGCAAGCTCTTACGTTTTCCTCAAAACGACATTTTAGTTACAGTTCAGAAACGTATTTAGATTTTACGAGCTTTACTTTCTATATCTGGATAATATACATACTTGAATATCAAAGTACATATTTGAGGAAGTAAGTAAGAAGTAGATTAAGAGCATAAGCTAAATAAAATATACTCATATATATTTTGCTTAAAAAAATAAACGGTAATACATTTTTTCTATTTATCGCCTGTTATATAATAAGCTATTTGCTTACGTCAAAAAATGAAATAAGTATACGGTTGGATAGATTAATATAGTACAAAGTTAACTAAAGTAAGTACAGATCAAACAACTGTATTTATAAATTATTTTCTATTCTAACTAGGTTCTCAAAATAATAAATGTATTTTTCAAGTACTTAAACTAGGAAAACCTATTTTTAAATATCCACCTCGAGTAATTGCTATAGTGTTCGATAAACAATACCCTAGTTCCTCAGGAATGACCAACCACAACTTTGCTACAATTCGTGATGGCAGAAGAGTACCTAGTCTACTTGTAGATAGATTAAAACTTTATTGGCACACAAAACAGAAGTAGAAGTAGAACCTAGAAGCAATAATGCACAAAGAATAGCCAGGACGTGGGCTAGAGTTGCCTACACTTTCCAAGAAACTAGTTTCACTGTTTCCTTATTTTGTATTTCAAAACGAATAAAGCACCAAGATATTACGAAACGCGACGCAATATAAAATTGATCACAATAATTCAATTATTACATCAAATTTCTAAGAACTATCTAGTTAATCCGAAGAAATATAAACGAACTAATGCGGCACTTGAAATTTTTTGTGTTTTTTGAATTGATGATCCTCGTAATTTGTACAAGTGGGCATTATGATTTTCAGATATGCATAACTTGATCATTTAATCTAAATACGAGTACTCATATGATTGGCAACACATTCTCTGAAATTTTTTTGCTAGAAAATCGCGGTAGTTGTTGCTTTTAAAGTTGTTATTTTACACCTTCTATTATCTTTTTTTACTACTTAAGTAAGTATTATAGGACACTACAGGGTACAGGTAGACTCTCTGCTTGTCACCTAACTATTTATCACTCTCATTATACGTACGTTGCGTGGTCCTCAATTATAGTGATTAATGAACCCAATTAACTGGACACCGCAGATAACTATAGTCACGTTATTAATAATACCGGTAATTTCCGGTACGCATTGATATAAACACAAATTGACCGTTTAATACATTTATTAATTAAAACCAATATAAATAATCTTTGTATGTAAAATAACAGGAGGCCTTTAAGCGATGCGTTTTAAGCAACATTTGACCTTCTCGTTATGGAAGGTGAAGAAAGATTAAATAAAAATGAAATTTGACGATTTAAAACTAACTCCGTTCGAAATAGTTTAAAGAATTAGATGGACGGTGGACGTCTGTCGGCTGACGATGAGTAGATAAACAATACAATTCTTGGAACTGACAGATAAAAGTTCGATAACTTAATTCAGTAATAGACACTAAAAGAAGTTGATTAGGCTGCGTCCAATATCTTTGGATTCACATTGAACTTCACACTCTTTGTGAAATTGTGAAAGGTAGCAAAAGAGCTGTATTACATAGTAAGGGAGTCCCTCTTAGCTACCCACGTTAACAGTTAAGTACACCTACTCAAGCCTGTCATAAAATACACAGGCTTTTCAGAGTTACTTATATCTATTGATATAGCGTCACACAATGGGGGCCGCCGTTATCTGTAGCGTCCACTCGTCCACTCGTCAGCTCGCGCAGATAAAGCATTTGCATTTTATTCAACACCTCCATTATTTATACGATTTTAATGGCCTCTAATCTCTTCAGAGATATCTATTTTGAAATAGGAACGCTTCTATATCTAAAATGGAAAAAAATAAGATGTACGTAAGACACGGAAAAGGGAAATAATGGAATGTTTTAATATTGTATGTTTTCGCGAAAGCTCGCGTTGCGTTTTGCTGAATATTGGAGGGTATCTTTTTAAATACATAATAGCATAAATGTATATTTTTTCTTTCAATAAATACCTTATTATATTTTTCGTTCACCCAGTAGTTCAGCAACAAAATTGTTACTACTTGTAGGGTTTTTGAGGGTTTGTTAGATGTTAGGTGTCATTAACATGATGATAATCAATTCCATCCAAGATATCTGAGTAGTTTTCAAATCAAATATTCACTTAACTTAGTAATATTGCGCTATAATTTCTATACACAAAATTAATAGTCACAAAACTACCAAGACAACTGTATGCTACAAAATGGCAACACTAAAAATGTAATATAAAAAGATTTTTTTTTTCTCTCTCGTTTCCGCTCTCTAGCGACATGTACCTACTTTGTGCTACGTATCTTAATTTCTTTGAATCGACCTGAAATAGCCTACAAGAAACTTGTTTTCATTTACAACGACCTAGTGTGCTTTTCAACAAAAGTATATTATATTAAAGTAAAGTATACTATAATAACGTCACACCGTTCAAATTATCAAGAAGGCTCAATGCCAAGTACGGCTTAGTACGGTAAGTAAAGTTCATTGGGATCCTAGCAGCAACCGCAAGGTCTTTGCGTAAAACGAGATACGAAACCCGAGGAGGCCCTACCTACACAGTACACAGCCGCCCCTGGGTCTACAGTTTACTTCAAAAACTTAAACCGATCCTGGATAAAAGGGAAGCCTTCCTTTAAAACATTAATTTGTGCTATCTGTAAACCAAAGTCTACAAAAGAGCCAGGTTTTTTAAAAGTATTAATTTTCAATCGCTATGGAAACTAACATTACATGTCTGTATTGAAAGTAAAGTTATGTAAATGTGTACCGGACTCAAGGAGTGAACGGGTATCATATCCCTCATCATATTCGGGTTCAATTCAATAATTTATAATTTTGCCTCAGTTCTGACTGCCAAACATTGATACCCAAGTACGTACCCTTCTTATTATTACCCTTACTTACCTAACCTAACCTACCCTGATATGATAAAATGATAACCCACTACACCTACCAGAGAATTTTACTACGCTGTTGTTATTAACGAATAATATGGTATCGAAGAGGGATTTCTTCTTCCTCATAATGTTTTAGCTATAATGTACGAGTATCAAGCAAGCTTTCATCATTATAATGTACAAAAGAGTACAAATGAGTTAGAAGAATAATGTGCAAAAGTTGAAAATCAATTGATAAACGAAATTTTAAGAAGATTTTCGTGATAACTGATAACCAATATAATCTGGTTAGATTATAGTAAGTATGTAAATCTAGGATTTCAATTATTGACAAAACAAATAAATCTTTATAGATTTTGTGACCAGCGAGTCTTTTAATAATAATAAAAATAATAATAATAATATGTGGGGACACCTCACACACGGCCATCTGACCCCAAACTATGCAGAGCCTGTACGTGTCAGACAGCTGATATACATACATAATATAAATATACAACATTCAACATTTATTCTATTTCATTATTTTATTACAGACTTTTCTATTCTTTTGTATTTTTTTAATCTCATAAGTTCGTTAACATTTATTCACTTCATTTTATACGGTATCAAGATTACGTTTATAATACGTGTAGTATGTACAAAATCAAAATAGGTAGGCCAATAAAACAATAAGTATAGCTATTTAAAAGTTTTTAAAGTGAAATATGAATTATGACATGGATTATGATAGTAAATAAAAAAATAGACAGTAAAACAACGCAAAGGGTTTAGTCTCCTACTCAGATGCGTTGCTACCAACTAAATAAAGCTAAATGTACGACACGACTATTTACAAGCCGCCCTACCAGTACTGAGTCATAAAAACAGATTTTTTATTTCAACAAATCATCGTGGACATTTATGCATGTTACGATATGATGTACAACAGGACAACCGCAGATAAAAGAACCTTTGTAGTTCTGGACAGAGATTTACTTACGATTTGTTTATTTGTTAAAAAAAAGAGGGGGTATACAATACAAGTTATTTTTAAAATTCCCGAACAACTAACATCTGTTTAAAACAAACGCGATAGACATATTACGGTTTACCTACTAAACAATTTATTAGGATCGGAAATCATTCAGTCCGGCTTGTAAATATTCGGCAGCCGGTGTTTACGAGATGTATTTAAAGCAACGCATCTCGCGACGACGAGACGCGACCGCGAATCAGCTGCCCTTTACCCATGCCATGCTATATACCGTGAAATTTAACTAGTTATTTATCCGCAACACAGTGGTAGTACCCATGAAACTGAACAACTTTCCCTAAGGAACATAAGATGAAACCATAAGGCCTTTCCCTTGGAAGAGAGCCATAAACCCCACGCTTGGCAGGCGAGTTGGGGACCGCAGTTACTGTTAATAGTAATAATAAAGGTGGGCGCCGTTCCCTGGGTACATTCCTTCAGTCGCCTCTTAAGACACCCACAGGAAGATTTGGGGTGATTAAATTCGAAGCCAGAACCACACGGTAAGTAAACCCAACCAATATTTTATAATACACTAGCTTCCCGCCGCGGCTCCGCACGCGTTAATAGTTTTTCCCGTGGAAATGAGGAATTTTCCCGCGGTAAAAGTTAGCCTATGTTCTTCCGCAAGGTCTATTCTATCTTTGTGCCAAATCCGCCCGCTTTAACAATTTTTCCCGTGGGAATGAGAAAATTTCCCGCGGTAAATTGTAGCGTATGTTCTTTCCTAAGGTCTATTCAAACTTTGTGCCAAGTTTCACCAAGATCGGTTCAGTACTTTCGGAGTATTTTCAATTATTAGGAATATTTTACGTATTTTTTTCACACCTTGGGTTACATTATTGAAGTTTAAGACTGGAGTTCACCAACAGATGTTTAAATTTTAAACAGTCGTTTAAGTCTGAAACGACTGTTTAACAATATTTTGCTGTTCACCAAGCACTAACCATTGATTAAGACTGTTAATCGACTGTTTAACTTAAACGAAGTATTGAACTTAGTTTAACCATTGGTTAGTTGCTCCCCAACGTTATTCATCACATCAGTTTTGAAAAAATAAAAATGCAAGACGCTTTAAATTATATCTTTGAAGAGAATAATGTGTTAGATGATTTTGAAGCTATTGAGCGAATTTTACGCGCACCTCTTTTTTTTCAAATACGGCGCAATTATTTCGAGGAACATGACGAGAAAGCTTTCGGAATAAGATTTCGTTTATACAAACATAGAGCCTTGGAATTGTTTAATTTAATGTAATGTTCTGTGAGCGTTAAATTCTTGAGCCAGACGCTGCCAACCTCTTGCTTTTTCGGCATTGGTTGTAGCGTCTGATTTTTTATTTTCTATCACCTCTTTGTATTTTCCTACAAGTTCCGTTAGTACGGATTTCCCATCATGGGTGAAATTTGTAGTTCGCTTTCGTTTATCCTCCATAATCGACGAAAATAAAATACTTGATTAAACAACAACACTGTGACGCTACGCACCGCACGCACTAACGTGACGTGACACTGACAGACAGACGACGAGTAGAAAAAGGATGCTAAATAATAAAGACGTTCGCGCTAACGGACATTGCGTTGACATAGTGGGCATTTCATTTCGTAGCATAATAGTGTTACGCTGTAATTTTTGGATGTCGGTCGCGTAAAAGCAAACTTATGCAGGTACATGACCATCTTTACAAAATAACATTAAGACATTCAATCATTTACGACCCATTCATTCAAAAACGTTTGTTTAGTTAACCGTTCGTTAGAAATGGGTAGTGAACATTAAAAAAACGCGGTTTGTTTAAACAACTGTTAAATTTTAACGGGGTGGTTACGTAATCAATGGTTATGTTGTAGTTGGTGAACTTAGGCCTTAGTAAGGATCCCTAATTTTTTGAAAATAAAATATAGCCTATGTTACTCAGGGTGAATGTAGCTTCCCAACAATGAAAGAATTTTTGAAATCGGTTCAGTAGTTTCGGAGCCTATTCGATGCAAACAAACAAACAAACAAAAAAACAAACAAACAATCAAACCTTTCCTCTTTATAATATTAGTATAGATTTACAGGTGAATAAACTAATAAACCAAAATCTGTGCAATGATAAAATATTTATTGTTAATATTAACGAAATATGTCTTTGCGGTTTGGCAATTTTCCAAACTCATTTAGCGGAGCGTAACACTTGTTCCGTATAGCTTTATTGAAGCGTACAACTATAAAAAGTATATTAAACCAGCTGCGATGAAATACGCATTGTCGATGTTGTGCAACGGCATAATTAAACGACGCGGAAATTCCAAAATTTTCTTTAGGCATTGACAAGTGAAGTGTGCGCTTCAGTGTACTGTGTAGTTAATTGTTTGCTAAAGAGATTACGCACTAGATTCTCATTATCGTGCCATGATTATAGCTACCAGTTCAGTGAGGCGACTATGAGCAATTAATGACGTTACCTATTTGCACGTGATGTTACCAAGTAGATACGTAAGTATGTTGGCCAACAGCCTCGATGTTCACCTAACCTTGGTCGATGAAATTCATGCTTCGTGATAATGATTTAATAGTACCTATTATACAAATATTTATGAATATAATATACTATTGGATACGTTGTGTTCCACAATTGACCACCCGAAACTTTCATCTAGTAAGGAATATTACTTACGTAGTCATACTTAATCTGTAATTAAATTAAAAAGGAAAGTATGTTTAAAGCAACCCCAGCGACCTATTATTAAAAAGATTCTTTATAAACAATAAATTTACAAAATCATTTTAATTTCCGCTATCGTAAAACGTACCATCTTGCTTTGAAATGTTTCAAGTCGTAAAAGTTACCCTCCTCGGACCGAGGTTTCTGAAACTTTTCCGGCTATCGAATATCGAACTGTACAAATAAAACAAGAGCGAATTCGTCAGGTGTTCAAATTCAAAAATGCATTTAGAAGCAACCACGTAATGTTACTGTATTTACTTAATTTACAAAATCAATCTTCTTGCGAATATCACTTAATATGTCAAACTGGAGTATAAATAAAATAATTAGAATACATAGTTTAAAAAACTAAAAAACACGCTTCCTGTCCGCCATCTTGGACGTCCGCCATATTGGATTTAAGTCACGTTACTTTTTTTTCGTATTTCTGACAGCAAACCCTTTCATCATCATGGGGGTGGATTTCAAACAGCCAGTTCGCCATCTTAGGGAAGCCGCCATATTGGATTTGTAATGACGTTTCTTAGCTAGTCATGTATTGTCATCAAAACTCAGAGCGTGTGCAAAATTTCATTCTAATCGAAGACCGGGAAGTGGGTCAAATTAAGATTCCAAGATTTTTTTCATACATATAATGGGGAGGCCGCCATATTGGATTCGTAATGACGTTTCTTAGCTAGTCATGTATTGTCATCAAAACTCAGAGCGTGTGCAAAATTTCATGCTAATCGAAGACCGGGAAGTGGGTCAAATTAAGATTCCAAGATTTTTTTCATACATATAATGGGGAGGCCGCTATATTGGATTCGTAATGACGTTTCTTAGCTAGTCATGTATTTTCATCAAAACTCAGAGCGTGTGCATAATTTCATCCTAATCGAAGACCGGGAAGTGGGTCAAATTAAGATTCCAAGATTTTCTTACATACATAGTTACTTACAAGTGAAGCTAATATAAAGCGTGTAATAATATAGCCAAAATTTAAATTTCAATGTTTGGCCAAAAAAATCTAACTATAAACCAGTAAAATATTAACACACATACATACATACAGTCACGCCTCTTTCCCGGAGGGGTAGGCAGAGACCACTTCCTTCCACTTGCTACGATCCAGTATTACTTCTAAAAACAAAAACTGCTACTTTAAAAAAGCTAAAAAATGGTGTGTGTATCGCAAAAAGAAATTATTATTGGAAGTGGATCCTCTATGTCTAAAATAATAAAAGGGTTGAATCGGATTAGTGTCCAATTAAAATTTGTCTTGTAGTTCAGAATCTCTGAACTCAAACATGTTGAATTAATACACAAATACGTTTACGACAAATTGATCGAAAATAGAAATAAATTATAGCTTTAACCTGAAAAGCCCTAGCAAGTACTTTGTATAACGAAAGATTTGTCAAGGTTTCCGACTCACCGTTTGTCTTTTATCAATTAGGTGTCGATGTGTCGATGGCTCGGCTCGCTCTCGGCGGCGTGCCAGAACGCTGGAACAATGCCGCTCTTGTTGACTCATACGCTATTAATTAGCTTACTTTTTGGGGGGCAATAAAAATGATCTAAAACTGGCAAGTGTTTACGGATCAATCTTATCCGGTAAGGTCGCGGTTTGGTCAACGCATCGATTTAAAAAAAGGTGATATATGTATTATTGATCAATGTATAATAAACATAGAGCGCCGAAATGTCTACACTATAGAGTAAGGAAGATTTTTTTATTTTGCTCTACACATACACGTATCACTTCAGAAGGGCGGCATCGAAATTGATAATTATTTTTTGTCGTATTATAGTTCGTAATTTTCAGGACAAGGTATGTGTATGTAGGTATTATTGTATAATTTGGATTAAGCAATAGAGTGAACAGATATATACCATGATTAAATAAGACACAGTATATATTTATTTATTTTGCTTTTGATTTGAATTATTTCTACAAAACGATATGTGAAGCCGTCCACACCATTAAACTTCTTTGTGTGAGATTATGGAACAAAGAGGAAGACAGTTTTAAACAGCCATGGCTGTAACTGGGTCAATTTCTCAGAAGCGTCTGGCTGAAACCCCGTCTACTCCACTTTACTCGATAAATTTGAAGTCTATTGTTCTTCGGGTTTCTATAGGACACTTAATATTGATTACCTCGACGTTTCATATAACCAAAACAATGATTCGTAAAGAGATTTCACAAATTTCAATTTGGTATGAAATAACGAGATAATGGTCTGTGTTTTAATCTTAAACGTAAAACAGGTTAAGAAAGAAATTTTATCGTTTAACTTATTCAAGGCTCGTAAAACTTTTGTCATGAAACTTATGAAAAAATACGACACAGATCTGCAGAGGTCCAGTAAAACACAAACTACTTACCAACTTGGTAATTCGATTTGCCACCTGCAGAAACATATAAAGTTTCTGCAAAAATAGAGGAAATTGTATTGTCTTTTTTTTTAAGAAACTGTAGAGTTCGGTGTTTTTTATGTCTGATTTTAAAGCCATAAGTGATACAATATTAGTATTTTATTGATCCTTACGAGTTACAAGAACAGATAAATTATAAATACATATTGTTCAATGAAACAAAGAAACGGCTTATGTAAATGAGATACCCGGATATTTCAGTTTCCTTTCAGCAGATGCTAATACGTGCATGCTCAATGTTTCAATTTCATCATCATTTTCTAGAATGTTCCAAACGCTCGTCAGGTAGACGACAGTTTTATTTAATGCTGTACGACAAAAAATACACACGATTACGATAAGAAACATTCCAGTGGTATTTGACATTTCCTTATTTTAATAGGAATGATAAGTAACTTAAATATGTACTAAAGATTGGTATGATTTATTTTGCCCAATATCTTATCAGTTATCAATGCTATCATATCACTGACTGCATTCATCATTGTTGACAGCTAGGGGAAAAGTTCCTGATTACTTTTATTAACTAAGTTCTACGATGGGTACTTCAATTACGGTACAGTAACCAGCACAAGCGGCTGGACATGTTGACCTTGAGACATGAATTTCGTAGTGCGATTGTCCAACCACAAGTACTGGCTCCTGTACATACTCGTACATTCTAATACGAAATAGCCTTATGCTTGGCAAGTGAGTTGGGGATTTCAGTTGCTGTTGTTCTTGATTACACAGATGACTACTGCCCAATAATGCCCATTCCTTAAATAACCTAACTTTAGTCTCTTCATAAGATCACAGGAAGAGTTTCGCTGGCCCAATTATAAGTCCGAAGCAACATAGCTTCTATTAACAACATAAACGAAAAAGTGGTCGAAAAAAGCAGTACCTACCTTACCTATAGTTTTTTTTTCAGTTTCACGGTTGCGTGCCTTTCTTACAAAAAGCAACTAAGAAACCGATCGTTCATTTCGCGCAAACGAAATTTTACAAAACGAAGTTAACCAGCTTGTTTACGTTTGCCGAACATTTCTTTATGTAGCTCTGCACTCAAAAGAAGTCGTTAACTCAATTTTTGTCCGTCCATTTCACTTCGACATTTAAATGGAAAGCAAATTAAGAACTAGAGAAGTAAGAAAGAACAACTAATGTTTTTCATTTGGATAACAAAAGGTAAGAATGTTTAAGGATTTAAAACTTGATATGAAATTGAAAATTAGTGGTAAAGTTTGGTGTGCGATGATATGATACAATATTGTTATCATTATCACTGCTTTATCAAAATGTCGTGTGTACTGATGAAAATATACTACAAAAATATTATCTTTATTAGTTTCAAACCACATATTGTGTGTATTCTCTTCTTCTTTTCATTGAATAATGTTTATTACAGACTGGTGCTTTGGCGTACATGAAATTTAAAAGTGTTTCCTAAATATTCTAATCGATTTAGGAAACACTTTCTAGATCACACTTTTCAGATCTAGATCTTTCGTTATATGCCCAGAGGTAAATAGACTTTGATCGATAAATGGTAGCTCAAGTGTCAAAAGATCCACTACACAGAACCTTTGAATTTCTTAAAAACTCTATGCAGGTTTTATCTCTATGAAATAAATCCTTGTATGAGTGTCGCATTTTGATTTCAAATAACAAAGCTCGATCTCACTACTCCCGGATGGAAAGTAATTTCCCGCGTTACATCACTTGCCAGCCTGGTTGCCTGGAAGAAATTGCTACTTTAGCAATAAAGCCGCCTATTGGCTCATTGTTTCACAGTTATGTAAATTGTAACTGTCCTATTTATTAGGTGTCAATATTAGGTGTCAATAAAGGTGTCAATATTAGGTGTCAATAAAGATTATTTGTATTGTATTGTACACCACCGACGACGACCACGCTCTAGCTATAGCTACTCGTAGTTATACAATGCACCAGAAAAAAAACGAAAAACATCTGTAGCAGTCAACCTTTTATGACAAAAATATGTTTAAAAATAATCTTTATTCCGCAGCTTTTGAAAATTGCAACCTATAAAATAATATATTCAGGTTTTTTACCTAGTGAACACTTTAAAGCAAAATGTTGCACAGAGGTTTATATCATAACGTAAGAGAACAATATGAAAGGATTTTGTAAAATTTTCCTTTATATTATGAGAAAAACAACATTACACACCTTCATTGTGAACCTTCTACAGTGCACGTAAAACTGCGGAATGAATACTATTACTTACTACAACACATTAATGAAAATACCGGCAACGTTTTGATAAAATTCTTGAAGATAATCCCACCGTAAATATATCTGCAATGAGTAGAGTAATGTAAATAAATATTAGCTGCCGACCCTGTGCGTTTATGATGGTGGTATTTTAGTGAAAGTATTTCGGTGCGATACGAACAGAATTTACTTCGACTTTTACATACGTATAAACTAAATAAAATTAAACTATGATTCTCTACCAAAGTATCAAATTAATTTTCGTCACCATGACTGTCTTTGGCACTTAGTGAATGTGAATGACATGACACAGTAGGTATAGGTACTTCACACATAGTAAAATTTAATTAATTTAATTCATTACTTGTATTCTATCCAAGAATCTTATAAATATGGTAGTAGTACTAGTAGATACTTGATTCTATCCCTGAAACTTGACTATTCACCCTTTTGAGTAGGTACCTTTAAAAAATGAAATAGGAAAAGGACGGTACTGTTACGCACACGGAATATACGCAACACCGAGCAACCACCAATTAGTTTATGGATTGAAGTATAGAACATTGAATCATTTAGGTTTTATTTTATTAATTTCTTACGAAGGATTATTAGTACAATACAACATAATCAAGGTCTGCATTATATCTGCCATACATCACCTATATAGTCATACTTTTCACACACCTTTTATTCAAATCCTTACACCCGTTTAGGGTGACACCAGAACACTATGAATTAAACTATAATATATTTCGTTTTTCCTAAGTTAACGATCAATTTTTGTTTCTTAAAGTTATATAATACTCATCATTGCTCTTATTGAGATTTAGTCATACCTGGACACAACTAGTGATAGACCTTGGTCTATATATCTAGTCAAGAAGAACAATACCATTGCAGTCTACACAAATATTATAAAAAGGAAAGATTTGGTTGTTTGTTTGCATTAAATCGGCTCCGAAACTACTGAATTGATTTTAATAAAACTTGGTATAAAGATAGAAAAGATTTTGTCGTTGGAAAATTCGTCATTCTCACGGAAAAAACTCTTAACGCGGGCGGAGCCGTGAGGCGGAAAGCTAGTGTTCTATAAGTATAAGAGCGGAGTGCTGCATTCCTCGGGGTAATGAGAAACGGTACAGTTCCGTTCGCCAGGGGAAATGGAAACACTTGCTTTGGTAACCGTGCGCAGCTTTTTTACACTGCAACTCACATAACGTTAGAAAATATAACCATTTTGTCGGATGTTTAGCACTATGACGGGACATTGAGATGTTGTTCGAATGCTCCACGTTCGCAATGGGAATGTTCGACTTGAACGTTCATAGTCATAGTTTTCCTTGAAAGTGAATGCTTGACTCGCTGGAAAGCATTTGTTGCTCGTCTACGATTGCTTGTTTACAAATGCTCACAAAGATTGATCCCAATGAAAAAATATAAGTATATAAGGGGACATCTTACACACGACCATCTTACCCAAACTAGGCAAGCCCTGTACTATGGGTAATATAACTATAATAAGTACATACATATACAGAGAAATACATACTTATATCCTCCTGAGACCCCCGGTATCACCTATGATACATAAGTTTTAATTTTTTTTTCTGCTTCATTTACCAATATTCGTGAGATTTTTGACAACATTTCGAAGCTTAAGGTTCTTCTTTTTTCTATTAGGTAGTGTTTGTCAATTTTTTTCAAGTTTTTATTTATGTACCCTCCATTTAAACTTTTCAAAGAACACAGGAGCCGACATGGCGAATTTACATAGAGGTAAATATTAATTAAAATATGTTTTTCTACTTATTATTTCGTTAGTATTGTGCTACATAATGTCATTTATTAATAAAAATAAAAATTTACAAAAAATATAGTTATTTTCAATGGTAAATTTGCTGTTTTTTTAACATATCATAGGTGATACTTTGGGCATAACAGAATAACATTTTTATATTTAACAATAATTCTAGATGTGGAAATTTCATAATCTATGCATTCAATGCATTCAATGGAATGCATAGATTATGATGACGAAATAGAAAACGACTTGTACGAAGGTCAGGAAGACATCCTTGAGGACGTAAGACCAGGGTTACCTGACTCCAGTGACTGGGATTCTTCCGATTAAGAGCCGTTATCACGTATTACAAGCAGTGCTGCAAGGAGAAGGTCAAGAAACCGTCCATTGCGATTGAAACGTAATAATCATTTTGGAAATACTAGAACTGACCTGTATAAAGAACCTCCATAGGAAAAAAGACGGTTCGTACGATTTTCCACATTTTTTACTTAGTAGCTGCTGCTGGATGGGTCTAGTACTGAAAAGACGCTGTAAAATGTGGATTTGCAAGAAAAAAACATGATGCAACGCAATGTATTGACTTCCAAAAGGATCTTGTCAAACACGTGACCAGCTACTCGGTGCAATTCTTTCTTCCAGCCCCTCTTTGTCACGATGCACACGAAATAGTCCTCGCTGCTGCCCAGAATTAAACAGGAAGCAGAACCTGATGTCAAAGATCTGCCTTCGAACCGAAAGCGAAGACTAGTGGAACTTCTCCCTCATGTTACCAAGAGACTCAAAGAAGCACAGCACTTGCAGGGTGGTCAGACTAACAGATCTGCGTGCTGACTTAGCTCATGAAACCAGTTGAACTTCATCAAAAATATTTTTTTGTGGTATAATATCAATCGGAACTGATTGTTTTTTATTTTCTCACTAATAAGTAGTAGTTTAGGCTTAATTTAAAAAAAATGTCTATTAAAACGATAATAATACATCTAAATTAAAATTAATTAAATGCTTACGTTTATTGGACTTCATATGCGATTGGAACCCGTAGTATCACTAGTGATACGCGCATTATCTCAGTAATAGAGGGGGGGGGATTTTTTTATTTTTTTATTTCGCGGTCTGTGTATCAAACTTATACTCTGTTCCAAAAATCACGAAAATTGGTAAACTTTTAGGTGTCTGGGTCTCAGGAGGTTATAAATATACAACATCCAGAAACAAGATAAACACGAGTGCTCATCACACAATTGTTTGCCTTGGGCAGGGTACGAACCCGCGACCTTGTGCTTTGAAGCCAGGCGCATTCTGACTAGGCCATCAATGAGGACGCACCTTAAAGCGAAGAAACGCAGTGCGAAAATCAAATCCTCGATAATTGCACCTTACAAGTAACTTTACATGACACACGCCAATTGCAAAGCGATCAATATTCCCATCTATCATTCGTACAGGACCCGACACTTGTTTGGAGTATTCGGCCAACTAAGGTTCCTAAATAGATGTATCAGCGATTCGTCATTGCCACATCCACTGTGAAACTGGCCGTCGTCTATCAAAGTCACATAACGCAGCAAATAGCAAGTGAGCGTTCACTCGTTGTATTGTTAGCTAGGTGGAATTAGAGTGAAAAAGGCTAGAAACACAAGGAGAGTTCCTGAAAAAGAGCTACTGAAATTCTAGAAGTAAAAAATTCTAGAGGAATTCTATTTAAAAATAAAGTAGAATATCACTTTCATGACGTAGATTTTTAAGCGGCGCAAAGCCTATAATTATTCATCACAAGTTCGTCTTAAATTGTCCTAATTTCATTAAACCCATATGTACCCAAACGAGGACAAGTCTAAAAGTACCTTAATTTTTTTAATATTTCTGTTTCTACTTGTCTTAACTTTTGGTGTTTACTAACTGTTAATGTATTTTTGTAATTCTAGACTTAAATAGTGGAAAACATATACTTTTTATTATTTTTTAAGTGATTTATCTTTAAGTTTTCTTTTTCAATATTATATTTTTTAATAACTAAATAATTAGCCGAAAGATTTGTATATAAGTAGTTATTATAGGAGAAGCGACTTACCCGAAATCAATGTTTCTAATTTTCGCCTCGTTTTGTAATTAAACTTACTTTAATGTCTTAAAATTACGAATAATATGTATGCACTTACGGTAGGTAGAGCCGCGCCGGTGTGGCGGGCGGGATCGATCTAGCGTGGCCAGCCCCGGCCGGTCATCCGGGACCCGATGAACTCACTGCACTCACTGCAATCACTGCACGCCGTGTCTGGGTTAACCACCAACAGAAATACCAACTCTACACTATCACTCTTTAAGTTCCAATCTGACTGTCGCAACTTGAACTTCTTCAGATTGTATCTATAATAAATAAAAATAAAAACAAATATCTAATTTTGTTAAATTAATCTGACTATACCTCACAATACAAATCTATTTACAATGAGTAAAACTAAAATTTCAATCAGGTTATTTACACAGCTAAAACTTCTTCAAATGCTTGTCACCTAAAGAACAATTTAAAAACAATTTAAAAGATAGAATTTTGTTAATTAATCTATCAATACCTCACGCTGCAATGAGTGAATTCGTTTACGAATTGTAGATAGCACAGAACTTTTGCGAATACAGAAACATTTATCGATTCAGATAACTATGATAAAGGGTATCTATCTGATAAGTCGGCTCCCTAATGACCGGGATAGCCAGCCCGCCATAATTGCGGATCAACTAAATGGAGCACTTCATTAAATACAGAAAATCCTTTTAAAAGGATTTTCCTGTTTTACTCATCATAATCACCCCTTTTCTTTTAGTAATCCTGTATTCATAATATATATCTGCGCTCAAGTTTAATATTGTTTATAAATAACAATCAATAAATAAGAATTTTCTGTTAGAAAAAGAAAGTCCAAGACGTATAGATATTTTCTCAAAAAACAAAGGTGTCCTGATGGATGTTAAGATAGGGTGAGGCAAATAAACAAACAGTCGTAATACAGCACAGAATCTGAGCTGAAATGCCAGAGGCTAAACCACTCATCTGTGTATAATGCCCCCAGGCCCGGACGGGCTATTGTGCCGATGTAAATGGCTGACGAGACCTCGTCCCAGAAATATTACCAAGAAGAGATAACCAAGTTTGGTGGTGATTAACTGTTGTGACAAGATAATGACGCTTTTCACGGATTAAGACATTTAAGACTCAACTGATTTGGGCTCGGGTTCACCCAGCTGACGTTTTATAGAGGTCAGGTACCTATCAATTATCCAAAATGGTTAATCCCGACAGTCTCATTGGGATTAGATATAATACATTATTCTGTTTAACGTAACAATCGGCTTATGAAAGGGTTGAGGAAGATTAACATACAGTAAAAGCTACAAATAAAGCTAACTTTAGTCGCAGAATATGTAGTACACACCTATAAGTTACGTAAATGAGTTGTAACAGAAAAAACTAAAAATATACAAAAAATGTTTATCAAAAACGGAGGCTGTCTAAATTTCAAAAGTCGACCAGGCAGGAACGTAATTAAATTAACTTTGAAGGCTTTTTATACCAAATATCTTTTTACAATATTTTGATTTCAATATTCATCAATTTGAATATTTTTAAAAGTAACTACAAACTAAGTAAATTGTTAAAAGATATACCCGAAAAGTCAACCAACTTTAAATACTTTAATCACATTTTAAACACAGAATACGTAATCAAGCATTAACAGCTTTTAATTAAAGTTCGTTTTGATTTAAGAATCCGCGTATTTCAATCGGTGTAACTGATAAGTTCAAAACTAATCACAGCTGTTGTCTAGGCTTGTATCGCAACAGCTGTTCACCGCAGTGAGCATTATTTTGAGGATAACGGTTTAAACACGTGCTGCCGAGCGGAAAAGTGTTTTCCGCGACGCGTGATCGGCTCTCAGCGATGAGAGGACGCGAGCGCGCGCGGGCGACGGCTTGCGGAGGACTGACAGGCTCGCTGGACCGGGCGGGCGGCGCAACAGATACGCTACAGGTTGGGCGGCCCGGGCTACCTCGCCCCGCGCGCCGCACCACCCCGTCCCCCCTCGCCGCACGCGCCAATTTACATCCTCATTATCATCTCCTGAGTCAGTACCCAACGCAGCAACGTCGTAGCTAGCTAAGCTGTTGACGCCTCGCTATCCTGTATCTCATTATACGCCGCTAATGTATCCCTCATCACGTTGTTATACAAACACCATTAAGATACATAAAGCAGAAATGCCGAATTTTACATTGTTTATCTGTAGACAACTTAAAAAAGTAACTTGCAACAGGATATCACTACGTAAGTCCCTAGTAGCGCACCGGATCTTTGATTTGCGTATTTTATTAGTCATACATTTCTACATATCTGCCAGTGACCAAACCCGAGTCTAATATAAATTGGTCTGGCGTCATCAGCCAAGCACTAGGTGTTCAAACACGTATCTCGCTTGTTTGCTTCGCAAGGTATTTAAGTCGCATGCGATCAAATCAGCAGGTCGGGCACGCGCACGATATTTCACGATGAGCTCAAGAAGTGGTCAAAATGCTAGACAGAAAAATTTGTTCTGTCACTACGAGTACGTTGCATTTTGACACCTTCTTGAGCTACTGTACCTGTATGAAGGCCTTTAATGCGACAATGTTCTTGTAAGTAAAGGAGAACTTTTATTTTTATGCCATCACATCTTTCAGTCTGACTTTAACAATATGGCCGACCTCGTGGCGAGATTTAAGTCTTCATAATATCGTGAAAGCGGCTTTTCCTCCCAAGTGTGTGTATGGAAGGTAATCCTTTAAATCAAGGCGGAATTGTGGCAGGCAGAGCGACGCCCTAACAATGTGGTGATTAATGATCGGTCGTGTCTAGCCACACAATCCGACTGCTGCCGAGCCTCCAAGGATTCTCACTACTATTTCGCTGATTCACTACATTACGCCATGAACAAATCTCCGTTGACACTAATCATTGCTTTGAATGTACAAAATGGCGTAGATTACTATATCTGTCTTATTATATAACCTTAAATAAAATAGAGACAATAAAACTAGATCGCCTTCAGTCGTTTTCTGACCCCTGCTACGGCGTAGCGCTACGGCTACGACCGTAGCAGAAATGCTACGCGTCATGCTACAGCTTAACATGTTTATTTAAAGTGAGGGGGGAACTTATTGATGAATGAATGAATGAAATCTTTATTTGCATAAAACATGGTCACAACAGATCTTAAAATTATGATAATGTCCTCACATTTCACTTTTATTGTATTGTATGATTGGTTTCATAAAATGCGTCCGTTTGTAAAGAAAAGTACCCATAAAAAGTAAGGATTCCAAACATATCTAAAGCCCACTCTCAAAATCTTTGGTGAAAGCGAAGTATCCAAATCCCTAAGGGTGACACGCCTTTTTGTACACTTCTGCGACCTTCCATTTTTACGTAGCTAAGTAAATAATACTTAAAGCATTTTTCAAATAAGAGTGAAAGGAAAATATTGAACTAATTGTTGATATAATGATGGATGACCCACTACTGTAGGTACATGTTTTAACGACGTCTCATGATTACAACAACCTTTAGGAAACAGAGGCCGCGTTTTGTCGTTTTAAATATACTTTCAATTACGTCATAATTTATTTAACCTACCAAAAACGAATTACTCTTTGCAAGCGAAATATAAACGAATTAAAAATATAAATGGATTAATGGGCCTGCCGGAGAGAGTTAAGAGTATTAGCATTGACAGATCCTATTTGATTCGGCCGGGCTTCTTGAGGAATAAAACGGAGAGCCGTTGAGATTTGGACGAGATTACGAGTGCGTTTGTGTAAGGATTGCGCTTGAACCTAAAGTAGGTACGAGTATTAAATGGTATTCAACCGAGCTTTCCTATTTTACGATTGGTTTTATTTTATCTACTCCCATTAATTCTTAATGTATTTTTTATTTACCATCCTTTTATTCAGATTAGAATTGGAACTAGGATTACTGTAGTACATATCACTTCTTACCCAAATTAACTTGGGTAGGAAGTCATCTGAACAGACAATATCATATATTAAAACGATTAGACAATCATCACTTGATGAAAACCTTTAATTAAAAATAATTAAGATAAAGGGAAGCGCCGAAATGTATGTACGCACGCACATTACTTACTGCAGAACACATGAACTGCTGCACCGAATCGGATGATAATATTTTTACCAAAAAAACACTTCTAAGGGAAAAGAATTGCCGCGGGGCAGACAGATAATATTTCACAAATTGAAAACAATATATAAAATTTTCTGGCGGGCTTGTACCCAACTAGCTTACGGAAGCCCTATTGAAATCAATCGACGTCGAAAAGTGATTTGTAAAATCTTACTTCGAATAAAACATATTTCATTCATTCATTCAGAAATCCTCAAAGGCAAAACGTCCAATAATATTATTTTATTACATTGTTTGAAAATCTGATAACAGGTTTCTACGATAAATCATTTATCAAGTCAAATCGATTATCGTTGCTTCGTGCTTTGAATTTCGCGAGTAGGTACCCCCTGAATAAAATCAAAATCAATCATATTTTATACGACATGTGTCTGATACCTAAAGGGAATCGATGCCGGGACAATCTCTGGAAGAGCCCTGTCGAGATCGGGACGAGAGCAAACACTCCTGACTGCGCCACTTCGGGTCGTAATATCCGAGAGTGAAGCCAACTCTCTAGGTTATTCACGTTTAGATGTTTCCAGCATTTATTCAAAATTATACGAAGTAAGGAATATTTGGTTTCTTTTACATATATATTTTCAAATATTAGGTACTTAAATCATCGTTGGCCAAGTGGCTGGGGCCGTTGACTTCAATTCTGAAGTTCGCAGGTTCAAGCCTCGGCACGTTACCAAAGTGTTTTCGATTTTCGAATTTATATGTATGTTTATTCGGTGAAGGAAAATATTGTGAAGAGACCTGCTCACACCTGCGAAGTAATTCAAAGGTTGTGTGTGAAGTTGACCAACCCACACTGGGCCAGCGTGGTCGACTAAGGCCTATTCACCCTGATAGGCTCGGAGTAGGCTCGAGCCCCTCGGTGGGGACATATGATGTGAGCTGTTAAGGAGGTACATATAATGTTATTTTTCGTGGTGGAGCACCACCGCAAAATACAGAGCCTGCAGAGAGTAGAGAGAGCAGTTCTTCAATAAAAAATAATGAAAATGAAAATGAAACTCGTAATTTTTCTGTATGTAGGTTGAATGAATTATTTATACTTTTAGTAGGTAAACGCAAATAAACAGGCGTTGTGAGTCGTCCGGGGATGTTGCCCTTCGAGGAAACGGTCGATAAATGATCTGGACGTTGAGGGAAGAGGGCGTTCGCGGAATTGGACGTTCGGTGCCGGATTGTAGTGAGTGAGAGAGAGTGTAACATCGACTTTAGAATAAACTTAATTATTTTCTGGGGGATAGGGGTTGAGGCATTTCAGGTGCGTTGATACTTTTAATTTATGATTAAATTTGTTTATTAAGGGTAGACAGGCTCAGATTTTGTAACCAATGTTTAGTATTATGTAGTTTCGATTTTACCATCCGATTTTTAGAGTTCCGTAGTCAAATGGCAAAAAACGGAACCCTTATAGATTCGTCATGTCTGTCTGTCTGTCTGTCCGTCCGTATGTCACAGCCACTTTATTCCGAAACTATAATACCTATACTATTGAAACTTGGTAAGTAGATGTATTCTGTGAACCGCATTAAGATTTTCTAACAAAAATAGAAAAAAAAAACAATAAATTTAGGGGTTCCCCATACATAGAAATGGAACTCAAAAAAATTTTTTTCATTAAACCCATACGTGTGGATAGGGTCTTCAAAAATGATATTTAGGTTCCTAATATATATTTTTTCTAAACTGAATAGCTTGCGCGAGAGACGCTTCCAAAGTGGAAAAATGTGTGTCCCCCCCCCCCCCCTAACTTCTAAAATAAGAGAATAATAAAACTAAAAAAAATATATGATGTGCATTACCATGAAAACTTCCAAGGAAAATTGGTTTGAACGAGATCTAGTAAGTAGTTTTTTTTAATACGTCATAAATCGTAAACCGCAATTTACCTTTCACTATTATTAAAACATCGATCAGTCACAACGAACTACAAAAACTTTTATATTATGTTACTGGCTGCTACGGAACCCTTCATGGGCGATTCCGACTCGCACTTGGCCGCTTTTTTTAGAGTATTTTTAGGTACCTCTACCTACCTACCCACTTCCGTAAACATTTAATATTACAGTCTTTTTGATTTGGCTTTCAATTAAATTGTATATATTACGAGTAAGCTAAGCTTTCATTAAAATTTCATCTTAGATCATATTTTGTTACAACACACCGTTTCTGTAATATTGGCGAAAAACCTAAAAATGAGACGTTTGCCCCTCCCCTTCCTCCGGCTCACCTCCTGAACGTCGTCGTCGTCGGGACTTTTAGCACCTTTTAGTATGTTTTATCCCTAAGCACCCTGAATAAGTTTCTGAAGAAATCTCTTAGGATCCTGCTCACGCACTCTACATTAGTTTATTGATCGGACTAATTGTTGTAAAAACTGTTTGTTTCATAAGGTAAAGAATTACAAAAAGCGTCGGAAAAAGCAAATCCCAACGCCATCTCGAATGAAAGACAACAGCCTTAACGCTATTCCCTTTTATTACCTACTTTAAAAGTAATTAATTTAGTGTAATTTATACATATATCACTAGCTGTCCGCCCGCGTTGTATTTTGACTTTTCCGTGCAGTTTCCCGTAGGAGAATTAGATATTTTCCCGCGGTAAAAACTATCTAAGATGTTGACCGGAGATATAAGGTGTGGTACCTTGCAATTCAAAATTTCATTCAAATCGGTCCAACATTTTCGGAGATTAGCCCGGCCCCGTACAAACATATAAACAGACAATTTTTTTTTATCTGGAAATTATTATGTTCTATATTCAGATCTTACATCCCTTTGACTCAATGTTTGGCATTTATTTTCTATGTACAGATTTTCGACCTCTACAGTGTTATTTTATTATATAGATAATAATCAACTCAAAGATATTACGAGATCAGTTCAAGTGAAGAAATAAATACATCCACAGAACTGCTTATTTTGTTTTTTACAAAAACAAGCTTAGTTATTTATAAGTTACAAAACTTGAAATTGTGTCCAGTATTTCTAAAACGATGAATAAATAATAAATACGAGGCGTTATTCTAAAGTACCTATTCAACGGACCTAGATAAAACTTACACGTATGAGAGAAAATGATAATTGTGTAAACTCTGTTGGAAACGTGGAAAGTTAGTTTATTTACGCGAATGGATACGATAAAGTTATCGACTTCCGCCCACGTCCGCCACTCTAGTCAATGCTGACTGACCCACTACCCATGTCTGTTTTAGGAAGGTAACCTAGGCAAACATTTTATTTAGTAGTACGTAAAAGGGAACCCTGTCTGGCACTGGATAGATATTCCCCTGGTCGGTTTATGAACAGAATCTTTTAAAAACAGATTCCTCTTTTTTTTCGGAATTGTCCATTAGCCATTGCCATACATACATTTTTTTTGTATTTCAAGTGAGCACGTCGTGTAAATGGTTTTTAACATTATTACGGGATACTCACATTGTTTTAGGATAAAAGTATCATGTATCAATCAAAGACATAAATTAGCTGTCGACAGACATCCATACTTTTTATTACAATCCATTAAGCCGTTTTTGAGTGAGTTAATAAATAACATTAAATTAAAAATTTATAAGCCCCCGACACAAAACCGTTACTTGATCCTTTCAACCACTAGAAAAGAGCTGATAGATAGATAATCTTCAAATGGCTGAAGATATTTTCTTGGATCGTAGGTAAGAACACTCTCGATTGTGACACGTCGCAGACAAAAAAAACTAGATCAAAATAGATGCATCCTTTTAGGAGCTAGGATGCCACAGACAGACAGACAGACACGTCAAACTTATAACACCCCTCTTTTTCGTCGGGGGTTAAAAATATATAGCCAGAGATTTCTTCTGCGTTAACGTGTACAAAAAGTTGTCTTGAAATAAAATACTTATAATTTATTTAGTCGTGTATTTGTCATCACAAAACACAATTTTTCATTAAACATGATTATTATTTTAATACGTAAACATAACCCGCACAATATTCATTCATTAAATCACATTCCGTAATTAAAATGCTTGCTTGTTTTTCAGTTTGCCAAACACCAAACTAGAATAGTATATAGTACGTGTAGTACCTACACTAACATAATGCAAAGAAATAAAACTGGGATTTATACTTTTTAAAACATAAAATACACTAGAACAAAATGAATTGTGCAATAAAATGGTCATAAAATATTGAGTAGATAAGTATATACGTAGTTTTACTAGTTTACCTACTTAATAATTTAAGATTCTGATCGTGCACTTCAATATGCATTTTAATAATGTCTTCATGCACAGACTAAGCCATGGGACAGGCCAGACAACATAATAAATAATACTTTAAAAGATTTCAAAATGAGTTCATTAAAAACCTATGACTCTTACAGTTTCGTATTGCTCTACAATATTAGACTCTCCCACACAGTACCATCAATTTAAACTACAAATTTACCCCAAATCGAATAATGATACCATATTGATACCCAAGGTGATTAATGATTACAATGAGCCACTCACATTAAAAAGGTGCACATAGGTACTACAAAATCACGCAGTATTAAAATTGTCATCTAAAACAATGGTATAAGTAATTAATAATATTTAATCTAATTTGTACCATGAAAATGCATTGAAAATCCAATTACTAGTATTGTCTAAAATGAGCAAAAGTGATAAAACCATTTTTTGTTTAGTACATCATGTCAGCTACATTAATAGTTAGTATCATATACATTACTATTAAGAACAACACGTGTGATTTAGTGCCATTGATGATGTTAAATTACAATTTAAAATAATTGACAATTGTTTAAACAAACTGGGGTGCACACTGGTTTGTATGACGAAATTAAGCCAAGGCTACCTATAAACAAACTCCAAAACAGACACATAAAACAAAGGAACATAATTTCATTATAAAGGACTTTAAAAGAAGTCAATATACTCTAACTACATCTACACATACTTAAAATATTCAACAAAATTCGCTGGTCTAAAGTTAGTCTAACTAATAATCTTTAAGATACTCAAAACTATTCTATCCCATTTCAACAACTTAAAATTGTAAATGGCAAACCTCACATATCCAAATCAAATATGAGATCATTTTTAAATGCAACTTCCAGGTATTGGCCCTTGTTGAGTCGCTCTGGATTGTATAATTCAGTGTTATGCTTTATGTTTTCACAAGTTATTGGCTCAGATTTTTCTTTGTCTTTAGAGTTTGATGGGCTACATTCGAGCGATTCAGACTCCCAGATGACAGGTTCAGAATTTTCTTTATCGTGTCCATTGTTGTCGACAATGTTTAAAACGGATTTTTCTTTATTTTCGGTATTATTTTCGTTTGTAGTATCAGTTCCTGCAGAATGCTTAACGTTCTCGTCATTACCAGCTCGTGATTCAATGTTGTCCTTCTCAGATGTTTGGTAGTCCGGGGGAGTGTTTCCTAGTGGAGTGTTTCTGAAGTCTGTTTCTGCGTCCGACGTGTCAGCGAGCCCGCTGTCCCGTCGCGGTTTCAAAGCAGATTTCAGACTGGATTTAGATATCTGAAAACAAGTTTGTTTAAACATTAAATATCTGTCATTCTTAATCAGAAACTGCTTGCTTGCTTAATCAATACAAAACTATATTTAAAAATGTTAGAAATGCTGAATATATTTGGAATCAATTGAGTAGGTATATGATCAGTCAGAGGAGTAAATATAGTAAATATACACTAAACATAGCAGGCATGGTTGTAAGTTGCTATGTAGACATAAATCAATATCACTGTATCAGTTTCCATGGCTATTGTTTACACTGCATATCTGCATAAGCATAACAGAATGTTTCAACTGTTGTCATGTCAGCTTTACTAAACATGCAAATTCTAAAGACAAAACAAATATTTGTAATTATACATGTTTTACACCAGCTGTAGATAGACCTAACTGTATTGATTCTATAAATAATGCCATATCTATTGACATAAACATGTTTACCATTCAATATCATTTTAAAGTCAAATTAATTGAATTATAATACAATATAATATTTGTTATCAGATTAAATATAATTTTTACATTAATTTTATATAAAAACTTAATTATATTATTATGTAATATTGTATTATACTTACTTTAGGCAGGTTTGACACATCTTCTTCAGCCTCACTCTCACTCTTCCTCTGTTCTTGGTTGCGTTTCTTAGTCTTTTTTCGTTGATTCTTCTTTTTCTGGCCTTCTATTGATGAATTGTACCTGCAAAAATAACAAAACAAAGTTATTCACTGGCCATGTTGCATTTGTTTTTCTTTTCATCTCACACTACTATTTTATCATAAAAAGCAAAGCAGATTCATGAGTCAGATAAGTAACATGTACATAAGATAGATAAGGAAAATTTTGATGATAATGATAAGGAAATTTGGATGATAATGATTGCATCTTTCAACCTTGTTTGCAGTTGTAATACTTGATATCACAAAAATATTTACCTATAAAATTGTCTTGCAATGACATTACTAAATCTAACAGTCTTCTTGAAGCTTGACTCTTCTGGGATGCAATCAGAACTCATATAATCCATGGAAGATGCGACATCACCAACACTTGACTCAGAGTAGCTCCTCATCATGCCAGGTTTACGCAGAATGCTCTTGGCTTCACTGCTCACAGGCCCAGGGTCTGTCCACACTATTTCTTCATCTTTAGCAGTAGGAGAGTCTAAGTCATCATCTTCATCATATTCTGATGTTGTAGAGGAAACTACAATATTGGTTTCTGTTCCCAAGTTAGTCACTTCAACTACAGGAGTAGATGCCTCATCCAGATCTTCAGATTTTTCTTTGATTTCCATCTTATCACCTTTTTTCATATGAGACATGTCAAATTGTTCGAAGATCATTGAATCTTCACTTAAACCTATCTGGAAATTTTGAGGAGCTTCTCCAACAAGTTCCATTTGTAGTATTACATTATTGTCCCATGCTTCTCCAGTTACATTCTCGAAGTTTATACTCTGAGCAAATAATATGATTGCTCCATAATGTACTGGAACAAAACTTGATCCAACCGATGTGAATCTAATGAAAATTTTGTTACCATCTTTTTTAACTTTGACAGAATCAGGTTCAGTATTTTTCACATGGAAAGTAAATGCAACAACATCATCCATTACATTATGTGTATAAGAAGGCAGAGTGAATCCAAGAGAAGAGTTAAAAAACATTTCTTCTTTTGGAACAGGTTTATCAACTACTTCCACACTCTTATCTGCAGGAGTGGAAGATATCTCAACAATCAAGTTTTCCCTGGTATTTTCGTCTTCGCTCTGAGAACCTGAGTTTTCTTCACTTTCAACTCCACTGTCAACTTTAAGTGAATTTGTGTCATTGCTACTCACACTGGGAATATTCTTCTTGATTACTGGTAAGGTCACAATAAGCTTATGCTTAGATTTATCAAACTTTGCACTGCCACACTCATCATTCACAGGATAAGGTAGGGATATGTTAAGTTTATATTTTGCAGGTTTTTCTGACTTTAAACTGAGGGCCTTCTCCTGGACATCTAAAATGCAATCTTTTGTGGATGACAGAAGAGGCATGTTCACTTCAACAACTATATGACTAGGAATAGCAGAAAATTGTTTGCAATCTTTGTTATAGGTATAATCTTGTAAATCAACATTTTTCTGCTGCTTTATTACATATTTAGGTATGGTATAGCCATTTTCAGTAACATGAGTGAATTCAGCAGGACTTCGTCTGACTTTCCTCTTTGGACCAGATGGTGCTGGCTTAGTCTCTGATGGAGCTTTGAGCTGAGATGGTTTAGGGTCTTTAGACTGGGCCTCGCAGGAAGGAGCCTCAGACTGGTCATATGTTCTTTGTGGATATAATTTCTCCAAAATTTCAGGAGATAGATCCTCAGTCTCTTCAAACGTGGGAGGCACGTAGTTAGGATCTTCAGTTCTTATAACTGCAGGAATTGCCATACCCTTGTATTGCGATTTAACAAACCGGCAGTTATTGTTATCCAAATGTATGTCGTAAGTTTTAGCTAAGCCCTCGAAAGCAGTTTTATTCACGAGTTCACGAAACTGTTTGTTAACCTCTGCCATGCGCAAGGTATCGGGATGGAACACCACGTCATACAACACAACTTTCTCGTGTTTAGCGGTGTAATCTTCCCGAGGTGGTATCAGGGAATAAGGAATCTGCCAGTTCAGACCACGCTTGCCGTCCACGTCCTGTGCATTGCAAGACGGCTTGCCGACGTTATCATTGCTACATATATTTATAAATGCCTTTCTGTCGCCTGCGACACTTGTTTTGATGACATATCCGCCCTTCGGATTGATAAAAGTAACATCATAACCGCGTTCCTTCTCCAATTGGGTCATTTCTTTCTGAAAGATAGCTTGATTCGCCGGGTCACGTACCTCATCGAAGTAATCTTTGAACATGTCTCGAAATTTCTTTTGCTTCATTGCATCTTGAATAGCTTCGAGATCAGTTCGACTAAGTTGTAAGTCGTCGTCACGAGGTTGTACTCCCGTTGCCATTTTGTGTATTTTCAAGCTTCAGCAGGTCGATTTATAAATAAATAATACGCATTCAATATATTCACAAATTTTCAGCTGACTGCGCGACGTACGTATCATAAACTAAACTAGTTTTTTTTTTGTTTCGTTGTGGTTTCGTGCGTGCATGCGTGCGTGTGTTCCGTTAGTCTATGGAACTAAGGTCCTGTCCGCACTGCGATTATTCGCGCGGATATTTATTCGCGACCGTATCGTATACGCACTGCGGATAAAAATTCGCGTGGAATTTTATCAGTTCAACGAAGTTCCCGGCTGAGACGGACGTGTACAAGAAAAAATAAATACACGACACAACGGCGGCGGCGACGTATAATAACAGACGTTGTCAAAAAATGCCATGAATATTGGATTTACGGCCTTGAGACATAATATGAAAGTATTTTTCTACTTAAAATATTAAGAACTACGAACTACAGTAAAAAATTATTTAAAAGAATAAAATGAGAAAAAAAGCACTCGATAATTTACTGCTATCTGACCCTAAACTAGGTAGAGCCTGTATTGGAAGCTATGGGTGTCAGACAGCTAATATAGATACCTACATAAATATATTATACATAAATATGCAACATACAGACACAAGGCAAACACAAGTGCTCATCACACGAATGTTTGCCCTGGGCGGGATTCGAACCCGCGTCCCTGTGATTCGAAGGCAGACGTACTACAAACTAGGCTACGGAGCCGTCTAACTAATTTAGTATACATTCGTCCCCTTTCATGTTTTTTCAAACGCGGTTATTTATACTAAACCGTCGAACTATTACTATTTCTACTACATCACGCTACATCTTGCCATTACCGCTGTCAGTGCACGACTGAGCGAATTTCGCTCAGTCGTGCACTGACAGCGGCGAAACGCGCGGATTTTTTTGCGCAGTGCGGACGTAGCAATGCTTCTTCATATTGCACAAAACATTCGCGCGGAAATAAATCGCGCTCAATTTGCATCAAATCACAGATTTTTTTAGCGCGAATTTTTTACCGCAAGTGCGGCGGATAGGATACTCCCATGCTAGGTATTGCATCAGAATTGCGGAAAAAAATTTGCGCGAATATAAACCGGAGTATAGTTTTAGTAGATAGTGTTTACCGCTCGGCACGGGGCACGGGCTTACTCTACTATTACTCTACCGACTGCTATTTTTGTTTTTGTTTATGACTAAACTTAATAAATTGTATATTAGGCCCGATTCTGCGTTTTACGCTCTAATCATTATCATTTTTTTCTTCGTGTGGTGTTACAATTTACAAAGGCCGTAAAATTATAAGATAGTAGGTACACTACACCCCGTACACCCACACACACACACAACACACATAGAGATGGGCAGTAGGTTTTTTTCCGTTTCAAACCGCCCGGGTTGAGATTAAGACTACGTTAAAACCCAAACGACCCAATCAAAACCCATTATCTACGTTTTTGGTGGGCAAAAACTCAAAAACGTGATAATAAAGAAAATAACAATAGAATTTGTTCATATCATCATCTCAGCCGAACGACGTCCACTTATTAGTCTCACACACATGCATGACCCTTTATTAAGCACACTGCAAATATAAAAATTGAAATAAATAAACTTAAATAAAAACTTACTATTACATATTATTTAACACAAATTGTATATTATTACAAAGTGAAAATCAAATTATACAACTCATTCCGCATAGGCGAGGTGATTTTTCGGTCGTCGGGGTTTATCAATGACGTAAGTTTCCTCATTGGGCTTTATTTAGCTGTATTGTATACCTAGTGTTGGGTGGTAGTAGAGTTAGTACTCTACCCGTACATACAATACGTGTACGTACACCAAGTGGTCTACGTGACTGACAGCTGTAAAAAAAAAAAACAAATAAAAACATAACATAACCTCAATCAGTGCGGTGTGTGTGTGCTGGCTGAGTCTGAGTGAATTTATTTACTGTATTTCTGTTATTAATTCTGTGTTGAATGCTCGAAAGCTCGTAACAACAGAGTTAAGTTTAGGCTAGTATAATGTCTTTTCGGAGTATCAGTTTTATATCTTTTCAACATCTATTAAACCCATCACCTTTGAATTGTTCTGTAAGATTATATTCGCGATGGATGCATAGAAAACCTGCTAAAGTACTGCTGCCGTTTGAACCACCTACCTCTAAAGTAGGCTTAAAGAAAGAGAAAGTTATTGATTTGGAGCCTAAATCTTTCAATGAAGACCACGAGAAACAATTGCAGAAAACTGTTCCAAATGAGGAAGAAACTGAACTTAAATCAGTGATTAATCGTCAAAAAGGTAAAGAGATCAAAAAACAACGCGAGGAGCAAATAAAGAAACGCAAATTTTACTTGAGCCAGCTAAAAGTTTTTGACGATAACAATGAAATTATTTATGAGAAATGTAAAGACAATGATGGAAGAATAAGGTTGGTATCATTATTTTTTTAAATTATGATATATATTTAATTATAGTTAAAGGACATCATTCACGTTTCGTACAATGTTGGACCAAAAAACTGAAAATGCCGGAAAAAAAGTGGAAAAAAAGTGTATTTTTCGGATAGAACACGTCGTAGTTTATATATTTCTTTACTTTTTTCTTACCTACATTTTCTTTATATATTTTTTTATTTTTTTTTACTTTTTTTTCCAATAATAAACAAAAACAAGTTGATGAATGATCATTATTATGCATTATAATAATACTTTCATAATATATTTTTTAATTATATTAAACAAATATATACTTAATCGAAGTGGGCCCCTATTATTATAATAATAAAAAAAGTTAAACTACATAAAATAAAGAAATATAATATATTCAATACATTATGACTATTTGCGCTGTGACATGCGTCAAAATAATACTTTTATAATAACATTTTTATTATTTCATTAATAGCTTCTAACAATAAAACCATGGGGTGCACAGGATTAGTGTCATAGTAAAAGAATACAGGAATTGTGTGTTCTACCCGAAAGTTATACTTTTTTCTGCTGGCCGGCACTTTTACTTTTTTGGTCCAAAATGAATGATACCCTTTAAGATCTTAAAAATTACTATCTGTAAGATTATTCAATTTGTTACAGTACCCTCTTTACTAATCTAAAATCCAAGAAAAACAGAATGCGCACTCAGCAAATGTTGGTTGAAGGTTGGCGCCTGATTGTGGATGGTCTGGAATCCAAATGTAACCTCAAGTATGTTATATTCAGCCAGTCTGAGGACCTAAACAATTTGAGGCCTTTTTTGCCAAAGACAGGAGTAAAATTCTTCAAAATACCATACAAAGAGATTGAAATGTGGTCAACTGTAGAAACTTCACCTGGTATATTTGGTAGGTAAATATAAAATTATTATAATTATAAGGAAATTAGCTGTCTGCCTTGTTGCTTCACCCACATGGTTATTATTTTTTCTAGCATAAAAAGTTTTGTTTCAATCTAGGTAAAAAGCTGTATATAGCTTACATACTACCAAATTTTATTCCTATCCATTCAACCTTTTTGCATGATTGAGTAACAAACATCCAAACTTAATGTTAGTGTGATAGTGTAACAACTTTTACTGTAGTACTAACATTTTTATTGATATCCTGGAAAATGTCCTGTAAAAAAATATTGTCATAAGGAGTCTCAACATTTTGACTCTGTTCTTCAAGGTTTAGGTAAATATATTCAGCCTATTCCAATGGCTGGGAATAACTTATAATAATTTTATTACGAAAATAAACTTAACTAAAGATTTTCACATAAAGACAATTAAATTAATACCTAAGAATTAGGTAATAAATAGTTAATTTCTTGAATGGTTTAAAAATTAGATTTGTTTATTTCAGGAGTATTTGAGATGCCTTCTAAGGAGAACATCAAGAGGCAGTCAAAGCCCTTGCCTTTGAATTTGATCTGTGATAATGTCAGGGTGCCGGGCAACTTGGGAGCCATTCTCAGAGCTGCAGTTGGTGCTGGCTGTGATAAAGTCTTGTTGAGCAAAGGTAAAAAAATATTGTTCAAGTAAATAAGGTAGCACTCATATAAATACCATGGGTAAATAAAACCAGGTCTGGAAACCGGTTTTTTTTTTACTTGGGGCCTATCTAATAAACATGACAATCTGACAATTTTGTCACTTTTTGACAAATAAGTCGAATATCGCGATAAGTGCCGTTTAATAAACGTGAAAATTATGTCCAAATGCGACAGGTAAATATTTGATTTAATTGTCAGGATAAAAGTTTGTTCGAGGTGACAATTGTAAATTTTTACCTGTCGAGTATAAGAACACTTTTTGTGACAATTTTGTCACAATTTAATATTGGGACATGCTTATAGAAACATGAGGGTAATATTAAAAAATATTTTATTCATTAAATATTCTACAATCGAAACCGTTCTAGGAATATTTTATCATTAACATGAAAGGAAAAGTTAATTCTTGGTTGATGTGTGTGATGTCGTTGCACCAAATATCCATCCTCACTGCTACTATTTACTGTTACTCCACTACGCTATTTCTTTGCATAAAGAATGCGAATATGTGTGTAGGTGTGCGGAGAGAGCAAAATCATTTCCGTTTTAACCTGGTTTATTGATCAGAACTGAAATTAAATTACTTTTTGCGAGCTTAATTAAAATGCATATAACGCTCATATCATTGCAAATGTATAGAGCTATGCGAAACCAGGTTTTGAAAATTAACCTGGTTTACAAGCCCTGATAATATGTGTTAAACCTGTGGTCTTAGCTACTAAGTAAGCAAGCACTATAAAGTAACTTACAAGTTTTTACTTGTGCAATGTATCAAACTTAGAGCAACGCGGGCCTTCCTACCGGTACGGAAGGCCAGCGTTGCTCTAAGGTATCAAATAATGAGGAGAAGTTAAGGACTGGGTTCTTGGCTTTGGTATTAGAGCTATTGAGGCACTAAAGATTTAGTGCCACCATCTGTTTTTATTGTTTGAATGCAACAAATAATTCTATATTTGAATTTAATATTATTATACTCAGGTAATAGTAGAGCAAACAGATTAAAATGACCATAATATTATTTCAGGATGCGTCGATGTCTGGGACTCAAAGGTCGTCAGAAGTGCAGCTGGGGCCCACTTTAGACTCCCAATAGAATATTCCATAGATTGGGACGAAATGCCTAAACATTTAGATGTAAATACATCTGTATTCATAGCTGACAGTAATGCATCAATTGATGACGAAATTGAAAATTATGACACAGGAAATGTACAGATACCTATTGTTCCATACTATGGAGTGCAGTTTTCAACTTTAGCACACATAACACTCATCGTGGGAGGAGAAACTGAAGGGATCAGTAATGAAAGCTACAGGTAGGTAACTAGTAATTAAGATACTTTACATGACCTAATATTTGTCACAAAGTTGTCTTATCCTCATAATGAATTGAATATCAGTCATTTCTACCATGAAAAACAAAACACAACTTTTTACATCCGCGATGATGCATCAGATTAAGAACGCTAAAACAAACATAAATATATAAAGCTAGACTTCAATTATTCAACCACAAAGAAGCGCGTGTCTAAAATCCAATATCTAAAGATTTTCATTCAAAGTAGGATTTTACAAAAGATTTTTTCTACATCAAAGCTAATAAATAAATACCAAGGACCAGCTCCATGGTTGTTCCATTCTAAAAAGTCTATTATCAGATTCTTCATCGAGTTTTCGTAAGTTTAACTTAATTATGGTAAAACTTAAATAAATAAAAATTAAATACTAGCTTCCCGCCACGGCTCCGCCCGCGTTAATAGTTTTCCCATGGGAATGAGGAATTTACCCGCAGTAAAAGTGGTAAAAGTTAGCCTATGTTCTTTCCAAAGGTCTATTCTATCTTTGTGCCAACTTCGCCCACTTCAACAAATTTTCCCGTGGGATTGAGAAATTTTCCCGCGGTAAATTGTAGCCTATGTTCTTCCCCAAAGTATATTCTATCTTTGTGCCAAGTTTCAGCAAAATCGGTTCAGTAGTTTCGGAACCTATTCAATTATTAGGAATATTTTAGGTATTTTTTTACACCTTGGGTTACATTATTGAAGTTTTAGTAAGGAACCCTCTTTTTTTTTTTAAATAAAATATAACCTAGTTACTTAGGACTTTTTGTTTTTCGGTATGTTTCACTTGGCGTTTTACTTCAACGCTAGAGAGGTATTAAATATTTTTAGATTCATAGAAAACAACCAAAAACGTAAACCTTCCGGCGGGACTTTAACCCACGACCTTCGGCCTATACGCAGCCAACGTGCTACCATCTACACCACGGAGGGCATAGTGGCAGCGCCGAAATTCGTTCCTGCTTGTTTTCTATCAATCTATGACGTCACCATCATTTTAGGCAACCACACTTGGCACGGACAGCGTGCAGTAGCGACATCTGTGGGAATCCTTTCGAATAATTTCCACTCAATCCGTCTTAACTAGTAAGCACAAGATCGAACGATGTCGCTAACCTGTCCGTGGTGTAGATGGTAGCACGTTGGCTGCGTATAGGCCGAAGGTCGTGGGTTCAAGTCCCGCCGGAAGGTTTACGTTTTTGGTTGTTTTCTATGAATCTAAAAATATTTAGTTACTTAGGGATCATGTAGCTTTCCAACAGTGAAAGAATTTTTAAACCGGTTCTGTAGTTTCGGAGCCTATTCGATGCAAACAAACAAACAAACAATCAAACCTTTCCTCTTTATAACATTCTTATCTTATCTTATCTTAATTAGCCTTATATGTCCCACTGCTGGGCAAAGGCCGCTGTCGATTAATAATATTAGTATAGAAAAACAAAGTGAGGTTTTATTCTTTTTCCTACAGTTTTGCAGCAGCCAGAAACGGTATGCGACTGAATATCCCCATGGCCAAAGGAGTCGACAGTTTGAACACCGGCATGGCCACCGCGATCATCGCATTCGAGATCAGGAAACAGCTGATACAGGCCTGGGCCAAGATCAAAGAGAACCGACAGGCTTACCAAGCCACTTAGGTTACAAATAAACACCTTTATTAGTTACTAGATCTGTAGAATTGTTAGTAAAGCTGTATTATTATATCTATATTTGATTCTATTTTTCATATACCCTAATAATTGAATACATGGATTAGTAGTTAGTTGGTGGAGGGACAGATGATTTAATCCGAAGAAAAAGCAATAAGCAGGTTTTTCGAAGAATGCTAGGAAGTCAGGGAAAAGCAGATATTTTATCTTACGAATGCAGGCGACCCATACTTGTAGTGTAGTGCGTATAGACACGCGTTCTTGTGTGCGTACTACTAAACTGAGCGCTACGCACACAAATACACACAAGAAACACACAATTATGGCACGCCTGCACTCATGAAATAAAAATAACTAACAGTCTATGGACAAAAGCCGCATTGCGGTTATTATAAGAACTTCAAACATTGCTGCGACACTCGGACCCACTTCAAGACGCGAAGAAGCTACAAAAACTACCCTTCAGTAACATTGCGTCATTCAGTTGCTAGGTCGTATGAACAAAACTCGGTAGATGGCGCCCCTAGTTCTTAAATTTCAGGGAAACTTTTGCTGAAATAGGTATGACGTAATCCTAAGAATATGTAGTTTACCGGTCCTTAAATTATTGCGCTAGGATTGGCACAATAAAACAATAGAAAATATTATATTTTTAATAATAAAAAGGTGACCTATAAATAATTAATTAGCATAATATTTTATCATTTGAACTGGAACAGCAGACACAGACTATGATTTATCAACTGTAATATTATAATATGTCTGTCCTTATTCACTTAGCGGATATCTAGCTGCCAAGTTTCGCTGACGTCAACGAAATATATACTAAGGATATCTCTAACTGTTTGAAGATGTACGCAAGAACTCCTATCTAAAGACAGCGCCAAGTAGGTCGAAGACTAAAACTAGACCGACTAATAATGGACGCAGACGTCTAATTTATACACAGGACATTTAATTAAGGCAAAACATCAATTGTATATCAGACCTCAAACAAATATTATTTTATTAAATTATATTCTGCAAATTGAATTCCAGAAGATAAAAAAGAAACAAACGTAAGCAATCAAAAACCTGATGGCTTGTAAATATCAACCGCAGACCACATTCGTGGCCTATCTCAATCGGAGGGTAGGCAGGCATTAGGGGATTTTGTAAGGAGAGTCGGTAGCTAGTTAAGGATGTGTAATGTAGGAAGGAGGCGTCGTGGGTCAATACTGGAGGTGGTGGAGCGCGGGTGCGGCGCAGGCGTGCGGTAACCCCCCCTCCCCAGCCCCCGCTTACACCCCGCCCCGCGCGCCCGGCCGGCCCACTCACGCAACTCGCGAGTCAGCCGCCGCGCGCTGCGATCGCGCGCATTCTCGCTCCCGTACCACTCCGGCCATGTGTCATGTTTTCAACACAGAAACCAACTGTCAACCGAACGCCACATTCCTCGGGATGAATGACTGAGACTTTGTTTCTCCGAGGATCGCGTGGAGTTTCCTCGACCCTGGAGCAGGGCAGCTTTCGCCGAGTGTCTAGTTTTTCTCGTAAGCTCGTGGCCGTTGACACTGCAGCGTGCGGATCCCGCAGTGCGCGAGTGTGTGCTTAATTGGCGAACATAAGGACGTCAGCTGAGTCGCGTAAACATTGTCATTGAAAGAACTTACTGGTTGCCGCCAGACCCTGAAAGACATGGCTTTTGATCTGTTATCTTTCGCTTAAACCGTTGAATACCAGTTCGAGGAGGATTCCATCATGAGACGATTGATTCTACTACTGCTAGCAGGTATGTGAGATTCTGTAGTCGCAGTTTCTTCACTTAAAATTATCAATAATAATATTTTATTTATATCTCCGAACTTTACTGTATTACTATTATAAGTAGATGCTCACATAGTAATTAAGTTGTTGTAGCTTTTGGCCTTAAGTACTTATATTTAATTTACGAGCCATTCAATTTATTATTTATCACTAGATACCTACCTATATTCGCTTTATTTACTACTGCGTTGTATAGTTGGTTAGTAGTCGTCAGAATTACTTTACATTACAGCTAAATGACGCCCTTAACATACATTATAAAATGTATATAATAAATAAATAATCATAATAAGTAGCGACCACGGCTACGTCTACAAACAATCAATTACAAACTTGAAATTACTACGGGGCCGACCGTCGGTAAATTATATCACGGAATACCACAACGCCTGGCGCTCAATTCATCATGTCGCGTGAAAAATAAAGTTATGAGAATGCAAAAAAGCTCTCCGCACTTCGAGGAACAATGAAGCCGACGAGAAAAGAGCAATTTTCGCGTGCGCCAATCTCGTTTGCGCGCTACTTTGCGGTTAAGCTTACGATGGCCATTTTTTAAAAAGCTATTTTTAAATCTCATATCATGAGCCCATAATTATAATCCTATTTTCTTTCAAAGTAAGTATTAAGCTAGCATAATTGCGTTGACGATCGATCGATATCCGATATTGAATAGGCTATATTCATTAGGATAAAGCGTAAATTTCCAACACAACGGCAAACGGTTGTGTGGTGTAGAGAATGTAGAGGCGACCTTTGTTGAATGGACATCTGTCGGTATCGCCAATGGGCATCGGTTCCGCCGCTTAGATAATCATAATCATCCGGAATAATGCGCCGTGTAACTAACGGTAATAATCTTCAATACCGGCTACACATTCTTTCTGCGTGAATATCGCTAATATTATAAACGCGAAAGTTGGTGTCCGTAATATTTAATGAGAAATAACCAGCTGTTTGTAATAAAAATAATCTACTTTTTGTCGCGGTATACGGCCAAAAACAACGGAAATATCTCCGTGAGGTAGTGCAAAAAATAAATAAAAACTATTAACATTATTATGTTGCAAAATATATAAATAATAATTAGAAGAAAAAGTAAATGTTCAGTCTACAAAATACTAAAATCTGACTTACATCTTACTTATATACATAGCATAAAAACGACGCTAAAGACAATTTTATTTTGAAGAGGTTTCTTATTACAATTGCGGAAACTTACATTCCCGTGGGAGAACCTCTAAAAAAATTGAGCTTAAAATTTCTTATCAGTCGACCAGAGTCGCAAAATCACATACTCGTATGTAAATTAATCTGTATTAATTTTGAAACTCGTTTCAAGTGTAAATGGACAGATTTCTTCACAAGAATTAAGCATGGCGTGCAATAAAAACCAAGCAATAATCAAAGGCGAGTCGAGCGGGTACAATCCGAGTGGAAGCACTTTTATTTATGGTAACGATAACGACAGGTGTTCGGCGCAGGTAGACGTGGGATTTCGATTTGGCTGGCCGGCGGGACACCTTTGTCTGACTGGATGAAGCCTTCAACCGCGCCGGTCACTGCACTAGTTATTGAAACAGCATCATCTTGTTGACAACAATCCCAATTGCAATCCCTTTGAGCAGAATTTGTGACAGATTTTTATGTCGTTCTTAAATTCAGAATAATTGCTTCAAAGTCTTTAAATCTTTAATAGATTTTAATTTAATCTCTCGCAAGTTCTATTTCACTGAAAAAAGCCAACAAACTTCTGTCTCAAAGTGATCTGTCGTCAAATAGGATTTAATAAATCCCAAAGTTTTCTTCGGTAAAAAATACAAAAAGAAGTTTGAGAAATTGCCGGCCTTTCTGTACCCTCATCAATCTGCTGCTATATTGAATTCTCTAGTCTCGCGACACTTGTCTGCTAACCTTCAGAACTCGTCATAAACTTTTGTCGTATAATTTTGTATTGAGGGCACATCTAAAAAAACACAGCAACGTAACTTTCATGTATTCGTATAATTCAGGTAAATCAAATCTTGTTTTAAAAACGAAGCATCGAAATATTGCAATGTGCCCTACCCTCGCTCCGGCGCAGCTTTTTTTTTTACAAAATAAGGCGGATGTAGACTGCACCTGGCCATCGCTCTAAGTTTTTTTGTTTCTTGCTCTTGTAGGTAATACGCTATTTTTGTTCGGTATTGATTTTAACACCTGCTGGTTAGTGTATAAAAACCGTACGAGTTGGTAAAGTCCATTTGAAAATAACTCCGTTTATTTATCACATTAATTCTAGAAACGGAATAGATTAATAGGTGCGCAATGAAGGCAATGGATCCCGACCAAATGTTTCCAGACGAGGGCTCGTTAAAGTCCCATCGACTCGTTTGTGGTCGCTCGTTCCCTCTAAAGCTCTGACGAATGGGCTTTGTCTGCGAACACTACTAACTTAGATCGCAATTTGTTCGGTGTATCAACATCTAGTTCATGCCTTTGACGTGACAAGTTTTCGTAAGTCGGGTTCCAAGATTCTCCCACATTTGGTAGTCTGTTTGTGTCTATTTCGGGGTGCTGACAGCAAGCGCATAATCGAAACGGGTGTACGGAGCGATAAGTGGGCAGGCGCCAGCTTTCATCTCGTTGGATGTGTGTGTTTACTCTTGCCGGCGCGGCATGCTGGTGCAACGTGCGCCCGCGCAGCGCGACCCGCCTGCACCGGCGCGCCCGCAAGGGTCGCGGTCGCGGCTCAATCGCATGAATTTTATTTACGATCTGTGCCAGTGCTCTACTTGCTTGCTCTCACGTTCATTCACATAATCAAAATATAGTAGTATTAAGTAAGTAACACTTTATTGCGTACTACAATATTATATAATGTACTGGGCCACGCACGGCCTAAAATGTGGTCCTAAATTTCATAAATAAATTACTTATACATTTTCAGACGACGATTTATCAGACGTTTTTTAGTCAATTTTTTTATACTTGACATAGTTTATGTTTACGATTGGAAGCTCATTTCATATTATTTATTAATTATTAACTAACCTTATTTTTTACGTATTATTACGGATAAGATAACCTACGTTGCCTACGGCAGCCAAAACATACATTTTCAATCTATTTAAACTGTTTATTTATTAAAACTCCGTCTTCAGTACTTGAAAGTATTACAAATTACAACCGAATTCTTCGGGACATTGGTTAAGACGAGCTAGGTAGATTTCCCGCGCGTATATTTAGCCTTTGAATTTCCCCGAAGAGCACTGACTCGGCCGAATTTTCTTTTAGAAATACATAAATGTGTCATAAAGTTTTTCCATTTGCCGACACAAAAAGCTGGGTCTGGATTTGGTTTTCTTTGGCTCTATCGAATGGTGGCGATACCCTCATGACCCTAATAACAAAATCAATATAATGGCTGGTGATGGTCCCATGACAATGTTCAGATAAGTGGGGAAGTTATTTCCCGAGAGGCCCCTGACTGGCGACAAACTGATTCGGCTGAGGCAAGGCAACTGTTCGACTGAATTTGTAATTAAACCACCAGCAGCAGTCTTCGCGCGCTCTATCCGATGGGAATTGCTCCTTATTACGTCATATCTTAGATTTTTCCGAAATTTGTTTATACGTTTGGTCGCACTAGGTGGTTTATAAAGATATTACATATTATGAAGTCGTATGTATGTACCCTCTTTCAGATTATAAAAATATCTGGGATTGTTTTTATTTAATTACAATTAAACAAAATCCTCAAATCTTCTTTTCTAAATAGAAGAATTAAATTATAAGGTGATCGTTTGTCCATTGTCTTAAAGAGAATAGGACATAAGGTACTAATTTATGATATCATCCATGTACTCTTCTTACGTACGTCGTGTCATCTTTTTTGCTTGATTTGTGATGATAATGATAAATTTTATAATGAGCAACTCTGACTCTTTGATTATAATTATTTACAACTATGACTTAGGTAATTTAAATTAGGGCTGACTATTATTACAATTATAATCAACTTAAAATGATTTGTTTCGAATACCCTCATCCACTCAATAGTTAGCAATTCAAGCTGTATTCATCATAATTCCACCCATTGAAAATTCTTCAACGAAAGTTTGAATTATACTTATACAAGGCAATACAGTCAGCAAGACAAATACCAGTAGGGGACAAAAGCCGGTCTATAATTATCGACCTTGAAGAAACGAGGGTGCGCTGCTGAGGCGGCACGTGCGCTGCAGAATGATAATGATAGAGTGGCCAGAGGGGAGGCATAATCAACTGAATAACTAATTCAAGTCATTGCGCATACTCATCGTAATGGGCCTTTTGTGCAACCCTTGCTCTTGAAATTTTACGAGGGGTCATTTCAAGGATGTTGTTGTAAAAATATTTTGAAGTTCATTTGTTTTTGCTGTTTTCGATCCAATACCCAGTAACAGTTACGTGCACAACTCGCCAATTAATTGGTTTCAAAAAGGGCAGTGAAATGTCGACGGGAGCCCAGTTGTTAACAAAAGAACGACTTTAGTATGCTCAAAGGTTAATTGTGTAAAGGGTAAAGGATCACCTTGCGCCAGTTTACTGCGACCTGGCTGAATTATGCATGACAAGAATTTGACTGTCCATTCAATACGGATGGATGTACATTGTTGTCGTTCGCCATATCAAAAATATAAGTAAAAGTGTTTAAATTTTTAAAGGGCACACATAAGATATTTGAACAGGTGATATTTTTGTCAACATCTTTATTTTTGCCAAGAAAGTTTTACAGCAATCCTATAAGAGAAAAATCTTAATAACCGCTAGTCGTTCCAATGTCGATAGTTTTTGCGAAACGAACAAATAGATCTGATATATGGTCTGCAACATGTAAAAAATATCCTGTAAATTGGGTCAAATAGATGAAGGACGAACCAATACGGGAAAAAGGGTAGGGTGAACGAACATTACTCCTTGTTGCTTACAAATGGTTATATTACTGCCCGCGATATTATAACAACACCACATTCTATCGCGGAAACTTTATGGAAATGTGACGCACGACCCCCTTGGCTGAGGAATTTGGCTGCGTAATGTAATGCAGTAGCTTTTTGATAAATTTATTTCACTCGTTCTACTAAATACGTAATTAATCCTTTACGCGTTTAAGCCTTTAGGCCCTCAACCTAAAATTGACTACGAAAGTGGACTTGCTTCATAGCCCAGTACATCGGCCCAAGGGATCGTAACAAATGCAATAAAATTTGATTAGAGTTGATCATAAATCTTTCTTTTTTTTTTCATTATCTCTGGACGAGACGACGCGAAGGCCCGATCCGGGAGGGACGCCGCCCAAATCCCCCATGTTTTGACACACATACCCACCGTATTTATGACACACAACTGTATAGCTCTGACATGAGATTTATGAAGTCCACATGTGTGCTTACGAGATTGAATTGCTCTCCAGCTACAAATTCCATGTCTTTCGCTTTGAAATACAGAATGTACACATATTCCGTAATCCGATTATACGGGTGTGGATATCTCGTGACAATGTAGACAGCCCTTTATCAGTTGCCACACATGATTTTTCTGACCCTTTCCAACTACAAGTAGATCCAGATATTTTTACTTTTACGTGCTTTTACTTGAAGATATTGCTAACCGTTCAGTTTAGACGAAGTTATAGCAATTATCAAACCGCTTGCTCCATTTCATGCGGTTCAATTAAGCTAACGATGATTCATGTGTGTACCAAGTTGAAGCAATAGTGGAAAATACAAATACTATAGGTAATAAGAAAACTATAGTCACTAGCGTTCATGTCGATGGTCAGATGAGTCCGCTATTTGGGCCATATTGAGCCCAAGAGCAAGCCCATAAAACAAAAAAAATATAATATACTCGTATGTAGTAATATTAGCTTTCCGCCCGCGTTAACCGTTTTTCCCGTGGGAATGAGGTACTTTCCCGCGGTAAAAAGTAGCTTATGTGTTATTCTGATGTATAAGCTAGATAACTGTAAAGTTTCATAAAAATCCATTCAGTGGTTATTGCGTGAAAGAGTAACAAACATACATCCATCCATACTCACAAACTTTCGCATTTATTATATTAGTAGGATGTACAGTAAGCAGCACATGCGGCTGGACACATTGACCTTGAGAGCGCCGTTATTCCGTAGCAGTAGAAGCGAGTTTCGTAGTACGAGTGTCCAGCTGTATGTGCTGCTTACTGTACCTTTAAGAAATAGTGCAAAATCGCACTGTTTGTATGGAGAAGTCAATTTTTTTTATTGTTTCCGAGAAAAGTTTCTACTCTACGCGAATACTCGTATTTGCTATGCCGCCACTTACTTTCTGTATTATAAGTATTTATACACATTGGAGTGTGTTCAATCAAAAAATTATAGAACCCGCGTCACAGCGGACCCCGGGCTTACTTATAGCGGCATGTGGGGGCCCCGTGACTCATCTCGCGGGAGTCGGGAGAGCCATTAGACTCGCAATTTGCCGACTCACGCTCACTTTTTGAGGGAATCGTCTACTCTACTCTATATAATGTTGCGTTGGCTGAATGACACTGTACGCGAAAAGCTTTTTTGGCCAAAGACGTTTTCATTTTCATGGTTAAGTAACGTTTTTCTTCGCGTTTATGTCGTTTACATCTCAGTAAAGTGCCACGATATACTAAAATGTTTTACTATAATTTTTTGTCCTGAATTTATTTTCCTATGAAGTTCTTTTTTGCTCTCAGAAATATTTGCTAACCGTCGTCGTCGGCGTCGTAAACCTCATTATGTAGAGCCCGTACTTTACTTATCGCGCTACAATCTCACATTTCTCTAACAACTTGCATCCTGCTTAAATAATATTAATGATTTTTTGACATGCCGATTATTTATTTTCATAGAAACGTAAAATTGTTTAGGGACCGGTCGTAGATAAAGTTAAGTAAGGTGATTAGAGTTCCATGTCTTACTTCCGGGCTGGCTGCGCGGCCGGCGGACGCGGCGGAACATGGAAAGCATTTTAAGCTTGTCCTAATAATATGGCTCCGGCCATTGTTCCATTTTATTTCGAGCACGACCTATCGATCCGAAGTCTTTGTATCGAACCGCAGTTTACTATCGAAAGATCCTGTTGAGTCATCCGGTCCAATAGAATACGCAGTCTTATTCGTTATTTTAATCATAAATATATTTGGATGTTTTTAATCGCATGCCATATTGGATAAAGGTACTTAAAGCCGCCACAAGCGGCGGCAAGTCCAACGTGATTTAAAAATCGATAGGCACTTACATGCAACACGAACTTTTCTATTAAAAAAATGCATTCATAGATAAATACTGTAACATTTTACTTTGTTGTCCCATTACCTAATATTAACAACTTTTGCTATAAAACCAATTCTGAAATTAAAACAAAAAAACTATACTTTTGAATCCGCAGGGTCCGCAAGATCTAGTAGAAATCTTTAACTAGGAGCCCTATGACCCTGCTGAAGGATAATATAGGACCAGAAGACGATACAGTTTAATATAAAACTTATATGAAACATCAGATTTATTTTCATATTCATGACTAGAATAATTTCCCCAATGATGATCAACTAGTCAAATTTTACAGTGTTCCTATAAGAGGTATCACTAACTAATTAACCCTTGTATAACTGGAGTACCTTACTTGCGGTGGCTCATGAAGCCACAAAACGTGTCTGGTAAAGCCTCAATCACCCGATACAGGCTCAAGCGTAACTTGAGACCTATTCAGTACCCACATTAGGTATAACTTAGGATACCTAGCCAACTTTGTATCTATATCTGAACCTTTAATAACCCACTCAACATGTTTTTATTGCTTTATTAATTAAGGTTGGAATATGAACACGAACTCGGGAAATTCTCGGCTAGAAAATCAAGTCGTTGATTAGTATTGGACGGTGGCGTTATTATAGGCTTCGAAGGAGAACGGGTTAGGTATCTAATAAAGCTGCGTATTTACTATGATTGCAATGGGAAATTTTAGGTCACATAATAAATTGCATACCACGTGACAATGTAATATTAACTTGTAAAAGTAGGCATCGGGCTATGAAAAAACAAGAAAATCTTTTTGTTTTTTGAACAATTAGTAACAAATGATCATAGATGAAAATTATCTTAAGGTTGTATAAATGAATTCGAGTTTGAAAACAAAATTATTCTCTGACCTAACAGCCAATTTAAAGACTGTTCAATTACTGGTATAGGGTATATAAGATCATCTGTCTACGACTATTATAGAGACATGACTCCGACAAGGCCGTTTCGCGACATATAGCGAGCCATCTTCAATAAGTCAGGAGTGTCGGTATTTGCTCTACATAGCCGCGACGATGGCGCATGGCGCCGATCCAAGGGGGATTATCCCCATTTAACCCCCGACAAGAAGTGCGTACGTTTTTGTCATTTATTTTCGGGATTTATGTCGGATTTACCATAAACGAAATATTAAATATCGTGTCACGCTACGTTATTACATTAAACAACCTTTACTCGTACTCTTACAAGGTACACAACACAACGCAATATGTGTCGAATTTATGAAAACGGAGTCGATATAGTAAGAGTACTTAAATATGGTTGACGCCCTTTTAATAACAAATTTTACAAATAATAGCGTTATTCATTGAAATGAGTCAGTATTGTAAAATATTTGTAATATTTTGTATAAGTAAACTCCGTTGTTACAACACCCTTCTCAGGGTAATTTTACAAGCTCCCTTTTAAGATCCCCAATACTGTGGAATATGCAATTAAAGAAATAAATAATAGTATGCCTTAAGTAAACCATGTCCTTGACATGAATTTTCAATCATGTCCACCCTACTCGGCTTCTCAACTGGGATTAAAAACATCTAACTGTCGTAATGCGTCCCATGTATGGGCATCTGCGTCCTCAGCCGCTAGGGGACGATCCGGCCCCACAGCCCTTCTTATTTATTTAGCTATCGATCCGCCAAAGTCACTGCGAATTTGTTGTACTTCGTGGCTATGATCCGCTCGTAATACCGAACCATAATGAAGTGGCCGAATTGCAGTGCGTGATGGTGTCCGTTTATTTTCTGCGAGTACGCTCATGTTTTTCGATGTTTATTTTTGATCGTGTGTTATTATTATATCTATTAATTAATTTGAAAAAAATACTACATTTTGAAGCCTGAAACGATTATATCTTTAGGGGCAGGAGACGTCTACCGCTTGATGATTTTTAGAACTCGATACACCGCCGCGTCGTAAAACGCAATGACAAAAGAAACGTGTAAAGGGTCTTATAAATGTTGAGGAATATATTTCATGTCAAATTAACAAGACTATCAAAATCGTTGTAGGAGATTAAGGTCCTCGCTTCATGTATTTGACGTCATCGTGGGTGGAGATTCGTGTTCATACCGACCACGTACGAGATACAAGTAAAGGCTTTTGCCGGCGCCGCTTCTTTTATCAGCGCTGCGAGCATAAATTGAGTGCAGCTCATAAATACTGCGATAAACCTAATTGATGTCAACAAGCTACGTTATATTGTAAATAAATCAGATGCCGACAACACTGCGCTCATACAGACATTTTGTCCCACATACCTAATACTTGCTACTATTACAATCAATCAGTACTGATTAAACTATATTGCGAGAAGTTTAATTTTTATTTTATCAGTAATATAACAAAACAACTCATATTAATTTGATTGTGGCACGTAAATAAAAAACTATACAATACATTTGTAAAACTAACACGTTTTCACAAAAAAAAAAATGTTTCGTAAATATTGATCTGTTTTATATCCCACTTAACATATTGCAAAACCATTTACATTTTTATTTTACAAAGCGCAGAGATATAAATCAATTGCTCCTTATCCCCACCTCTCAAGTGACTCTCCCCAAATTCTTTTGATCTCGATGTCACTGACTCTTGAATATTTATGTTCATTTAGCATTTGTTATTTTCGTACGATTTTTTATATTTCATTTTAAAAAGCTTCGGTTTTATTGTTTATGGCCAGTTGCATTCTACATTCAGTAAACCACTGTGTAGAAATTCAAAGACTATGTTTAGAGTCAGCATTCACCTGGTGTGGTTGACTAAGGTCTAATAATCGTAATTAGTTAGATTCTAGTTCTTTGCGAACAAAATTTCAGATGAAAATAAAATCGTTGAGAATGATTTATGAAATGTGTTTTAAGACATATTCTTGTCTAAAATGATCAAACGAAATAATATAAATCTGCTATTATGTAATACGTAAGGTACCTCTCGATATTGATGTGACGTTACAATTTCCATGATTTCCATATAAAGGTGGCGTTCACGTGTTAGATTATGCACCGTGAAACAAAGGCGCGGATTCCCAGCCTCATAAGTTATACATTACCTCTCTACCTTTGACGACGTCATAGCTTCGCAGACACGTTTTCGCTGAAAATATTAACGGGAACTCGGAAAGAGAAAACAGATTTTCTTTGTCTTGTCAAAAATAAGAAATTAATTAATGGCCTTATCCATTAAAGCAACAAGATCAAGCAGCGAACACTGGAAGAAGATCTGTGATAATGATTAAGTTCGTAGTTATATGATCTAATCATTAGCTGTAATGTATATTTTAAATAAGTAACAATTTTAGCTCATTTGAATACATTAATATGAGCTTATGTTTCCAAGCATGTAAAGTATTAACCCCACAAGTATTTGTATTTAAATTTCACAACATCATTTATTCAATTATACATTTTCTTTCCAATGAAACTTATCCTTCTCATTATGGTATATAATAAAATCTTGCATTATAGCGTGTACTTGATGAAGTTAAAACAAGATTCAGACAACCATTTATTGTAAATACATATTTTTTTTATCGCTGTGAATGTTTAGTGTTAAAAATTTTAAAGTCTTTCCAAATATTATAGCAAAATTCATGGTAATTTTAAAGCACAGTGAATTGCAAGCTACAGCGTAAAAATATCTTTATACTGTATGACTTAATTTACAATCTTCCCGTGTGCGGAAAATAATATCAAACCTTGAAAATAGTTTTTTGCCTACCAAAATGCATAGTAAACTCCAAATGCGATAGCGCAAGACAGCGGGTCAAACTCGAAAAAATCTTAAAAATTCATTCGCTTTTAATTCCGACGGGATAGACTGGCCGGGCTCACGTGTCTAACGATAAAACACTGCTTTGTGCTTTCTCTACCGGCTTTTATTGCGCTGCACTACACTGCGATGCAATTTTATGTCCATTAATCTTTTCAGAGTTGTTTTGGCGCTCCATTCCCAGGCTTCCTTGCCGGCAGTTTTAATTCTGTTACAGCGACAAGCGGGATAGCTCGAAATATTTTGTTGTACAATTTGTTGAAAATTCCAAATATTATGAATTGAAGTTACAGTTTTAAATTGTGTTATCTCAGGCGTCTGTTTCAGTGTAGCATCTCATTTGTTTATCCAATAATCTTGATCGTTAAAGAGATTAGACGCCGCGGTTGAGAGAGCAATTAAAACCTCCTTTGATTTGGCTGAGCGCAGTTGAAAGCGCGGGCGCCGCTGCCGGTTCAGTTGGCTCCAGCGCGAGTGTGGAGCGGGGCCGATAAAGTCGACCATTCGGGAGATTTATACCCGCGCCGAACTTAACGACGCGACTTCGTCTGCCATTCAAAGCACGCACTGTTGCTAACTTCTTTTTAGGGAAAAATTAACTTTGAAACTTCCAACAGCTGAGTTTAAGTGCTAAAAGGCAAGATGTTCAAAAAGTCGGCCAGTGAAATTATTAACGTTTGCACTGAAATGAGAAAAGTTAACTTGACTTCAACATGAAGTCTGACGCTTGTCTTATTTGCCTTCAAAAGATTTCTTCAATGAATTGAGCTTTTCTTTAGATGCCGTCAAAAATTATTAAGTTCACTTTACCTCTAGTTTATGAAATTAAATATTTGTTTTTGACTTTACCTGTTAAATTTAATATGAACATTACCTAAGCTTTATTCTAAATCAACAAATTTTGTTTTTCAGGTAAAGTAATAACAGCTTTGATAGTCGTGACACCGTCATCAAAGGAGCAACATTGAGGTTTGGTGTAATCATAGTTTTATTTTTTCGTTTCCTCACTGCATATATTTCGGTGTATGTGCAATATGTGCATGACTTTAACGTGCATTCACAGTGTTACGCTGAAACTTGTGGCTAAGTGCAAAACTTGGTCTGAAGTGTAATGTTTGTTGGCAAGTCCTTCCACGTGCTGCCGTAATCACCGTAACAACTACAGTTTCGGACGAAAAGTCGCCAACTTGGTCCGGAAGGCACACGCCACGCAAATATTAACTTAATAAACTCAACCGGACAAAAGAAAATCAGACATACCTTACTGAAACAAGAAAACTCAAGCTAAAACGAGAACTCGTGTATTCTTCTGATCCCATCAGTCAAGCGTTGAATCTAATATGCCAAGCCGACATCAGACACACGTTTCTGTCGTTATGAATGTAAACCAAATTGTATTTGCTTTGTTTTTTTGGTCCGCGTTTTCAAAGACCAATACAAAGACTTGATTACTCGAACCCAGTACTTAAAAAAGAGTAAAGAAATGCGACGCGCGTGCCCAGGAATTAAACAGTTTCCTTTGTGGATAAACGCTCTACGATTAAGCGAGTCGACCATTGTGGCCCGGCTCAACAAAAGCTCCGCAACGCCTTAATTACGAGACGGGAGTACTTACGTTTAGTAATCTACCTTGTTTCCTGTGGTAATTAATTATGATAAACTTAAAAAATAGACCGGTTTAAGTAAAATAAATAAAAGCTTATAAAGCTCCGTCGTGTTTGTTAACTCACTAGCCGAAACGATTTGTTTTGGGATAGAAGACGAGCCGCATGAGTTATTTACGGACAAAACAAGCTTTTAAAAAACAGAACATTAGGTAACATGTTCGACGTGTGGCATAAATCAAGCTGAGTTAGTGAGTGGGCTCAGTGGGCGTAATATTTCACAGTATTTGCTTACGGCAGTGCGCTCCTGATATTTGCGGGTGCATAGTGTGATGTTAGTCGTACAACTGTGGCCTGGCTGGTCCACGCTCGCCAATTTGCTGCGTTACCATGCAGCAGCAAAAACAATGTTACTGTTTTCGAATCGCATTAGCATACGTTTGCATGCTAGCGAATAGTGAAGCGGAAATTCTTGACCGTGCCATATGATTCGATAAGGCTTCGAGCTCCCGCGGGCGGCGACGCGACGGAGCTTTGTGTTTGTTCAATTTATTTTTTATTTAAATAGAATGTTAAATAAATTTGTAATATACTGCATTGCACATTATACAGTTCACAAAAATAGATAACCCATGTGCTGCGTTCGTTAGAAATTTATAACAAGCACCCAGAATTTATAAAATGTCTTTTAGATATCAACATTTCAACTTTTATCGATCTAAACAGTACCTTCAGTACCTTTGAGTCGTGTCCATTACCAAGTGAGTCGCTTTAAGTTTTATAGATCAGTAAGCCTTTGTAATAAATCTTAAGAGTTATAATAGACTAGCTGTCCGCTTGCGGCTACGCCTGCGTTGTTTTTTTACTTTTCCGTAAGAATGATATATTTTCCCGCGATAAATAAGTACTATCTAAGATGTTGACTGGGGCTATAAGGTACCACCATGCAAAATTGTAATCAAATCTGTCCAATAGTTTCGGACATTAGCAGGTACGAACAGAAAAACAAAAAAAATTAAAACAATCTGGATTTGTTCTATATCACTTCTTACATCCCACTGACTCGGTTTTTAGTTTTTTTTCCATGTACAGATTTTCGACCTTTACAGTTTTATTATATAGATATACACATGTTATACAACTTACACGATAGATAAAATAAAATTAACAATTACATATCTGTGTAACTTTGTTATTACGTCACGCGTTCGAATTGTCGTCAACGCGGTTTGTTTTCAAAAATAAAAAGACGAATTTTCTGTCTGGGCGTAACGACTAGAGTTCTAGACAAAAGTAAGGACACCTAGCGTAGATATACGAGAGACTCGTTTGGTTAACGAAGCAGTATTGTGAGTGCGGGGTCGGTGCCGCGCGGTCTCGCCGTTTTCTGTCGCCGCCGCGACGCCGCCATGTCGTTAATGCTTATGGGTGTAGGACAATTCGAAGGCAGTCGGGCCTATTACGCTTGTTCTTCATTCAGGGTTAAACTAAACACAAAAGTAAGTAAGTAACTCTTTATCGCAAACACATACACATGCGATTTTAAGTTGTATGAAGGAATTGGAGTATACTGTTTCACGATTTTTTTAGATCACTTCCAATGCCATCCAACCATTTTTCTCAAACTAAACATGTTTTGGAGCTTTTTTCTCCAAAACCTGGGGTGGTTTTTCTAACGATTTGGAAAATTATCCGCGTTTGTCATATCATACATAATATTAGATGCTGTATTTTTCAAAAGCTCTATATCATTCTCAAAGCGTTAGAGAAACCACCCCAGGCTGATAGTCTTTACTATCACGGTTTCTTTACCTAGCTGACTTTAAGTGCGGAATTTTCCATCGTCGTCATTGTTACTGCGGCTTTCCCTCCGCCCTGTACTCCCAACAGCCTACAGCCTTAATGTAACGAGCCCCTTGCTACTCTCGAAGATAAAGCACCACCAATCTACCTATTCTTATGTTTCAGACAATTACAAAGTCCCCGCTAAAGCTTGAAAAATGTTTTCAGCTGTAACGTTCATGTTGTTGTCTTTGTTTAGTATCCACTTCATTTTACAAGCTGTTTGTCTCGCCGCAATGAAGATTTATCTCACGAATAATTGAAAAGAATGGAGCACTAAGAGTTTGAATTTTGTTAGAGCAGAGATATAATGCATTTTGGTATCACAAAGAGCTTTTCATTGTGAAAGTAATTAATTAGATTGCGTGACAAATTTTGGTGCGCAGCTGAAACTTTGGAACCTTTTTTTCTGACGTCGTCGTTTGGTATTAGATTTGAGGTCGTGCTGATCTAACGATACCCTTTCATTATAATGTACTAGATTAAAGTTTCTTTTGTGTATTAAGCTTCCATTAGTATGTATTCGATAATATTTAAAATATTGATATTATTCAAGATTGATGTAACGAGGTCAGCTTGCTTTTCTTTAATCTTTTTTAAAAACAAATTCTTGTTTAGAATCATACCCCCGTCTATCTCTCTCTGTATAGTTCTTTCTTCTGCATCCATACACTCTACATGTAAGCTAAATTTATTGTATTCTTCTTTATTATTGAATAATTTATTTTCGAGTTTCTTGTAGGTACAGGTTACAGCGCAGCGGCGTAAACCTATAGATAAAAAAAAACCTTTTTCGTCGATTTTTGGCTTAATACGATGTCTATGTCGTAAGAATTCATCAAAGGCGTCAAAGTGACATACTCCATCATGTTGCTCAACCGCTAATACGTTTCTATATACGGATGTTAAGTTTTATAGCGCTGATACGTTAGATTGCCGATAAATCCGGCGAGTGGCGTGCGTGGGAGTTTTATTGTCGGCTCCGAGACTCATACGTGTAGGATTCAGTTAGCTGCGTTTAATCGCCGCTTTTAAACCATATTTCTAGCACTTACTTGTTTATAACGCTTTCAGGGTTTTACATTGTCACGTAAACCTAGTTACGCTGTATATGAAGTCGTTTGTTGACGTGAATGGCAGTAGCTACGGAATTATATTAATAAAGACTAATTTAAATTATTATGTTAGTGAGCGCGTTGATGTCTTTTTTATGAGCAAATATGATTTTTGTTTTGTATAAATACTTTGGTGATTATTGAAACAAAAAGCCCTATCGTTTGAATTTAATCAAGTTTTCGTTAAGCTAAATAAACTGTTATCTAAAAAAAATTATTGGCTGCAATTTTTAAGACTCTTTTATTTATTGTGTTTTTGTATGCAGTAAAGTATATTCCAATATACTATCGCACTATTTTCTTCGCCACAGCGTAGCTCCCAAGTGAACTAAAATTGTATATCAAGTTGCTTTCTTGGCGGAAGTTTTGACCTAATCAAAGGAGAACTCAGTGGAAAATAGTGTCACAAGTTTCGAGCTTCAAAGTTGACGTTCCAGCAGCGAAACGCTCTCGGGGGACACACCAACTTACTACATGTAAATTCATGCTTAGTACACTTAAGCTTGTACATGATGTATAGTTTCCAAGTGATATTAATGGGCCAAATCAAGTAGTTTATCAGAGCACATAATCGGAACGTACACTTGATTCTAGATAGGCTTGAAATTAGTGGAGGAATAGTCAGGAATATGAACTTCTATGCGTTGATTACTTCCCACCGCTGAATATGTAATACTGATATATTTTTTAATATGAGGTAAGTCAAGAATCCCAAGGGCCTTAATTAATTTTATAATATCTCATCCTAATCCTTAAAAAAATAAGCACCGCTTCTTCATTATCTTTTCTTAAATTGTACCTTCTAATTAGCTAATGAACTTCTTTTACTTTACTGCAATAATTACTTTAGGAGGAGATGGAAAGTTTTATTCAGATTTAATTAAAATTTTCGCAACTCGCTGCTCTAAGAAAATAGAGCTATATTATTGGAGCACGTTCTTGGGGTAGCAATAACGTGGATAATTAGTTCCTTAAGCCGCGCTCGGCCTTCGGGAGGACATTTTCTCATTTAACGGCTGTTTGCCGAACATCGAAGCCTGCCGAGATAACAAAATGAGCATCGAGCTTTATAATTAGAATATTGAATTAATATCGTAGATTCGTTAGTTTTAGCTTAATTGGCTATTCGGTTTTGCCATAATAACGTTATCTAAACTTCATTTTAGCTAACTAATTATATTACAGATAAAGTTTCATGTTAGTTATAAAATAATTATAATTTGATAAAAAATGACTCACACGGCCGTCTGACCTCAAATTAAGCTATACATAATAATAATAATATACTTTAAATACATATATATCAACTAGATTTTACATAATATAAATAAAGCAAACACAAAGTGCTCGTCACACAACCTATTGCAAGACTTCAGTTTCGACTAACTAAGCTCTATTTGTTGTTGTTTAAATAATGTACAAAATTTTAAAATATGAATTTCTAACAAATAATATACGAGAGAGCGATGAAGTTTTCTTTTTTAAAGATTTCCTTTACATTCGCAATAAATAAACACAACTATCTCCATTGAAGTATTATTGTACTAGCGTACATAGAAACGACATCCGCGAACCACACTCCTAGTAGTATGTGGTAGTATGGATTGGAGATGGCGTTGGTCTTTTGTTTTTCTTCTCGCCGAATATTGGCGTATTTGGGTTATTTTAGGTGTCTTCTCTAGTACATGTACGTAATTCCTTAATGACTATCTCATGTGTTTGTTCATTTCTCTATTCAATTTGTTTCTATAAAACGGCAAAGAGTTCCACCTACGTTGTTATTAACACACCTACGGTAAACAATGGAACAATGAAATGCGTGGCTGAGGAGCACAGATAACCCCATTGAATGGGCGCACAGCAGGAGCCTTGACTAAACCCGCGGCTCCTCGCTCAATCAGCTAGAACTGATAACTGACTGGTTAGCTATACGCTCCTTCTTGGATACAGTCCACTACCGCTTTAAAACAGTGACTACTACACCCGTTTTAAGTTTATACCTAAAGTATTTAGGTGAGGTTTGGTAAAAATTTTGTTGGCTCCGAACTTAACCTACCCAACCAACCCACTAACCCCGCTTGCTTCCCTATTCGCTATACAAGAGAATGGCAAAAAATACTATTCGTATGAATTTGGCGTTATCTTTTCTGGACACGACTAGCAAATTACATAGTAATATCCACTTTAGTAGCAATTTCGACGAGTAACGTGGGCAAAACGAAATTTACTTGAAAACTCGTTTACATTTTCTTCATAAAATCAGTTTCTACTTACAGAGAATAAAAATGTAGAAATCCCACAGGAAATCTACGAGCCTGAATTATGGCGCGAAACATAATTAAACTGATTGGTTTCAATCTAATTTCATTAGTATTCGTGACGCGCATCTGACGGGATATGACAGTAATAATATTTTAATGTCCTTACATAATTTTCTCAATTAATTGTGTCTGTGGATGCTCAGCCAGAATTAATCCTGCCACCAGAGAATTAGACATGAGATCATCTCTGTATCTAGGCAATTTTGTGTCTGCTCTTCTAGTCTGGACATCTAATTGCGATCGTGGCCAGAGAAAACTCGAATGGAATGTGGCTAACGGAAATTGTAACAGTGGCATAGCCCATATAATAATTAATTTTTGACAAAAAACAAAAAACTACTTCAATCAAACAGTACACTAAAAAGAAAAAAATAAATTTACTTCGCTCAAAGTAATACGTATCTTCACATAGTTAAATAGAAACGATTAAATAACATATATACGGACGAATTTGACAAACTCCTTTTTTTGAAGTCGTTTAAAAAATACAACTATATTAATGTAAATAATGTATTCTCATATATAGTTTAGTTGAATTTGGACTGGAATAACATACTTTCTGTAACAAAATTCTCGTTTTGATATTTTTTTCCGATTATTTTCTTAAAGGCCTCATGCATCATGCATGATGAGTCTGTCGTCGAAATAATTTTCTCGTATTACTCTGAACTATCTGAGCAGAATAAACTATTCTTACTTATATGTTTACTTGTAGACATTATTTGTTTCAAATGATTTGAATCCAGTGTGTTCGAATGTAGATGGGTCTGATTGAATTACAAGCTGGATGATCCCGACATCGGAGCCCGAGACTGGAGGGAACAGGACGCTCGCTAATAGTTGTTAATTAACCTTAAACGCTGATTGAACGCTTATCTACCCCACTGTCGGGATCAAAAGTGAAATTACTAAATTTTAGGTAAACTGATGATAAAATAGCCAAGGTTTGAGAGGCTTTACTTTTTATATATTGTATTGTTTTCTGGAATATTCTAATTCTTCGAAACAACTTCATAAATTACCTGTGACCTTTAATTATAATACTGTATTTTAGTAATGTATTAGTATGTATATAAAATCTAAGAGATAGGTCGGGTTTGTAGTAGCACACACACAACACATAAATGTAGATATATCAAAGAAATTCATAAATCATAACTAATACTAGTTCCATAGTTATTTATTATAAATTTTGTTCGAAAATACTCGTATTGCCTTTTATTTTTATATTTGTGTCGTCAGTAATATACTCGCTATATTTCTCGTATATTTTTTCGTTTCCATCAATCGATCTTGTGCATGTTAATCCGGCTGATATCGTCCATCAATGTGGACTTGTGCTGAAGCTTTGCTTATTTACAAACTGGCATACACTATCATAAAAAGTATACGTTAGTTGGAATTCCAAGAAATATCTTAATTTATAAATAACTGGCCTCTGGATTACAGTCTCAATCGAACACTCAAACAACCGGCGACAGACTAATCTCTGCCTTAAATTTATTCAAAATCCCATAACTTTGAAATGGGATATATAGTAAACTCTATCGTATATTCTGAAGCCACTGTCTTAAGTAATGAAATTTCCAATAAACTGATCCGCGTTATGGCCCGGTTTGACGACGCTAACTCGTCTAATGAAGTTTTAATAAAACCATTTGCTTGAAGCGGAGCCGCTTAACGCTTCCACAGACTCATCTAACCTAGATAAAACCATAATTTATTGACTTTTGAATGACTTTTGTTAAGAGCAATCCGTAAGCACCTTGTTAAACTAAAAAATTGTTGACCACCAACCACATAAAAAAATAAAAGGATGGTTGACTAGCCAGAAAATTAATGGTAAATAGTTCTACGTATATTAAACTTTGAAAGTTATTCCTCGGCGGGAGTTCCTGAAAAGTTTGCAACTCGTTTCGTGCAATCTTTAAATTTATTTCCTCCAGTGCAGATGCATCTCTTGGGATCTAAGTTGGTTCCTTGCTCTGAATTATACTCGTACGTAGTTGTCATAAAGATTTTCAACACCGAGGCGCTCAAGATGCATGCCCTATTTCCAATTTTCTAAACAACTCTCAAGCTCGCGAACTCCGCCCCCTATCATAATTCTGCAGATTATTTACAAACTTTGCTACTTTACAAGTTGTTTGTCAACGTATTTCTTTCGTCGCATCGAAGCTTTTCTTCTAAAACTTACTCCTCGTAATTTGCACGTGTTTTGAATATCATTATCAACTTTCCGGTTTCAATAACGTTTCCAAGATCAACTTTTTTACTATGTTCTTCCCGCATGCCCTTACCGCGTGCATGGAAAGTTTTAGTGCGAATTGCCTAATTCTTACTTAATTAAGAGGCGAAACTGTGTCTGGTCCCGGGACCATTAGCAGGAGGGGTGCGGCAGTAACATAAGGCGCCTCCATTATGGACAGGTCTCATAATGGGCACCGCCGCCTAATGACGGTGAGAGCTCTCCAGGTAAAGCCCTCTTTAACTCGATATTAATAATAGGGACCCCTCATTTCTACTATTATACACGAGCAATTGACCGCGCGGTAATAAAACCACACAGCAAAGGGTGCCAGATAAACGCCACAAATCACAATCAATGTTTTAATTTAATTAATTATAAAACTTTATTGTAAGTATTTTATTTTATGCCTAGTTGACATTTTGCTACTGTATAACGAGCATAGCTACCTATAGGTTTACATTTGAATTGAAAAGTAGTAAGGTTTACTGGCGCTTGGACAAATTTAAATTCCAACATGAAATAGCGACGTGCTGCTTCGCCCGGCATGCAGCTACCTAACTACCACTATTTGAGCACGTGTCTTGTTTTATGACAGCTGCATGTACGGGCATTGGGCTTCCAAGTGGATTGGGCATGTTGGAGTTGACGGCCGATTGGACTGAGCTGTGATATTAATCCGATGCATGTGATGGCTCTTTCGACGCAGGAGGTGCATTGGCCGCGTTGACATTTAATTAAATTGACTCGTGTCTGCCGCGATTCGTTGAGCCGGCTCGTTCGATGGGAAACAAAACAATTCATTTTATTTTAGTTCAATCGCTCCTTCTTCTTTTCGAGTCGACAGCAAACTCAGACAGTCTCGGCCCAAAAACCAGCCACACGAATAGCGTCGTCAGTAGCTTTCATCAAGTCCTCTCGCGTGCAGGTGACGGGACAAGATGGGCAGCTAATGAGATGGTCCATTTTCTGGGGAACCATACCACACCTACACTCCAAGTTAGAGTCCCCTATGAAACCCCATCGGTATAAGTTATCCCTAGTCCGACCCACCTGGGTCCGGAGTCTGTTGAGGGATTTCCAGATAGACCATGGCTGTTTATAACCAGGGGGGAGACCCTCAGCTATCGGGACAAATGGGTTAGGGAGGGAGACACTATTCCGCCAAAGCTCAACTCTCGCCTCTGCAGGGTCGACTGTTAAGGGAACGACACACTTAGAAAAGTTTTTGCGACTTTTCAATCGCTATCAGCATGATATGAAATATGCAACCATCGAGTATCGATGCAGTTTTTTTAATCACAGGTTTTTCAGCAACGATTGAGGATTAAAAGTCCGTCGCGAGGATTAATGCATTAGGTTAAAAATATTGAAGAAGACAACATTCCATAAGAATATTTATATTTTACACTATATATAATTTTTAACCGGTGCTGTAATTAAATTTGCTGTAATGCTGCTGGTAGCGGTGTGTGATATTTATATAAGCGCTCATTATTAAAAAGTAAAAACAAGTAAAACTGCATTATAAGCGTAATATTAGCCAGTGAATGGCCTCATTTTGTTAACGAGCATATCAGGCGTCGTGTATCGGCTCCTTGAAATGTCAGTGCAGTTTCATGTTCTATAATTTCGTCGAGACGATTGGACGAAGACAAGTGTCGGCTATTACTCACATGGAGCATAAAGTACCCATAATTAAGCATCGTGACGTAATTAATTGCATATCATCAAAATTCGTTGAACACTAGCAGTTGCAGACCCTATTATTTTAAACAATTAACCTTTTCTCGGCAGCAAATCAAGAGATTATGTAGCATAAAATCTTTATTGCACAGGAGAATGTTAAAATTATCTATTGTTATAAGATACGGATTACGGAATTTTGGTAAAATTTATTTGTGGAAAGAATATCGTCTCCGCCCTCGGCACAGAATACCAAATAGTAATCCCCCCTTGGCTAGTCTCGCGCTTTTACCATTTTCCGAGGAAAATAAAATTTTTTCCGCATAAAGTTATCTAATAATGAAAGTATTAATCTAATGTTTGATCTTATACCCCCAAATTTCATCAAAATTAAAATTCGTTCAGTCGCTACAGCGTTCATATACTTTTTTACCGACTTAAAAAAGGGTTATAAATTTTCTTCACACAGTCGAATATATAAAATACTAGCTGTCCGCCAACGGCTACGCCCGCGTTGTTTTTTTTCATTTGTTTTTTTTTTTTTTTTTGGGGATGAAAAATAGATGTTGGCCGATTCTCAGACCTACTGAATACGCTCACAAAATTTCATGAGAATCGGTCCAGCCGTTTCGGAGGAGTATGGAATCGAACACTGTGACACGAGAATTTTATATATAAGATTAGTATTTGCATAATCTTTCCTCCTCAAACACAATTTATGTGTATTCTCTATCTTCACCAACAGTCGGAAGCCACCGTGCCTGTATTGTTTAAAGTAACCAAATTCAATGTTTACTTTACGAAACAATAAACAGCTACCTAACAGTGATGGATACCTTCCTACAGCCTGATGGCCATTTATGTTGGAGCATAGACAATTTAGTTTTACTGGAAGACATCCTTCGCTCTCACAGCTTTCTATTTGAGCACCTTGAAAATAACCTTACGTAACAAAACAATCTTAGACAGTAATACATCTCCTTGTATGGAGAGATGTGTATCTTGCAGTTGACATATCTCGAACTGGGTGCGGGCGAGCAAAGAGCCCAGGCGCACCACAGCACTCGACACAGCGAAGCGTGGTGCGCGAGCGCAGGGTCAATGGTCGCCTGCACTGCCGCATGAGAACCGACGATAAATATTTAAATTTCAACACTTAATACATGTGCTTAGCAAATTGATTATGAAGCATGTTGCCAGACGATGACATGTTTATAGTGGGGATTCTGGGTCGACTTGCATAGATAACATGAGTGAGTGCATCGGCAATAACAGCAATACTTACACGAGTTATTAGCTATGAAATGTTTACTTGTGTCAGCCGCTGAAGCCAAAGACGTCTCTCAGATGTATTACGTTATGATTGGCTTAAAGTTTGTGTAATGAGTTTTGAACGAGGAGAGATGGTGGATTACGAAATGTAAACAGTAAATCACGTTGCTGATCCTCTGAGGATTGAAATGTTAACAATGACAATGAATAAAGAAGGTAAATAAAGTATCAAAGCGCGTCTCAGCGTGTTAACAAAAATAAAAACATATTTTACTTTCTGAGAAATAACGGAGGACTATCAGGAGGGCCCTTGTACAGGAATATTGAATGGGGCGGATCGGTAACGCTACGGCCGGTCAAAACATAATTTAATGATAATTTTCCGGTCATAAATATTAATGGAACATTCCTCGATGCGCGACTCGATTTACAGGGCAAGATGGGATGTGGGGCCACAATGTAACGTTTTATAATGTTCCATTATGCATGATTACAAATACAGTGTTAACTTTAAATATCGTAAGGTAACCGGCCCGAACAGAAAAGTAAAATAGCCTGTAGGAGCAGTTTGTTGTGCAACACGTACTTTTTAGGTATGGACGGAGAACTCACTGCCATCAATCAAAACGTCGATTTCTCATATTCAGTCTAGGTATTAAATATTTGAGGTTCATTAATCATTGAAATGTAACAGCCGTGTTTAAAGTGTCGGCTCAGCGTTATTGGATACAAGATGTTTGTTTGGTAAAATAACATTACAAATAGGCTCTACTTATTCGGTGTTTGGTTTCCTTTTGATTTACAGAAACAAATTATTAATCCATTTGGAATACTAACGAGTATTCCTGCCTTTGACTTGCAATAGTCGTAGACGTACCAAACGAAAGCACCAGTGGTATACAGATAATAGAAACCGCAAACATGCATCCAAATGCGGATGCGTTGAAAATTTCACTCCATCTAAAATGGAATGGAGCTATGTTCGAAACGGTTCTTAGCAGCGACTGTAGTATAACATGACATGACTATAATACATATCTATATCAGAGCAAGACCTACTACGATATTTTTCCATACAAATCTGTAAGTGACCATACACGAAAATCTAATATATGATATATTTCTATGACGTAACTTAAATATGTGGACAGATATAGCGCGGTATATTTCGGTAGACAGTGCGTAGACGCAATAAAGGCAAGAATATAATAATCAATATAGCTACGGTGTGTGGTGGCGAGCTATAAGTTATAGCTAGCTATACATATTAATATAAATTGTAGCTACGTGTCCAGGCGCTTACATCACTCAAGTCCGGTGAAGCTTGATTGGTCGTACCTTTTCGACATAAGCATAGGTTAAAAAAAAGGCGCTTACATCACCGCCGCTGCAGCAGGCGTCAGGGCGATGGAATTGTAACATTGTCTCCCTGATAGGGTATTGTCATGAAACGTACAAGAAAGTAGCAATATTCAAGTGTGCACGTTTCGAGTAATTCCTCTCGTGTTGGGAATGTAATAAAAGTTATCTCCTAGGATCGGCGCGCGACGTGCCGCACTGTTAGCCTCTCCCGGCTCTAGCTCCCAAGTCCCGACAGCCTACACGAGTTTACGCGGCTATCCCTTCCTTATAGTCCGTATTTTATTGACCTAGTTTCCCGGTTCTTTCAATTTAATGAATCATTATGTATTTTATAGTTATAAGATGATTTAAAAAAAAATACTGTTAATATATACCATTATATTCTACTTGTATCAAAAACAGGTTTGTTTAAGTGTGTTGATCTAGGTAAGTGAAGAGCTAAGTGAAGTAGTAAATTTAGATTTTACATAGATAATTTTTACATAAATAAATGAATGAAGATAATCACTAGAAGCAACAAATCCAAGTTGAATAAAGTCATAAAAATAGTCACAGTTCAGAAAGAAATACGTATAAGTTACTTCACAAAACATTTTTTTTTCATCTCGACCGCACGAATCCCCACGTTTGCAGAGTACGAGTATGCACTTTATTCTCCTTCGTCCATATTTTAAAGAATGAAGACGAATGGCATTTCTTTCTAAAGGAGCCCTCGGAATTTAAATTACCCGTATTGTAGCCAGGGTGCAGTTAAAATAAGCTTTTGTTAGGAATATGTTTGTTCAGTGCGGTGTTCAAATATTGTCTCGACTCGTTAAGGCGCCTCCGGACAGACGCCAAGGTATTCTGCCTATAATGTTGAGCTGTATCAACAAGATTCTTGCTTTAAATAAATGTAGTGTGGTGGTTCTTTAGGTTATTAAATGGATAATATTTGGGTTGTTTTCCTCTTCAACAACTGAGATATATAAAACCATTATATTAAATTATCTAACGTGGTTACTTAGATCTGTTTACCCCAAATTAAACTAGGGTCGGCTTTTCACTGTAGACGTATTTATATAACAAAGTCATGCTGATTTATTTCTCTGTAATAATATCTACAATACGAGTATATGACAATTGGTTTTGCTAGTAATGAGTGTGGCATGAATATTTGTCCAACGCCCAATTAGCTTGTTTGCCGTTGCTAATCAGCGCTTCTATGAAATAGCTTTTCATAATTGGGTTTCGATCACTCATGTATTTATAAAATAAATCATATTTATACCACCCAAATTATCAGCAACATTTTCACAGAGCGGTACTGATTAACCGCATTCTTGGGAATTTTCGGTAAATTCTTGGGCCCGAGTATACAATTTGGTTGAAGTATCAGATATTCGCAGATGAATATAATTTTGTGATAACCGCTATAGCTGGAATGCGGGTAATTGATTGGGAATTGGATACAAGTTGCAAATATTTGACGATCGGGGCGGTCTTTCGAGCTTTCGCCTACTCTGTGTAACCGTGGAATTTTTCCATTACATATTAGAAAAGCCTTTACCAACGCGAACGTATGTTTTATACGTTTTCCTGTCCTGCCCGTGACTTCTTTAACATTTTTCTATATTTGGGTTAGATATTTTCCTACAGTAAAAACTAGCCCTAACTTTAAGTAAAACCTCAGAAACAACTTGAAGACCACATTCTATTTGGTGCAGTAGCTTTTGTGTAATCGAGCAAACCATCTGGCAAAACGAGGCACGCGATTTTATCTCTTGTCGAATGGAAAATCTAATTAAAATGTTAGTATATAAATAGTATTTAAATATATAAAATAAACGAATAAAAATATTAACTAGGTAGGTTTCTCGTTTCGTTTTTCGGCTGCGCAAATTATTATGTACAGGTTCTCAAACGTAACGGTAGGTCCTCGCGGTAAAATTGTCGTTTACGCGGTAAACTAAGTGCCTGCTGCAGCTTGACTACAATATTGCATACTCGACTACAACCAAAACTTACTTAGATACTCGTCGCACGTAATCTCAATTGGCGTAAGGGACAAACCCCTACTTTACAGTATGACCAAAAAACGATTTTTTTTTCAGAAATCTGTTTATAACTTTTTTGTTTTTGAAGTTATAAAAAATGCCTTAAAGAAGACAATATCTATATTTCCTTTCTCTTCCTACCCGCAGAGTTCAAAATGTTGAAAACAGCTGAATAAAGAAGTTAGTGCCCTTTACGTCCTCACATTTTTGACATATTTTTACCTCAAATTGGGTAATAAAAGACGAAAATGTAATTTTTATACAGAAATTAAGGGCTTAAATGTATTTTAATTCAGAAATTAAGGTCGTGAATAATAAAAAATATATAAAAAGACACTTTTATCTGACAAATTTTGTAATTATGGAACATTTCAACAATGAATTAGGCAATTATTGGTATTTCAATGAATTATTCATTCAAAAAAATAACTTTCATTACACTTTTTTTCTATTTTGTACAAATTTTTGGGATATTGAAGGGAGACAGCTTCCAAAGAAGAAGCCATAGCAGTGGACTAAATTATAGGCGGTTGTAGTACGCCACATACAAAAAACTATTTGCTAAAAGAGTAAAAAAAATATATTTTTAAAATTATACAAGCAATAAAGAGACAAAAAAGTTGTCATTATAACAAAATCCATAAATATTTCTTAATTTTCGACAGCCAATCGCTTCAGTCAGTCACAATTACAATATATCACAAAGTTTTTGAGTGATTATTGAAATACTAATACCTATCTTAATTAATATTGATTGGTAAGCTGTAGTGAAATGTGTGAATTATTACAAAATCAACGGTATATTAACGGTAATAATCTTTTTTAGTTGCTGACGATACAGAATTCTTTAATTCAAATTATTTCAGCCTTAAAATTTATAATTTTCTCATACATAATACTTAAACTACCCACGTAAAGCAAAATTTGTCAAAAATGTAGGGACATAACGTGCAATACCGCTATTTGATGTACCTACATTAACCCTTTATAAGGCAAAACAACTTTATAAAATGCATTCGTTTTCAACTTTATGTTAAGGGTATAAGGTTAAAATTACGGTGGCAATATAGTGGCCACTGCCTTGTAAAGGTTTAAATTGCAGTATTTTGTGTCGTAAGCAACTAGTTAGCAAAATTACTAGAGTATTAAAGTACAACTCGTCGATTCAAAGTTCCCTTACGACCCAAATATACATCTGAAGTATATTTTATTGTGGCTGTAAGAAACAATATTTTTAATTTGCCATAATTTTACTTAGCCAAAGGCCTTTACAACCTAAATTTTTTTAATAAATGAACTATACCTCGCTTTTTGTCAAATAAATCTGGATAGGGCATGAAAATTTACAGGTCGTAAAGGGTTTTTTTAAAGAGATATCAAAATTTCAAATATACAGTCAGATAGAGCTCGGCGAGCTGAACAAGAATATGTAAAAAACTCATTTTGCCATTTTGTCCCTTACGCCAATTGAGATTACGTGCGACGAGTCATGTTGTTAGAATGCCATCATTATTATCTTCCGAACAAGTGAAGTGCTGTGCCAATATTGACTGACGCTTTGCTGGTCCTAAGGAGGAACCAAGTGTATCTCCACTTCACAGTGCCATTCCATTTAAATATCTTTGATATGCTTGAAGCAACATACTCAAAGCTCTTTGCAAGAAGGTTGACTAAACGCATTGGATGTAAAGCACCTGCAAAACTTTCAATGAGAATTGATAGCTACTTACTGAATATTAATGTCTGCTATCTGGAAAGTGCTAAGAGGCCTTTTAGAAAATGGTTCCAATTTCCCTTAGACGATAAAATTGGCTAGTGCTGGCCCAGTAGAGGCTGTACGTTCATTATGCATAGGTTTCACGAGTCACTCGCTAATGGTAATGCCTTTACGAGCCACTTCCCTTTGATGCAGTAGACGCGCAATTCGATGGCTCCACCATTCAACCTACCTAATTAGATTTGTAGAGTACGACATCGCTATCGCATATTGATTTGGGTTATTTCATTAATGTTTCATCTTCCCACATCTGTGACATGGAATCGTATATTGAGTTTCTATGTTTTGCGTTAGAAGCCAAGCATTATATTGTGAAATATGTAGATTGCAGGAAACAATTAATGGCAAATTGACTCTCATTCAATTGCTATTACTCAAGTCCAGAAATTTTACATAAGCTAATCAACTCTTGTTTTCAAATGATTTAAGAAAGTTATGGAAATTCCTCCAAGAGAATAATACGATAACCACAGCTTCATTTAAAATCTTAAGTCCTGTTCTGAGAGTTGCGGAAATAGAATTGCAAGTCGTTCCGTAGGATCGGAGAAGCAAATTGGTTGAAGTTTAGAAAGCGCTGGCTATCAATTTTAGGCGACATTTCCAATTAAACTTCGCTGCGCCTTTACTTTCGGTCCTGACTTTGGAGTTTGTGAAATTGCAAATACTTGTAATCCTTCACCTACGCTTAAAGATTTTAAATTGGCGCGTTGCGTTGTTCCGGTGAGATTCCGACCATAATGGAAATTTCAGCCTTTGTCCGGCGCGCGGCGTGGCTCCCTCGAGGCCTGCGTGCCGCGGACCTCTGAATAAATTGTGTATTTCGCTCTACTGCGAGTACCAAGAAAACACTCAAAAAATGTAGTAAAAGTGTTTCTGTTCAGGATAACAACCGCACTTATCTTAAAATATGCGGAACCTAAATGGTGTAACCGCTCCTTTATAGGCGGGCTATACACCTGCTGCAAACATATCCTGTATAAACAATAGATACTCGTACCACGTAGATACACTACGTTCTACGGAGACTTGAGCTTAGCTAATCAGTCAATGATTGAGATAGGGCACGTTGTCAATTAAGCCGTTTCAGAACGCTAAGTAAGACTTATTCTAGTAGGCTGCTAGAATTTTCATTAAGCTTTTTTTAATTTTGACTGTTTGATACACGTTTCACTTTCTGGTTGATGACCGGATATTCCAAAACGTCTATGAAGAAATAAATAAATAAATAAACTATTAAATATCACGTTTTTTACAATATTTTTTATAAAATCAACATGTTTTGTTCTGATTTAGGTATTCCAATACTAAGATATTATATAAAACAATTTAAAGTCGCAAATGATGTTCTCGCTCGGCATTCGCTTGTTTGCCTTCGCGTCTTGATTCGAGTGGTAAAGCGATTATAATTTTACAATGCATGTGCTCGAAAAGAGCGTTTTTCTAAGCAGTCAAACAGTGCGGAAAGTAGCACTTTTCCGCACTAGTGCTTTTTACTTTTCAGTTATTTTTTTAATTTTTGCTCAGCCTGTCATTCAGCCAGTCAACCTAACATTTCAGTATTTGAGATATTTTTATAACCAATTGTTACTAATATAAAGGGAAAAATAAAAATAACAATTCAATAAACGCGTTTATAATTAGTATAATTACTTTAGAAATTGATTTTTATTGATAAATTACGTTCAAATATTATTTAAAAATTTGCGTGGCTGAATAAATTTTACTCATTGCCTTATTGCGATTCGACAGCTTTGCACATGCGCAGTAGATGTTTTTTTCAGCGCGAATGTGTTTTGTTTAAGAAGCCCGTCATTTATACGCCTTTTTAATATAACTGTTTTTTTTTTCTTGCACAATGCATTGTAAAATGTTGTATGATACACGTGCGAAAGATGATTTCCGACTCGTGTCGGCTTATACACTCGCTCGCTTTGCTCGCTCGTGAATAAAATGACACTCATCGGAAATCACATACTTTCCGCACTAGTATCATAAATAACTATTAATTATGCAAACATTCTCTGGATGTGTGGAAAAGCTCCTCATTAGGTGATAAAATTTATGCGGGAATTAGCCCCGGATGCAGAGAAACGCCGGCAAAGTTCATTAGCGCTGCGGCGCGCTAAGATACGCTTCGGAAATGTAATCCGCCACCGTATTTGCAACGTGATTTGAACTCCTTTATTTATTTTTATTCTGGGATATCTCAGACACGGCTATGTGATCCCAACATAGGCAAAGCCTGTACTATAATTGTCAGACAGCTGATATTTACTGTTATAGATAAATAATTATACTTATAATAATATACGACATCCAGATAGAGCAAACACAAGTACTTATCACACAATGTTTGCCCTAGGCAGAACTCAAAACCTCGCGAATCGGGTGCATCGTCGTATTAAAAAACTACCTTTTACTTAATAACGTGGTTTATTTTAAACCAAGTGGTCTTTGTTTTAAACTTAACAAAGCCAGTACCAGGAGTCACCATACAACTAATGTCTCGGAAAATTAGGAAATGAGGCATGCAAGGGAAAGTTTCTATAATGATAATTTTCCAAGTTGCTGGCACGCAAAGACGACTTCAGTCATCGTTTCGGCAACTTAACCTATTTATTGTTTCCCTCAAACGTCCTATATTTCATAGCCGTGTCTAATTTGGTATGTAAGTATACGTGTTGGCACCTTATCCGGCCAATTAGCATAGCAAAGGATGGAGTTCACGGGCGTATGCAGCACATGCGGTTTTCATTCCGGCTCGTTATACGTGCAAGCGTGCATTATGGAACTGTGCAATATGCGTGTGCAGCAAAGCTTTGCAGTGGCTGTCGGCATCTGATCATGCTTATTACTACAATCAGTGCTGTTTGTAATACAGGAAGTTATTTACAATATTCTTCCCATCGTCCAATTATGAATTTTAAGTTTTAAGATTATGAATTTAGTGGGGCTCGTTCCAACACTGATTCAGGTTATTAGGTTAGGCATTAGGTGACCACGCTGGCCCAGTGCGGGTTGAATAGCTTCACACACACACTGTCCAATAAACTCGAAAATACGAATGTTAATTCGAAAACCTATTGGTACATGCCGAGGCTTAAACTTACCCATTAGGCCACCGAAGCTCTTATTAAAACACTAACATCTATCTACTATGAAAACCTACACAAAATAAAATAAAAGAATTTTATGATAATAATTCTCCATTCAATTATTCTAACGATAGGGCTTACCTTGATAAATTCTTTTATCAATTTCGTATTCTCGAATATAATGATTCACTTAAGCCTCCACACAAACCTCTTTTATGTTGGTAGAGGTAGAAAGAAGTACCCTTCCTTAATATACTCAGAGCCCCTTTGTTCGCGTACCTTAGGCCTCCTTTAATAAAAGGGACAAAATTATATTTCGTACGTTGTTGTGTTATTGACTAAATCTTTGTATTCCGAGCCTGAACGCTGGAGATAGGAAAAGTTTGATTCCCTTATTACGTGAAATGAACGAAGCACATATTTCTCCTTAATACGAGTATTAACAGACCATATCTCGAAGTAGTTCAAATATCTATTGCTTGACAAGCCTTGAGGAACGAGTACAGTCATCATAGTACAGTGCTATTAGTAGTTCAAGAAGGTTAGTTCTAAAATGAAATATCTATATAAAGTGTTGGACATTCTACATCACTTAAGTTAGTTTCATTTTTTTACGGTTAATATTGTCTTAGGTTTTGTTCTTGAATTTTTTCTATTTATACTCTAACGTTTTGTTTTTGTTGAAAAAACATTTGGGGAGTTTGTTTTGACATATATATAATGATTAATGACAACAAATGTATGTTAATCAGTAATCACTACATTGTATAAAACAAAGTCGCTTTCTCTGTCCCTATGTCCCTATGTATACTTAAATCTTAAAAACTACGCAACGGATTTAGATGCGGTTTTTTTTATAGATAGAGTGATTCAAGAGGAAGGTTACTTAAGGATAACCCACAATAACCATTTTCCCGTGCGGAGCCGGGGCGGGTCGCTAGTATAGTATAAAAATATCGATCTACTGATAAAAAACGAATGAACATAGGTACATTTTCTTATAAAAAAAGTTGAGACATGATCTGTTACTACTCTTACACTACTGTCTAATTATTCATTTTATACTCAGGGTAAATGTAGCTTTCTAATCGTGAAAGAATTTTTGAAATCGGTTCAGTATTTTTTGAGTTTATATTACAAATCTTTCCTCTTTATAACATTAGTATGAATATGAAGTATGATTGAGATGCCATGAACTGTGATTTGTATCACCAGTAATTACCTTCTTACACGATAATAAGAAGGAATTTTTATAAGCTGGCGAGCGTTTTCAAATTAAAGTTTCCTCATGAAGTGGTACGTGACGACACGGCTGGGTCCGCCTGCCAATACAGCCAGTGAGTGCCTCAAGCCAGCCCGAGGTGCCAAAGTGCCAACTGCTACAACTCGCAGAAACTACACTTAACAATAAACCTCATTACGGGTACTCTTGTAATCGGCAGTTATTTTGGCACAGCACGGTGCATTACGGTTTAGAAATATGAAAAAATATACAGGGCGTCCCACGGCTATGCCACATGGAGGGAAAGTATCTAAAATATTGTAGGTAGAACATTTTACTGAAAGAAGGCTTTATTTTATTTCTAAAAACTATGAAAACTGCATTCATACATTTTTTAATAATTACATTTTTGAACCGGAAGTCGAACCCGCTATTCGAGAAAAAAAAATATCCTGTAGTTTTATCATACCGATCAAAAGCCTTTATCATAAGGGTTATTTTTTCCTGAATAATATAGTATCAGAAATAAAAGGAAGGCTAATTAATATAGTATCAGAAATAATAGGACGCCCTGTATACCTATAAATAAAAAAGAAGTTAATAATGGAATTTGTAAACACAGTATTGCACACAGGATAAAATAATAATGAAGTATATGACAAAAATAAAATGGAGGTATCTTAGATTAAAAAATGGTGTTATTGCTACACAACTTTTTTTTCGGCACCGTTTATACAGACAAGACTTTTCGAATATGATATTATTCTTTGAGGTTTTTTAAATCTAAGTATCCTTATGAAGTTCCTGCCAATACAGCCAGTGAGTGCCTCCAGCCAGCTCGAGGTGCCAACTGCTACAAAGTTCGCAGGAACTACACTTAACTGTAAAGCTCATTCATTACGAATACTCTACGAGTAGTAATCGGCGGAGGAAAGTTATTCCAACATGGAACTGGTACCGGTAGTGTGGAATTAATAATTTATTGCAGACAAGATATAAATAGTAACGAAGGACAAGAAGAAAAAATACACTATTCACTTCACTCACTTAGACGCCTTCAATATTTCCTACCCCTGAACACCAAGATCTCTCTTGCTCAAACCTTACTGTTGCCTATTCTCGACTATGCTGACTGTTGCTATTTGGATGCCACCGAGGAGCTCCTTAACAAACTTGAGCGTCTTCAGAATCTGTGTATCCGATTCATCTTCGGCTTACGCAAGTACGACCACGTATCAGAGTTTCGCACACAGCTCAAGTGGCTCCCAATTCGCTTTCGCAGGAATACTCATATTTTGTCAACCCTTTTTAATATCCTCCATAATCCTTCGTCCCCGAGTTATTTAAAAACCCGTTTTTCTTTTCTACGACCTGAAGATAAGCTCAGCCGTTCCCACATTCGTACTCTCCTCTCTGTTCCTTCCCATAATTCCCGCATGTATTCCGACTCCTTTACTGTTCATGCTGCCAGGCTGTGGAACTCGCTTCCGCATACCATTCGCGACAGTCCCTCTTCCTTTGTCTTCAAGAAACGAGTGAAAGAATATTACCTTTCTCTATGTAAATAAGTTGTTTTTATTTATTTATTTTAGTTTATATATTTATTTATGTAAGTATGTATAATATACATTGTATATGTATTAGGTAGGTTATGCTGTATGTATGTATGTATTTATTATATTCATGTTTATATGTATTTGTGAGTGTGTAGGTACATGTTATGTATATTATTATTTTTTAGTCTGATAATATTTATTTAACTTCTGTGCACGTCTTTACCCGTTCTTTGTTTAATGTTCTCTTTGCCTAGGCCAGCTGGAAGACATTTCGTGAGAGATAAGCTGTGCCTGTTGTGTCTGCTATTTAAATACCTGTACTTGTAAAATGTTTTTGTGTGCAATAAATAATAAAATAAAAAAATAAAATAAAATAAGAAAGTAATATCTATGTACTTATTTAGATACTTGCATGTGCTTATTGTTACATAACACTGTCTTCTAGCTTTCATAGGCCATTCTTGGATAGATATTTTTATGACTATGATTTTGTATGGTATTATACTGTTAAGTAATTAAATTAGGCAGTCGAGTTAGCCCATAGAGTAGGTACGATAAAATACAGTCAGCTTACGCCGGGGTGTACATTATATCGGCTGCTAACTGTGCTCTACCGGATAACTCTACCGTTTACTCTACCAGTATAAACCTGGTTTAACTGGTAGCTAAGAAGGCGTTTTCATCTCGGAGCAATATGTTAAAATGAAGCGCCAAACTACCGGTTCTCTGGCTGCTTGCGCTAGGAAACATGACGTGCATACTAACAGAAATTTATAAAAAATATTTATTCTTTTCGAGATATCTTCAAATATTATGTAAGCTCTGTATCTGAAAATAGGCATTTTTATCACGAATATAGTTCTTAACCCAGAATAGCTTTTTCGAAATTCCCGTAACGGATAAAGTGAAAAATATATTTTCTACATGAACCAAGAGAAAAATTCTCAAATAGAGTCAAGTCAGACTTTCTTAAACAAAGATATTATGTGTCCATAGAGCTACATAAGTTTTTGCCTAGATTTCCATTTAAAATATGAATTCATAATCACGCTCCCACGCGACCTGTACCTGTTCAAACGCAATTATAAACACGTAGAAAATACCTTTGTCTTTATCTACACATAGGTAACTATTTCCCTCGTTACATAAATATCTCGAAAGTAAATACGCAGTAAAAGGCTGAATATGCGCCAAATAAATGCACTAACACGGCCCTAGAATCCCTCTGAGAGATCCCTTGTAAACTATTTTATTTGCCCAACTCGCCGCGCCTTGCTACCGTTTTCCACACGAAACTTAATAATAACAATTTTCCATATTGTTCCTAGAAATAGAACTAGACGAAGCGTAATGACTATACAATTCATAGCGCTATTCATAAACAGTGAAAGTATTTTTCTCACGATATACACTATCATTATTTAAATTAAAATCGTTTTATGATAAAAATATTTTTAAAAACACTTATAGTATCCCAAATACTATGTATTTAAATCCATGATTTAGTTCAAATGAAATGAAATGAAATGAAAAAAAATGAAATGAAATAGATATATTTTTTATTTGAACTAAGCTTGTGTCGCAAAATCAATGTACCTACGAGTATTAAGGTTCGCCGGATTTTCGGGGGAGTGGTAGGCTCTACCCCAAAGTAGCATAACCAACTCGACTTCAAAGGAACCTCGGACTCAGCTTAACGCGTTGATACGGAAAACCTGTGCGGAAAACATTATGAAGGACACGTCTCACAATAGAAGTAAGTTAGTTCATAAAGTAAGTAGGCGCCTTCTGTGCATAAATGAAGATCTGGCATCAAGAGCGGGCTCCCCAGATTGGAGGGTGTACTGATACTGTTATATTTATATTCCAAACATCCGGGAAGGGGCAACATCTGACACGTGGGAACACCAGGATACCTCTCGATACACGTCTATATCGATGCCGCATGCCGGTGCACTCTCAAGAAACATTTTAACCTAAGCACATAATAGATATGTATGACTGTATGTATACTACCGTATTTGCTGCTCCTTGGTTAGAAATTGGTCGTTTTTTGAGTTGTGCTTGACCTACCTATTACAATACAACCATTACAAGAAACAAATAAATATTATACTGCGCTCCTTCCTATGTAAAACCTTGGTTCCTGCAATACCGAAAATACGTGGAAAATACCAAACAAAATAAAAGTCAACGACCGCAGAAAATCCTTTTCACAAGGCATGAAAAATGGGAAAGAAAAATTCCACTCCGGTATGGAGCTGTATCGATTATAGCGAAACACATTAGCGCGATAGCATCAAAACACTTGTCGGAACGTGTCGCCGCTCACGTTATGAGCACGGCGGCACTCCCTCGGGAACATACACACACACACACACTCACACCGCCGCCATAACGCTGCTGATTACCCAAATACAAGCAGCCTTCATGATCGAGTGTTCAAAACGACGTTACGGAGGTTCCGGGTTCAAATGCTGGTGGGGATTCGTCGAACAAATGTCACTTTGTGAAATTTTTTCCCGGTTTGCAGGCTGAATCACCTGATTGTCCGAAAAGAAAGATGATTCCGTGTTTCGGAAGGCACGTAAAGCCGTTGGTCCCGGCTACTGTCTACGGATGTGGTCGTAATAGGAGCCATGTCAGAAGCCTGGCGGCTCAACAATTCCGGCACCAGGGTTTGTAAGTTTGTGAACCCAAACACATATCATAAAAAAATGCATAACGATCCTCAACCCAATTATAAAATTATTTTAACTGGTCGTGTACGCGATAATCCTGAACAATTCTTTCAAGATTTTACGACACAAACGTCGGACACAAAAAAATATATTTTACAATAATCTTGTACTTTTATTGTATGGAATTGGTAGGTACATTTTAGTATTTTAATCGAGGTATTATATACTGCGGAAAATAATCCTTCCTTTATTCAAAATTTGAGTAACTCCTCCGAGTAAAAATACACAATGCGAGCTTTAGATACTTTTAGTAAAACAACACGGATAAAAAACATTCTAAAAGCAGAAACTAGCCTCTGTTTGTCCATTAGCTATTGACGACGCGTTAAATATGTAGCAGTGGAATCCTGTGGAGCTTGTGGAGCGGGCAAGCTGCGAATAGACGCTCTAAATACGAACCCATCGGAGGCTTCCATTTACATAATGGACGCCGACAGCCTACAACTCCCTTCGATAGCAGCTAGAGTTTGCTAGAAAGCAGATAAATCAATCGACAAAACCGTCGGTGACCACGTGGCTAGGGCCGATGTCTTTATTCGAGGCGCAGCAAGTTCAATTCTCAGTTTTCGAATTCATTGTACAGAAGCCAGCACATGCGGTTGGACATTTGCACTACGATATTAACCCATACCGATACGGAATACGGGCGCTCTCAAAGTCAATATGTCCATCCGTATATGCTGGCTACTGTACATTGTTTCGACGTTCTTGACAAAGAAAAACATTTTAAAGAAACCTGCACACATTTGCGTAGAAATTCAAAAGTTGTGTGTATTGACTAACTTGCACTGAGCTATCGTGGTCGATTAAGGTGTTCACCCTGATTCAGAGTAGGCTTGAGCCCCTCGGTGGCGACTTGGGGATACATATGGGGCATTAACGACGGCAACAGACTAATCAAAATGAACGAACCAAGTTTCAAACTCCTGAAACCTTTGAAAAGTCAACAAAATAGAAGACATGAAACTCGCGCCGACCAATCGCCGAGTCATGCTACGGATTGACCGAGTTCAAATTAACCTACTTTTCAGTGTTCATAACCTAGCATTACCATTACCACTCAAAGAGGGTATAACAGCTATAATACAAAGGGCTATTTTATATGCCTCTATTCAAATGCATAAAAGAAAGATTTGTACACGATGACTTCATGTAGGACAACCTGTATTTAGCATGGGAAACATTATCTTAGTAGTTAAATTCTGATTACTTGTAGACTTTATGATACCTACTTGCCCCATTATTGATTAGAATTTCTGGATATTTATTATTATTTTTGCAAAAAAAGTCTCCAGCTACGATACGATAGGTCGGATATATTATTGCCTATTTAGCCTATACTCCTTGGGAAATATTGTTAACCGTAAAAAAAACATAAATAACGTGAGCGACCAGATAACAAGAGCTGATTTATTTACTATGGGAGATGCATAAAGAATGTTCAAAGGAATAAAATGTTCCAATAGGTATTTTTCAAAAGTTTCTTCAAACCGGATGCAATTTTTACAAAGATCTTACTTACTATTGAAAATTTCTCCGTTCAAAGAATTCGCTAATGAAATAAGAAATTCCGAACTTGATCAAAGCGATGTTTTAAAGGGAAGGCTTCAAGATGTTGCCTGTTAGGTAAAAGGGAATTCCTCTCTTTAGAGTCAGGGTTAGACTACTTCATTTACTTATTATGTTCTACTTTTGTTTCAGGTAATGAATTAAGTATTCCAGTAGCTTCTATATATGGCATCATGGTAAGTAAGCACATATTCTTCAGTTGGCTGGCATGGACCTCACAAACCCGTACTTGACAGTGAGTATTAAAATCCTAAAATACTCTTTTTACCTCACAGTTTCCTTCAACTAAAGTAAATTACTTACCTTCGAAGCGAGTAGAGCGAAATACCTATGATCCACAGTCGCCCGGAGCATCACGTCGTCGGAGCAATGCTTTCAAGACGGCAATCAAATTTCACGCCTGTCGTCCTCTCAAACTAACATTCCATTTTCTTTGCCGTTCTGCGGCGCCTAGACGAGCGGCCGCTGTTTTTATCGCGTCTTCTCGAGCTTCTCCCGTCATTTGCAAAACCCTTATAAGCGAGCCTGGTGTTGACAATGGACTTTTTATCGACCTACCGCCTTTTTCTGTCGTGCACATACGCATCGTTTGCCGGCCATAAAGTTCCGAGCGACGCGCCGTGTCTGCCGAGGCGTGGAATTTCGCGGCTTTTCATGATGTTTCATCGCCCCGCCGCCACGCCAGTTTTGTTCAAAAGTTGCAATTCGTTTCAATTTCTGTCTACTTCGCAAAACGGAGTTTATGGTTTATTTTTGCTCTTTTGAGTGAACATTCAATTACCTCAGCTTTCCGATTGAAAAACCTTCAGTATTTTTTGAGATTCTTATCATTTATCTCAACTAACTGCATTTGATGAGTAAATAGACTCAGTCCTATAGAATGAGTTAAGATAAGTGGTTGGCTCGTGCAACTAAGATAAGTATAAAAAAGAAATTTAGTAGTTTCCTACAGAAGCGTTATCTCGCTGGGTTCAAGTTGCGTATGTTTACTCAGTCGCCCTTACAAAGCAACCTAATATATCAAGATGTCGAGTCGACTTTGTCGAGAGCCGGTGGATGTTGTTACATGGATCGCTGTTTGTCAACTTACACGACGCCATTATGTGACGCTGCTCGCCTGAAACTGGGTAATGGTCGTAAATTTAAACACCTAAGTGTAGCGTTTTGTTAGAAACAGGTAAAATTACACTGTTACTTCCATATTATATTGTTTGGAATGACAATACCAGATTTGATCACTTTTAGATGGTTCGATGGTTGGAGCTTTTTCCTTTGAAATTTGCACAAATCCGATCGGAAATCTCGACTTGTTCCGACAGCTCTAGCTCCGCCGGAGTGGAAATGAAATAAAAGTGCACAAATCACGCGTGAAATTGAGTTCTGCCCACGGAAACGTTCGCTTTCAAACGATTGTCTATTTAGATAATAAATAATAACAATTTCACTGAAAAGACATCGTAATTTTGCCATAGAAACGGAAACTTTTAACAAATATTCATATTATTATAATATTAAGTCGATGTCTAGACATGCGATTAATAATTTATAGTGAAACTCAGAAAGTTCTAGGTATTCCATAAATATGGATCACATGTTCAGGAATCGTACAAAAAGTGGAAAGAGCCCTCTTTCTGCTGACGCTAAGCTGGGCCAAAAGTTTGTCACGAGTATGATATTTTCAGCCCGGGTGAGTGGGTCTGGCAGGCAACGCCAAGTAGCGAAAAAAGATAATTAATTTGAATAATTTTCCCAAATAAGTCACTAGCACGCGATATTGATCCAGTCAAAGTTTTGGGTAAAGACATAAGTTTGAAAACAAATCGTCTTCGCCAACCTCCTGCCTGTAATGAACTCTGCGCTGTTTGTGTTCGCACACATTAGCCTCCACGGGATTGCATTCATAAAGGCTGTAGCTGTAAATCAAGGCAATATTGGGGTTGTCGCAGTTTGCTTCTTTAGCCCGCTACACACTCTCCCACTGGCACCAAATAATCAACTGACAAAAACAGTTCAGTACTGTCGGCTGATGGAAACAATATTCCATTGTGCTATCCAATCAATGAGTTTTTCGATGAAGTCCAAGACAATGTTACGGCAATTTTTCACACGGTCTTCAAGCGGTTATCCTTTAAGATATCTGGAAGTTACTTTTCAGTATTTGTCAGGAAATTCGCCGTATCTTTCCCGGTCGTGTGTCTCCGACTTTCCCTGGGTCATTTCCATTTTATTCGTGCCACGTCCGTTTATGCAAATGCGCCCGTGCCGGCGCCAGCAACGGCATGCGACCCAAGTTCCACAGGCTTGGGACTGGGACGAGGAACCCTAGATTTCTGCTTTGTTAGAATGTTTGTTTATACACTTAGGCAACTCGAGAAGTAACCTTGGACCTTATGCTTATTGGTGTATTGGGAAAGTGTACTGACAAACGTAGAATGGTAATTTGATCATCTTAATTTTAGCTATCAATGTTGTTTTAATGGCATAATCATGATGTTAAAAAGTCAGTCCAAAAGTGTTTGTTTCTCTTTTCAAACCCTATTTCAGTTATAGCTTTATTTATTAATCATCCGAATACATACTTAGATAAATAAGAGATCAAATACTACCTATTTTGACGATGAGGAAAGAGCGCACAGAATTCTAGAATCCTGCTCAAACACAAACCTCAGCTATCCGAAGTTTAGCTAGAGGTAAATAATCGTGAAGGGACGGTATACTGAACCAAGCGATATCATGACTCTGTTACTGTCTGTTTGTTACGTGTATAGACGCAGGTGGGGGCGTGCAACTCGTTCCGTCACGTCCAGGCCGCCTATCGCACGTCCTATCATGACCTGTGAATAAATTGATAGTTTCTATCTACGTATTTTTCATTCTGTTAGTTTCCTGTTGCATTTGTATTACGTCCTACTGTCTGATTGCCCTCTAACTGTTTTGGATTTATATAATCTCTATTTTTTTCAATCTGAAATGAAGCACAACTCCACACAACAATATAGAATAAGATACCCCTTTTACTTTGGACGTAATTTACCCTAATAATAATCCACGAAAAGTATTTACCCATTGTCCATAATTTGTATCATCAATGTAATTTGCTGTAAGTGTCCTATAAATGTGTCTACTCCGGAGTACAAAATAACCCATGAAATTGGAAATAACGAACTTATAATTTACTCATTATGTAAGGTACACATTACATACATTACATAAATTATTATGTCCACACCGAAAGGCTCAAGACTACCCAGTCTCAGACAACGGCCCACTACTGGGCCTCCGAAGCTCCCACATCTATATAAAGGTATACATAATCAAACGGTAGAGGTCGAAAATCTGTAAATAGAAAAAAATGCCAATAACCGATTCAGGGGGATATAAGATGCTATATAGAAACATAATATCCAGATTTATTTCAAACTCTCTGTTTGTACGGGCTAATTTCCGAAGCTGTTAGACTTGAATGAAATTTTGTATGGTGGTACCTTATATCCCCGGTCAACATCTTAGATACTTTTGATCGCGGAAAATTAAAGAGTTCTTGTGGGATAGTTAAAAATTACTACGAAAACGTCGAAAACGCGGGCAGACAGCTAGTCCTACATCTTTAAGTCACGCCTCTTTCTTGGTGGGGTAGGCTGAGACCACTTATTTTATTACGATCCAGACATACTCGTACTTCTTTTTCGCTTCTTCCACATTCACGAATCTCATTAAACTACGTAATAACTTACTCATGTTTGTACCTAATTTGATTAAATCAAAAATCCTCTAAGCACTTACACAGCGTTGCGCCAGCGCAGCGTCATGGGGACCCTCTAATTTCATTAACGTGGGTAATGCAACCCATTACGGCAATAACCGCATGCATCCGTTTACATTAAACTTGTCGTACGTCAACCGACGACCACGACTGTGCGGCGAGCTTCGCTAGCAATTCCAAATTATGCTGTAAAATGCTACATTATTTATTTCATATAATAATATGATGCATAATACGCCTTAATATACCTCTTCGAGAAACTTGCTTATCGTCTGGGGTATAATACGATAAAACCCCATACAAATTACAAAATAGTGGCGGGTTGTATACCGATTGTCATCTAACAAAAAGAAAGTACCTACTTTTCAAATTTCATGGTGAATAAAACTAATATTTATTTATTTTAAACAACCCATTTATCTACTACCTTATGTAGCAAACTTAAGAGACAATGTTATGTTTCCATTCCATATTTTTATTAGTTAATACAGGGAAAATTCGTTCGAAGTTGTATCCTCTAATACTATTAGCTAACAAACACAAGCTAAATGTACGTTACGCACCATTAGTGAAACACTGCAAATCCCTTACCAGTGTATTCTCTAATTACAGTTTTGGGATCGCACAGCAGTAATAAAATAACACGAGCGAAGTAGAGTTGCTCTTTACGATATTGTAGTAGTACCTATAATTAGGAGCATGTCAAGCTTAACACTTTGGACTTTATACAGTTAAACAAGGGAGAGAACCACGATTCTTGTGTCCATCTTGACCGGCGCCCCATAAGTATATAAACTATTATATACTTTTGGGGCGCGGGTACTAACCCGGCGGCGCTTGACCGTAATAAATAACTGCATGTTATATTTGGCGCCACACCACAACAGATATCACATTAATTTACGCACTAGTCATGTTATTATTCGCATTATTGCGAGCTTATGTCATGACGTGCTATACATTCTCGAAATGCAATCAGATGTTGAAGCGTCCAATTTGCTATTAATTCGAGCGTTGATTTTTATAAGTTTAATGTAACATATTGTATTTGCCCATGATTATATCTTTAAAAATAATTTATTTCTAAGCTTAAATTTTAATAATGAATGCCTTCATCAAGATCGAAAAATTGATCAGAAATGTTCTTTTAATTAAAGAATAGAGCTTGGTTTAATATTACCTGGTAAAATGCTATGTGTAAGCCAAATGAAACTTCTGCCGGTGTTAATTAGTGCGCTACCTAGCCCAGGCTGGGCGGATTATGAAACCGTAGGATAACGGGACGTAGAATATTCCCGGCCCGGGCTACCTACACAAAGGCCTCTCCTATGACGCATCTTTGTAAAGCCTATTGCGTCATCTACTGTAGCCTTATTTCTTAACCTTATTCGCCAAGCTTACATTGTAGTGCGGAATATAATAGGTACTCTATAGTAGGACCTACATTGGTTTTCTTACATTATATCTGTCACAAAATAAATAATTATTAATTGTTGTTCATAGGTAGAATTAAAAAAGTAAAATGATAAGGGACCTTCGAACGTAAAAAAAGAAGAAATATTCATGATTTTGTAGTAGTAATAATAGTTACATATACTTGAACTCTCATTTTAATGCAATTACGTGTATTATAAATCTAAAAGTAGACAATACCTTCATTGCTTATAGTTTACAAAATTCTATTAAGCGTATTAAGTTATACGTAGTTTGATTACGTACCAAAGCATTTGGAGCACAGAAACAAAGCAATTAAGTAAATATTATCCTGAATATGAATTCATATGGGTCTCGGGACCCAAACTTCACCTATTATTGTTGCGAAAAGTACTTCGCTTTAGTTAGTTCGGTCGTAATACGGCTTGTTTTCGTAAAGAGTTCCTTACGATTGCTTTTGTTCTTACCAAAACAGGCTTCACAAAGTCGAAACAATCTACAAGTCATGTTTGCCTTTTACAACTAAGTGGCTGGAATTAAATTGAAGCTCGAAGAACATGCTTAAAGCTTACTTCCCGTCTGCCTGGGAATCTTCTGTGATGCTATCTCGCTTTAATTAAATTACTATAAAAGCAGTGGTAGAGCGCAGTGGATTCCAAGCAAGCCAGGAGCCTTGATCGGCAGTCAGCGTGCGAGCCACAGACTCTAACTAACTGAAGGAATTGAAGACATCCGCAAAAAGCTCCTCGGAGAACTCAGAAATGCAGTCCATGGAGTGCTCGAGTTGCTCTACATTAGTTGTGTTCAATTTACTACATCGAAAACGAATTTAAAGGTTTTTTTCAAATATATTTTATTCGAAAACAGCTTTTGTTATTTCGATGGTCTCTTTGTAAATCGTTTTTACAGTAATTTTCTAAAGAGCCACGCAGTTGTTTTTATGAAATGGCCACATTGTAATGCTTATTAAATTTCGCCATCTGAAAATTGCATAAATGTAAAGTTATACGTGAATTTTATATTTTTCATTGACTGTTTCTACTGGCGCCACTCTAGAAATGTTAATTAACAAAACGATCGGCATCGTGTCCACAAAACGGCGTAACTAAAGTAATCTTACTAAGTGCATTTATAATTGAAAAAATCGCTGATTAAAGCCCAAAATAAATAACGGTCCTTTTAAATTTTATTGCCTTTAAAACAGTCAATTCTTTTTATTTTCTCTTGCTTAAAAAATAAATACAATTTAAAAAGTTCTTTTGAAGTCGGTACTGGAAAGAAAGTTTAGGGCCTACATGCTACCTAATGAAGAATGGTTGGCAAATTTGTTCAAAGCGTCAGGTGCGTTAATAATTTATTTCAGCAAGTTTGAACTTCTAACAAATTCGTGTCGAATTTCACATGTTTCCGACCCTAATTTTGTGAGAAAATCGTGCGTATTTCGTAGTCTGAGATGGGATGAAAACAAATTCCCCACATTATTGCGCAAATGTTCCGGCACCCATGTTCGTGGCACAAAATAATCTAGTGTTCATAAATCTCCCGGAAAATTAAACCATTTGCTGAAGCATTTCGAGCCATTATTAATTTATAAGTCTTGTAGGTATATATACCTCTTAGAGTATAAATAGAAAAAAATCTGGGAGGATATATGTCCCTATATATATGCTAAGATCGGTTATTTAATTATCAAAATCGTGGTGGCTATCGTTATACTAGCTAAGCTATTTAACCTTCACGTCTAATTTATAACAATGATTGGATTACTATTTCATTGAAATGTAGACACTTGCTTTGTCAAGGCAGTCGTCTTCAATCTTCAGTGGGAGTGGAAGACATTAAGAATGCTTGTTAAAATAGTGACCTTGCCTCGACTCCTAATCACAAAGTCTCACGCTAAAGAAATTCAGACTTTAAGAGAGTCCTTATACGACACATAAACGCACGTCTCTCGTCTTAAAATGTAATTTCAATTATGATACATATTTACTGAAAGGCCCTCTCAGAAGAATTTCAAAAACATCTAATTGTCCCAGTCGATTTAACTACCTACACGTTATGCAAAATTTTGCCCATCTCATGTTCGACGCTGTTATAAAAATCAATAAAGTCAAACTGTCTTGAGATTCTTGTAATGAAAAAAATAGAACTTAATTAAATAATAATTAGTAATTAGTAAAAAATAATCACTAGCTAGTTAATGTATGTTGTACTGACTTACACCAAAATATTTGTTATGTTTAATATTTCATTTGATATAGAGTAGAGCCAATCAGTAATCATGAAAACACTTAGTAATTATTTTATTTTATTTTACTATTTGTGACAACACTTTCAAAGTAGGTATTTCAAATAAATGTCAGAAAAGATAACACATACAGGATAGTAGTGAACTTTCGGAATTGCGGACATATTCCATAAGGAGTATCTTAATCAACTTTTGAGTATCTAGGAAGAGAATCGCAGAAAAACCTTTATGCATTTACAGTTTTCTACAGTTCTATGCAATTAAAATGATGACATAACATAGAATAAAAAGTGGACACCAGTTTAAATACCACGATATTAGTATGTGTATTTTTATAGTTCTACTTCACCATTCGTTATCTATCAGTTATGAATCTAATAATCCAGTAGATTGTTCCATAAAACCATACAAATTGCTATAGAAGTTTTATTTTATCAGCTCAATATGAATCAATGACATTCTAGTCTTTATATGGCGTGTTATAGCTAGATAGATAGTTTATATTTGTATGTACCTCCACTCCACCATTGTTTAGATTGATTTGGAAACCAATAGCTCTACTCAGTCATCGATATCACCCATCCAATAGTTCCAATTGAACTGAATTGATTGTGCCACCTACTTATAGACTAAAAAACAAAACAATGAGCATTCCTCAATTGTTTATCGTAAATGGAAATTGATTAATGTTTAGTCGAAATAACTACCTACAAAGCTATCATATACCTACTCTATTTATAATAAGTAACAGCAGAATACAACTAAAATAATACAGAAGGCTTAGCAAATCCTTACTAGTATACTTACTTGCTTTTATTATAAATGCGAAATTAACTCTGTCTGTCTGTCTGTTTTTCACGCTAACTCAACTGAATTGTTTTTGATTAAATTTTGTACAGAGGTAGAATAGACCTTGGGAAAGTACATAGGCTACTTTTACCGCGAAGACATACCTCATACCCACAGGAAAAACTGTAAGTGCGAGCGGAGCGGAATGCAAGTATTGAATAGATAAGAAAAAAAATCCGCAAATAAATAAATAATTCGACACTCCTGAACAAAATGGTCATTTTAATCGTGCCATTTGTATAGAGAAGTCAATTTTATTTATCGTTGCTCAAAACTTCTGACTGTGCATGTCCTTTCGTTCGGTATTTACTAAACCGTCACTTGCATTATTGCCTTTTTCAAATATTTACTTACACCCTGTATAAAAAACATTGAGATTTGCAAAAAATATTATTTTTCGTTTTTATTACAAATATTTTAAAAATACTTAGTTTGACCCTCTGGAGAAATATTTCCGCTCTCTACACGTTGATTTTGTGACACAAGCATAAATAAAAAAAAATCTACCCGCGCCACAGCCCGCGCTCGTTAAGCAGGAAACTACTATCCAGATGAACAGTAGCGCACACCACAGTGTTGGAAAAAGCTCTGGGGATGCAGTACTTCACTAAAATTCCCAAGGCTTTGTGTCGAGCCATCCGAGTTCACCCGACCCAGCGAACTCTGTGTCAATCCGTATTGCAATCCTACTGATGGCTTGACTACGTAGTACGTACGTTTTGCTACTTTTTCTTTTCCAGATGCAGCCTACAGATTTGGTAGTGAGGCAAAAAGTCTTACTTTTGGATCATTTAAATATACATAGAGCACGCGCATCGCTCCGCTGCCTTTATGTCAAGCGTAAGTAAATTTTGGCAGATTTTGTATGGGCGCGGCGGTGAAATCAATAACATTTTTCTTTTTTGATTTGTTCCTTGAGTCATGTTTTCAACTTATCACTGCACATTTCAAAATGTTCTCCTATTAAATTTCTTATTTTCACCGGGAAAAATAATCAGCTCCGATAACCATTTCATACTAAATGAACGCGCTGAAGATATTCGGACTGTTCATATCCGTGCTTACGGTTCATACTCGATTAGGCATACTCTATCCCTCCCAGATTTTTTTCTATTTATACTCTAAGGCGAGACCTTACCCCGCCCGGGCAAAGATGAACTTTATATTTGGATATAGTATGTTTATATGAAAATTTATTTATCTATTTAAACAACCTGTATGTATGTATATCAGCTGTCACACCCATAGTCCAGGCTCTGTCTCGTTTGGGGTCAGCTGATGGCAGTGTGTGAGATGTCCCCATATTAATTCTTTTTTTTAGAGAGCTTTTTTGTTACTACTGGCGATCGTTACATTATCAAAGAATGTTTTTCTATACTATTATAAAGGTAATGAAAGTTTAGTGTGGATAATGATGTTATTATGGGCTGCGCTACAAAGCAGTTTTACACAATATCGCGAAATAAGGACCCTTCCTGAAAGGAGCTGAAAGGGAGATCCCGCAAGGATTGTGGCGTGTCAAATCCTCCGGATCTGTATACAAAGCACGTTCGCGTAAATGTTTCTTGAAAAGTATGAGTAATATAATACTTGCTCTACAGAAATATAGACTTTGATACAAATTCCTCTTCCATTACACAAAAGATCGAAAATAGATTGTTAAATTTTTATACGTTCAATTCATTCAATGTTTTCCTCTAAAAATACCTATTCATAGAGTACTTGCATTTTGATTTAAAAAAGGACCGACCGTTTTCTTTAATATCTAATTACATTGCACTTAACTTTACTTAGCTTGCAAGTGAAATTGCTCTGTATAATCAATGTAGTTCATCTACGTACCTGACTATATTCTTTTGTATGAAAACGCGGTGTTGTGTTGTATAGTAAAATAATAATACTTAAACATTCATATCCGCAACCTGCATCGTTCCCCGCTGCGGCGCAGACGCACTGAGCGCAGCGGGGTGCTCACGCTCACTGCCATTGGTCACGATCACAACTTCACCGAAACCTTATTCAAATCATATCCAATATTCCTTCTAAAGCCTGACCAAAGAAATAAGAAACCTTCTCTGGGGGCGCCACGTGAATATTTTTACGACTGGCAATAATTTCCCTTATAAAATTAGTTCCATTGAAATTCCGCAATATGGCGAGTTTTCTTATTTCTCTGATTAGGCTTTAATAATCACAACTTTCATAAATCGTTCCATGGTTCCAAATATGATTTAAAATCATCATAGAAATTAATTTGCTGAGTACTTGCAAAACGGAAGACTAACTTTGGCGATACAATTCTGACTTGTGTAACTTCTGCCGCATGAGGAAACTGACAAACTTCTACATAATATTTCCCTGAAGACTGATGAATGACAGGAAGTATCAATAAGTTCTCGAAGACTCCAAACTTTAGAGTATTTACATTACGACAGTACATAGCAGATACGGCTTCAGAGTTTATCGTGGGTCAAAATAATTTGTAAGTTAACATCGGGGACTATAAAACTGTCGCGTATCACGACTATTATTGACTATATATTTCGATACTACGATGAGAAAGTAGTCGTCATATAATAATAGAGTTTGATTTTGTTTTGTTATGTATTGAGTATTGCATTTTTTGGATAAAGAAAAAGCTACTGAATATTTTACTTATGAAATACAAGGATATCGTTATGGTTCGTAGATTAAAGTCCAATCTAATCATGTAAAGAACAAAATGAAAATAAAGATTTAATAGTAGCAAATATATTCCCATTCGGGTGTGCTTTGTACCTCGTTAAGGGAACTTAATTGCTCTGTCACTTACACGATGCGATTTGCTGTAATGCTGTTCCGCGCTCCTCGAGTCTATAAGCTCCTCGATCACGGCGGTTAATAGAGCTACTTGTGACTAGACACAAATTACAACTAGTAGAATCAGTCTATCAAAATACTCGTTTAACAATGCGCCAATTTATTTATTATGTTTTGTTATTATTTTTAATTTATAAATTATTTTTTGTCTAATTTAATGTCTGTTTTATTTCTAGTTTTTTCCTACACTACCTACTGTCGCTAAGTAATGGGGTGTAAGTCATTTTTACTATGTATTCAATTCACAAGTCAACATCAAAGTAAATGCTACTATGATTGCGAAATTTCGTTTGATAAAATTTACGTAGTTTTTTTACTTTACGTGTTCAGTTTCCCCGAGGAATGAGATATTTTCCCGCAGTAAAAACTATCTAAGACCTAAGATGTTGACCGGGGATATAAAGTACCACAATGCAACATTTCATTCAAATCGGTCTAACAGTTTCGGAGATTATCTCGTACAAACAGAGGAACAGAGAAACAAAAAAATATCTTCTTAAAGCCCCCTATTTCATTTCTATGTACAGATTTTTTCTACAGTTTTATTACATAGATTTCTAGGCGTACAAGATATTAAAATTCCCTTTTAAGTTTTATTATTATTAATCCTACCCTGACTTACATAGTTAGAGGTTACGGACCTTAATTGACCACGGTTGAGCGTAGAATTTTGAAAATTGATATAATATCTAAATAAAATCCGTACGTGGCGAGAATCGAATCGGTGCTTCCCTGGTAGGAAGAACGATTTAACACTCTACGTTACTGAATGCCTAGTTTTATATTGCTGGATAAATACTTACCAAATAATCCGTTTTCTAGCAAGCAACACGTCGTGTTTCACGCTACCCACGCTTGAAATAATTTTCATGTATAAACTCTACGTTTGTACTGTATCAAGATTAACGATTGTTTTGCATGCTTTTTATATAACGGAGTTAATCTATTTTCTAATTACGTCTACCATTTACTTAAGTATTTCTGCATTTCTTAAATAACATAAACAAAACGGTTTTAATTCACAAGAAACTGAAACCACTTTAACAGCGATCAAATGTCGAAGTAATTTGCATTTAACCGTTAAAGAACACTTTGTAGCGAGTCTTAAAAAGCGCTTACATTTTAAATTACATTCCTTACGTTTGGCGGCAAGTCGTTCACAAATCCTTATTCGCAACAACAAATGAGGGATGCGAACAAAGATGGCGGGGCGGCCTGTATTTGCATTTAGATGGGGGCGACAAGATATTGTGCGGGAAGTGGGAAGCGACAATGCGGGTGGTGTGCCATCGACACCTCGCGCCGACCCTCACGGCCTCAACATCTCGACTAATTAGAGACTCTGAGACTCCATCTTCGTAATAACTCTCCCCTGGAGCTTTTTGTGCGGGAAGTGGGAAGCGACAATGTGAGTGGTATGCCATCGACTCCTTGCAGCCGCCGACCCTCACGGCATCAACATCTCGACTAATTAGAGACTCTGAGACTCCATCTTCGTAAACTCTCCCCTAGAGCTTTTTGTAAGAAGCCACGATTTACAATTATTTTACAGCACTGATGGTGTCATACATACAACCTCCGTGGTCGATTGGTCAAAAGCTCGTCTGACGTTCCGCAGGTCCCGGGTTCGAATCCCGGTGGATCCGTCGAGCAAATATCACTTTGTAAGACTGTCCCCAGTTTTGTTAGGACATTGCAGGCTGAATCACCTGATTGACCGAAAAGAAAGATTCCGTGCTTCGGAAGGCAAATAAAGCCGTTGGTCCCGGCTATTATCTCTGGAAGTTGTCGTTTTAGGAGCCATGTCGGAAGCCTAAGGCGGCTCAACAATTCCGACACCAGGGTTTCTGAGGTAGGTTAACCTCGAAATCCACTCGATAAGAAGAAGAAGAAGTGTCATACTTTGCTTTTCCAAATGTTATTGGTGTTGCTGTATATTTACCCGACCTCAGCTTCAATTTACTTCGTTTCACAGGACTTGTACGTGTCGTTATGTTTCTCAAATTTCCACCGACAAGCAGCAATCTCGAAAATTAAAACTTCCTTTGAGGTTTTCCCTCTTCACACCGCGGTCTGCGGTCGTGACAATTTATGTAACTCGAGGCTGAAACAACATGATTAGTTTAAACCGCACTGACTGAACGCATTTTTAAGAATGCGACGCAATTGTTTCACGTATACAAAGTGTGTTCTTTTAGTTTTAGTACTGCTTTCGAGTTATTGCTCTGTTATTACGTCAATAATAAATTATTTACAACATCTGATTGTCTCTTACAAACGGTAATATTTTCCATTGTTTACATTTAAAAAATATTGTATTATATTTTGCACCAATGGCTTTTCGCGACCCTTAACCGTTGTTTCATTTTACGGTGCGTGGTCGCACTTTAAAATCTATCTACTCCAGCAGTCACCAGTCACCCATCAGTTCTAACTTCAGAAAAAGTACCTATATCTGCATTTAATAGTCTCGTGAAAGTGCTATTAAATAAACTGCAGCAGCAGTCAAAAAATACCACTTGTTATGATAGCAATTAAGAAGAAGTTTTTAAATACAGATCACACTAAGAACGACCCAAAATTAGACAGAAACCGGTTAATCGGAATGACGTTTAAATAAAACTTTCTCAATTCTTGAGGTCTATCAAACAAAAAGTATTTGGTACCTATGACATACTTAAGTTATTCATATCCATAACCAAACAGGTGGTCGTAAATCTCTGTCTTCAAACACCTGATAGGGAACCGTTAGCTGCTTGCGACAAGTGTTTGTACCTAGGGCCATACTTGTTTAATGGTTCCAAACTCAAATTCCCACCGGTAGCAGAATCTAGTAAATTAAATTTTTTATATAAATTGATTACTCTCGTCGTTAGCACGAAAAATTAAATTTAGGATTTCAGATGTCAACCTGTATTTGTAAACTTTTTGAATGACCACCTCGATTTTTTAGCTGTATCATAAATTTAGTTATGTCCACACATTTAAAAACAGTCCGAAAAAGTTTTTAATTTGTAATTAATATTTTCCTGTAAAAAGTGTGAAAATAAATATACCTTAGTCTGGTCCTTTTCACTAAGATGTTATATGTATCGGATAAGTGCGGGCAACCCTTACCGCGGCAACCGCACTGCCGCACCGGAAAGGAACGTGCGGGCTGGGCGATCCGTCTTCACGCAACACTATTAGTTAGCGTCACGCAATAACCCGTGAAACACTTCCTTCTACTAATTGACCTTAATCCGCTCTAAGGCCCCTCACTAATTATCCTGTCTAATAGCACAATGCCCAATCGATTACTATGTGGCCAATTCGATAGCACAAATCGTTAATTGACCGTACTCGTATGCATAGATTGACAGTTTTCTAAGACGGAAAAGCTCGGGAAAACAACATGTTATATATAGGTTCTAATTTACACAAACAAGGTTCCCTACCGACGGATGTTAACCACAAAACAGCTCCAAGTCAAACCACTTCAACCGATTTTCACTAAAGTTTCAAGTTTATTTAAGTCGAATGTTTGCTAATTCCTTTCGTGGAATCCTCTTGATGTAAAGGCTTGGAATTTTCTTTGTGTACTGAACTAACATTCTATGAGAAAGTAGTGAAGCGTAAATCACCTTTAAGAACCGTATTGCGCGTAGGAGCTTTCATAGAAGAGCTCTTGACTCGAGCACACTGAAGTGCTGGATGCTGCAGCGTTCCAACTGATACAGCTAGCATCTTTTATTAAATCAAGTCTATGGCCTTTTATATTGGTAAGTAAAGTGTACATTAAAACAACGTCACCACGCTAGGCACACGAATGTTACGTTCTGAAAGTCAAAATCATATTAAACGAAGCGTAACTTGTTAACTTAGCCAGCTTTTGATGTGTGTACATACAAGCCACATTCCACAACTTCACTTTGATCTAATTTCTGTTCGTGAATGAACCACCGAGCTCGTACTCATCTCGTTTATTTGCAACCGTGAATAGTTCGTTATTAGCGGAGTTCCCGGTCTCGTTACAAAACCAGTGCGGTGTGTTTTATTACGCCTTTTCAAATATTTGCTGGTTCGTTTATTCGCGGCGACAAATTCCGAAAGCTCTATTTTGGTGGTAGTTATACGAGCGTCCGTCTCGTCCCGTGACTCAGACAGGACTTGTTCCGAGAATCAACGACGAGTTGCCATCGCCGACCGCCGACATGTCGCACATTCCGCGACTGCACTGGACTGTCGTCCTCGTCAATCATTACTTGCTTTTCTTATTCTTATATAATGTAAGTATGCATGTCATACGTATTTTATGCACTGTTTCACTTTAAATCTTATTTATAAGTCCTTAATTTATTATTCGTTGCGGTGGTGGTGGTCTGTCTGATCTTCAAGTTAAAGATAGAATTTTACACCACAAGTTACATCGATAACCGCTGCGATTTCTTCCTCGAAGTAACTATAATTAAAAGTAGGAAGCAAAGCAAAGGCGTATGTATATTGTTAGGAATCAGTAACAAAAGCAATTCAAAATAAGATAAATAGGTTTACAGTAGCAGAGCGCTCGCTGCTGGAATCGGCGATCTTGGGCCGCGGCGGCCGCAGTTCCCGTTGATTAATGAGGTGACCCGTCCGCGCGTTTAGCCGTTTCCATGCTTCTGTTTTTGCTCCTGATCACATAACCAACTGCTGCTTCGTTTTACCCTACAACACATATATTACTGCAAATAGGAATTTCAATGCTCTTAAAAAGACATATCTTTTATGTCTAAGATTAAGCATGACAACACGCCCCTTTCGGTTTCTGAATGCATTTATTTTTAACTTCCTGCTTGAAAACAAACTTCTTAAAATAAATCAAACCGTTATTATTGAAACAAGATGTTAACGATATGTATGTGCGAACACTGTGAACAATATGTACGACGTTATCAACAATGCACTGTTTTCTCTTGAAGAAAATATTGCCAAAGCCACCACACGACACAGTAAAGAAAAAGTACAACTAATACAATGTTCCCGCAGTGCAGCAAGACGGGCCGTCATGTCGTAAAGAAAAGCCGCAAACATAAGGACTCGTGCTCAATGGTCGTGTTGTAGCAAAGCTTTCAAATCCCCGGACGAGTTATTGATGGCTCGTAATGAGCCTTCGACTACATCCGCCACCTACTCGGAAATACTTACCCTTCAAATAAGGGAAAAGTGGAAAAGCGCTTTTGTTTTACAATGCCCTTCGGCTGTTTTGCAATACGCGACTGAGGTTTTCCTCAAAGGTAACTTTCCTTTTAAGAAGAAAAATATTCAGGCAGATTGACGCAAATAATTTCCATTTTAATACAGCAGATTCCTGAATATGTATGTCTCCACTGTATTATACCTTTTTGGCATACCGTGGCTCGGTTGTATAAAATTGAAAAAGGCAAACAATTTATTTCGTCGTCCACCCTTCTCGGCGCGGCGTGGGAGGGTTGGCCATTATTTTTTACGCGGCTTTCTTTTACCTCAATTTCCCGAGTTTATTGTCATTTTATACAAATTTTAGGAACCTCAATTCGGTTCTACTTAACAAGTAGATATTGGGCTTCTATTACACAGTCTAACAAATTATACTTTGCGTATACATAATACATTTTTATTTTCACCTATATTATTTTGGTGATCTCATTTCATGACTTTTCATAAGGATCTTTATCAAAATAAATTTCTTGTACGGAAATAGTCGCTGTAGCTGTTTCAATTTCCTTTGTGTCTGGGTGTATTCCAAAAAGAGAAGTTCCGTGAATTGATATCGTATTTTTCGATCGGCATTGCTCCGTCTGTCGCGAGCGTGGCTTCGAGCCCGGTGGAGCAGAGGGGCGCAATAACTGCCACATAACTAATCCTATGATACGGTATACATCTACAGCAGATAGGCGTGGCATAGCAGTTCACCACTCGATACCGCAGCCCGTCTTAACTGACCTTTAGAGGTCGAAAGGGCCTGTTCATGATGTGACGTTCGGTGGGTGAAAGCCCCGACATCAAAGGTCGTACTTACCTTGCTCGTAGCGTGGTTGTTTGTGTATGCAGTTCCATCGGAGCGACAACTGAGTGGTTGGTTAATATGCCTGACTCCATTAACGGGAATAAATGGTAAATATTTGTCCATTCGTCATGGTCTGTCGCGATGGCCGGGCTTTTTACGTCATCCCGCAACCGCTGAAAATGAATATGCGCCATGCCACGCGGTTACGAAACGTTCGTATAAACAAGAACCGTACCTAAAAAAAAACAAAGAAATATATTTCTTGAAATACACTCTATTTGGGCAGTTTTTTAAGTTCCCTTACTGTAAACTAAACGTAATAAACCTTGAAGTTTAATCTTCAAATATCTATACTGTGTTGGGTGTTTAAGGATTTAAAAGAGAATAATACACTTAACCTTTAAATTTTACCCTTATTGCTATATAACATTGTAACTAGCCTAGTTTAGCTGACACAGTAACTCAGTGATTTAGACAGGACAATATCTGTCCCAGTGTCCTTCTTCTGTAACACTTTAATTAAATCTAGTGAAATTCGCTGTGTGTTCGTTATTTATTGCCAAAAGTTTCCGGTTGTCTAGAACGAATCTTCTTTCTTTTTAGAGAATGGTTTTATTTGATCGTTTTTTCGATTTGTTTAGTCGGTCAAACAATCTACATTATTTATTGAAAACATTATTGTATCGGCTCCATATACTATCATCTCAACCTTACCTGGTCTAGAAAAGGGTGATCTTGGAGAACTACGCTATGGGGTCTATAGTACGAAATAACCACTGTCTTATATTACACCATACAAGTGTATGTAATATAAAGTTTGCAATAGTCATGGCTGGAAAATACTTCAAAGTTATATAATATTCAATGGATTCCTTCTGTAATATTGTTTAATTTTGCTGCGCAACTGAAGCAGTTAAGCATATGAGGTCACGTTTCCAATCCAGCGGTTCATTGGCGAGAAACCGAGGATGGGGGGTGGGGGAGACACCCTGTGCTGATAAAACTGGCTTGCGGGGCTCACAAGGATTTGTTTTGATGTGTTTTGATCACAATAACGAATTATCTCTTTCCCTTTCTTCCATACTGATGGGTGAGCGTACAATTCCTACCATCTATCATAAAAAAATTGAGAGTTGTAGAGCTGTTCTGTAAGAATATGTTTTTTTTTTTACATAACTACTGATTATATTCTTGGTGCCCCTTCGCTTAGTAAATGTGTAATTGAGAGAGGTACTAACATGAATACGACAACAGTTTCGCTAATGCTTCATAGACTACTTTCGCTGAATCTGTTTTAATATATTGTGGAATTGTAGATATCTCTACGTACTTAGATCAACCATAAAGTACATAATGTAGGACTTTTGTAATAAATAACGCAACATATTGAGAACATTACTCTTCCTGAACGACTTGCAACACCTCCTCGAGAAGGGTTGGATTCAACCTCTGAAATTTTCTTTGTTACAAGAGCGTCACGTGCTAAAGCTTTTTATTATCCACTCCGGGAGCGGGGGTTAGCGCGCGCGGCGGAACAGGCAGTTTCCTTGCAAATGAAGCAATAGCTTCCTACTGCGCACGGGAAATTTGCCACTAACTACTGCTTCCGGTGCAACGCTAAAATGCAGTGTCGCATTCTGTGGAAAAATGAACCCCAACTTTGCCTTTGGACTCTTTAGCTGCTCTTAGAAACGGCTGTTTAAGTTCATCCAAACTTTTGAAATAGAGCCGTCATTTCAAATCCTAATCAATTAAAAATATAATGAATTCCAAGAAAAGCGCGCTAGTTTTTTGGGAATGCACCCTGGATCTATAAACGAAGAGTGACGAGCTCGTGTCGTGCGCTGTCTGCGACGTGACGCGGCGTGACGACCCATCCGTCATACGAATGCCGGCATTACAGCTTCATGGGCCTCCGCCCTCCACGCCGCCGCCGCTGTCGCTCACAATCTCTTGATCTCCCTAAACGCTCTAATATTTTATGTGTAGGTAAATAACGTTACGCACCTCGTCTCGAGTTGAATTTTCCGACTGCGTTTATTTATAAAATTTTCATGTTGTCGTAAGTGATTTGGGCCATTATCCTTCGCAAGTATTTCTTCAAGCCAATACAAAGAAATTTCTTCTCAAACTATTTTATTTTTAGTGCAGTTACATCCAAAAATATGCTTTGTAATTTAAATAAATCGAATATGTTTGTAAACAGACAGTATGTATGAGCCACGGGCCGTCCTCGCACGCAGGACATGGCTGTATCTGGAACATTGCCAGAAGTTTTTGCTTCGGCGCCTTTTATCTCATGACATGACATGTACAAAAATAAAACACTTCAACATTTTACACGTGTTACGACAGCTGGAAGCTGATGATGCAGTTTTATAGCATGTAAGTAATTGGTGTTTTGTTTTCAGGGACGGTGCTTGGTGTTGAGGTGCATTTCGAGAACAAGGATAGCGGATTCTTCTTGAAGCACACGGCGCGCTGGAGCGGCGCGGGTCCTCCGCCGGAGCCGGTCGGCACGGCGCTGCCCGGCGCGCTGCTCTCGCTCGACCGCTTCACCGTGCTACAGGGCTCCGCCCCTGCTTCCGTGCGGGCCACTTACGGACCATTCTCTACCAAACAAACCGTACCAGCGCGATACGCTGTGCCTGACCCATTAGAACCACCACGACGAAACGCAACCTTACTAGAGTTACAAGAAGCCACAGCCCATAGATTAGATGTGTCAGCTCACCTTGTATTTCGAGAGCTACCCCGCGATGCCCCCGTGCTGCGGGTGTTGTTTCACACCGGTGGGGAGGGAGGCGCTAGACGAGCAGCCGCCCGACCCAGGAGAGTCTGTATCACGCTACACGCTACCTTTGGCTCAAAGACATTGACAGCAACATGCGGACCGGAAGGTGAAGAGGGGGCATGTTTAGCAGAGCTTACTGTGCCTGCTGCGTGGTGGCCGGCGGACGGGAAAGGGAAGCGACCTCCGCGGACAGTGAAGCTGGCGTACAGTGCTGCTGAAGCCAGCAGTGGAGAGAGCGGGGAGATTGCCTGTGGGCGGGTGTCGGTGCAGCCGGCCTGGCCGCTGGGCACGGTGACGCTGGCCGGAGCGCGCGCCGGGTATCGGGAAGCTCGAGCCGGGGACGCCGCTCTGCTCCTACCCAGAGCCCCTCTCTACCCGCACTCAAGACTACACCTCCCCTTCGTCGTCAAAAAGGACGCCAGCCATAACATCGGACACGTCGTTATCAGGTCAGTATGATTGATTCTCATTTTACATCCAACCAGAACATTGCAGATCGAAATACGATAACCAATATCAGCAGAGTTTTACTCTTATTTACGAGTATTACCCATTCATTATGCACAGTTTATGCTCATATCACATTTTAGAACCTCCGTTTGAAATTAAAACCGCAGTTGGTGTCGTGTTATCGCACCCGATGTTATTGAATTAAGAAATCGTCTGACGCGGCCCAGTTGAGCCCACCCAAGAGACGGCAGCTATAGGTGAATTGCTGTCACCGCTCAAACCACTCCATACTCCATCGGACTGTCGATAGTGCGTCTGCCTTGTTATGTTTGTCAGGCACATGTTTGCTTGCTTTATGCACAACGCCCATGTACAGTTCTGGTATGTCGCTTGACAAGACGAGTCTAGCGTTGCGTGGGAAGCGAGTCTGTTTTTATGCCTGTTTATCTCAATTATACACTGCTGTTTTTAAAAATGGAATGTTGGAAACAAAAATAAAACTGGGCTTTAATGATAATGCAGTTTGAAACTGGTCGTCAAGTTTGGAGTGCGGTGGAAAATGGATGAGGCGCCTGTGGAGTGGGCTCCACGGTTGGCGGGCGCTCTAGTGCAATACTAACTGTAGCTATGCGAACAAACTGCGGCTGCACCGCAAAAACGGCGAGCGCCGCCCTCGAGCCCACTGCACCAGTTAAAACTTTACGCAACTATGTCAAGACTACAATGCTACTAATAAAATTAAAACTTTTCAACAGCATCAGGAAAAACTTCATACTGATAAAAGAATTTGTTTGTAATTAGTGCTGCATAAGCTTACCTCACTCGCGCGTAACGTAACTTCGTCATGAAATAGACACACTGTAGGTATCATACCATGTAAATATATGTATTAAGTCAAAATATATTAGGTACTAGGCCTCATGAAAATATTAACCAGCTTACACTTCCAGATTTCTAGTAAAAGCGAGCCTCTGTGATCTATTTTTTTTTTATTTAATTTTTTTTTTTAATCTCGAAATTGTAAATTTAAACTTAGAGTTGTGTCAAAAACTCTTTTTACGACTTTTTTTTATCGACTACCGACCGGCAAAGCTCGGGTCGGCTCATATGATGTGAAAATTACGTGCAGTGGCCAGTCAGTGGGCTCACCTATGCACCTCACCACTAACACTAACCGTTATTTACTACTGCACCACTCTGCGCCAGCTAACTAGAAAATAGGATCAAATAAAATCCGATGAAATTTTCGAAATTTATCCATTGTCACACCCAGGCCGTAAAAACAGAAACCCGCTCTCAAGAACGGTAATTTATACTACATCGGTAGTAATAGGGACAGGGAAAAGAAGCTCTTGAAAGCTCTGTATATCCACAAGAATCCCTAGAATCGCAACAAAAACATAGAAATTAGAATTAAATAAGGTCTACATTCACTTTTCTATTTATTTATTTAATAGTTTATTGTACACATAAACATACAAAAAACAGATACATATACAGGGCGTCCCACAGCTATGCCACATGGAGGGAAAGTACCTTAAATATTGTAAGTAGAACATTTTACTGAAAGAAGACTTTATTTTATTTCTAAAAACTATTAAAACTGCATTCCTACATTTTTTAATAATTACATGGTTGAACCGGGAATCGAACCCGTTATACGAGAAAAAAATATATCCTGTAGTTTTATCATACCGATCGAAAGGCTTCATCATAAGGGTTATTTTTTGCTAAATAGCATAGTGTCAGAAATAAAAGGAAGACTATGTATTTTAACATTTTTAATACAAAATTTATCAATTTTATTAATACGCTGTTGAATACAAAGTCGCACTGTTTTGATTATTTCACTCCCTGTCTTTAAAACTACGCGACGGATTTTGATTTTAATAGATAGAGTGATTCAAGAGGAAGGTTTGTATGTATAATACATGCATAATATACTAAAGGATAACCCACAATAACCATTTTTCCGTGCGGAGCCGGGGCGGGTCGCTAGTAACCCCATGCATAAAAAAATCTCGGCGACCACATCAAATGTTAAAATTCATGATCTTTCTTTTATTTCTGACACTATGTTATTTAGCAAAAAATAATCCTTATGAAGGAGCCTTTCGATTGGTATGATAAAACTACAGGGTGTTTTTTTTTCCTCATGTAGCGGGTTCGATTCCCGGTTCAACCATGTAATTATTAAAAAATGTATGAATGCAGTTTGAATAGTTTTTAGAAATAAAATAATGTCTTCTTTCAGTAAAATGTTCTACCTACAATATTTAAGGTACTTTCCCTCCATGTGGCATAGCCGTGGGACGCCCTGTATAGATAGATGACACAACAGGTCTTCCTAGGTATTTCTGAAGAAATATAGCTTACAGCAGACCCAGGGAAGTGAAAGAACATATAAGCAAGTCGCGGATAAACGTGCACAAAGCAGAAATACAGAATAAATAAATACTACACCTATGTTTGCACAAACAATATGGAAAGTAATACCATACATAAATTGATACAATACAATACCTACCTCCTACATTGGACTAGGAAAATGGATTTCGCTATAGGTTGAGTATTTTGGTACTCATAATAAAATCACACTCAATATCCACAATACGTTCAAATATATTTTATATTTAGAACAGTATCATGAAAGACGGCAATATTGTATGTACAATAAAACTACATTTGAAATAACTGTAAAATAGTAGGGAATAAAACGTGGCGCAAATTTTGATAAACGGTTTCATAGAGCTACCAAGAGTTCAGGTAATATTGCACGCCCGTAAATTACACGTTTAACTGCCTTTTGTTCTACATTAGTGCCGGTTTCAAAATGGTCATTAATTTCTATTATATCCAACCAAAGAAAGTTAACTGGGTTTCAGGGAGCTTTTTATGCAGTAACTTTTATATTAATACCGGTGTAGGTACAACAATAAACTTGAGGTATTACAACACAGGAATATAGGTAGGTGTAGGATTAAATTAAATGTTAAATGTTCTTTTTTTCGACTTTTTAATATTATACTAATAAAGAAAAAAAACAATGTAAGTATTACTTGTCCAAACGAAAATGGTCCAAACCTCCCCCCAATCTTTAAAATTAATAGTCCAAAATGATTTATTATTATTACATCCGGAGCACTCTAGCGCATAATTTGGTAGTAAACTATTAAAAAAAATAAAAAATCCGAGCAATATAATCATATTAAACATGTTAGAGTATTTAATAATTTCTTCTTATTCTATCTAGCAATTTTTTTATACCTCCCTATCCCTTCCAATTTATCTGAAATTAAAGGAGAGGCAATAATAACGGACCCTCGAATGCTTGCAATTATTTACGTTTCTCTTTTTCCCACTTTTCTACTTTATTTGTTTGCTCTCCAGTCGTAAATTCACGGTTTTGCAATATTTCCCAATAAGTATTTATGAAATGGCCGAAATAGACAATATCTTTAGATTGCTTATTAATTTTTCTCTCCAATTAATCCTTTAAAATTTTAATATAAAAGGTTTTCTTTTTGTTTATTAAATTTTCTGTAATCAATTTGGTTTTCCCTGTAAACATATCAATTGAGATAATTTGTCGTTTTATATAGTACCGTGTCGCCTGTTTGTACGTAAATCTTTTCTAATATTGTATTGTACTAAACCATTTCTAAGATTCATAATCATGCGGGAGGCGCGCCACCTGCTCCAAAACTTCATCTCAGCATCAGGATCCGTTAGGGATGTACCAAATATTTATTAAGTCCATGAGCAGGACTTAAACCAGGCATTTCCTCAACCACATGCATGATTAACTTTATAATAAACTAGCTTTCCGCCGCGGCTCCGTCCGCGTTAACAGTTTTCCCGTGGGAGTGAGGTATTTTCTCGCGGTAAAGGGTAGCCTATGTTACTCAGCTTTCTAATGGTGAAAGAACTTTTGAAATCGGCACAGTAGTTTTTGAATTTATTCATTACAAATATACACATATACAAAAATTCAAATCTTTCCTCTTTATAATCTTAGTATAATATGACATGATATACAAGTTTTTTAAAGATAGGTTGTAGTGCTTAGTAATACGTAATGGGTAACATAATCTCTCAGAATTATTGACTTTACATCTACGACAGAACGGTACTGTGAATATTTGTAGAATATAAAGCTATCGACCGGCTCAATCAGTTCCACGCGAATGGCTTGAAAGACGTTGCTATTAACTAGAGATGATTAAATTTTAACCATGAAAGCCAATAAGAAGTAAAATTACAGCACACATCCCTACTTAATACTGTACTTTTGAGTTATGAGCAACCAGGGCGCGCCCGGGAATAACATTGTATGCGCCTAAATGGAAATTTATAACCACTTCGGCCCGTTTCCCTCCAAGATATTCTTTATCTAATTCCTCCTAGTTTATAGTTTTAGTACGCTATAAAATTCCAGAATCTAAAGATTCGTAATAAGGTTCGGGCTTGTAAGGTTAAAAAGACCATTTTCATGGATTGTAAATTTCGGGGGTTAAAGCACGTTAAACTTAGATTACTCTGTTAATTTTTTTTTGTTTTTTGTAAGTTTGGAAGTGCTTGCTACAAACAATTAGATCGCCTACTGATCACCTGTTTTCAATGTACATTTTGTTCCTTTTGAGTGTTTGACTTACAAATATTTAAATATGGGTTCTCTCATCAGGATGAAAGTGAAGTCAGGTCTTCGGCTGGTGAGCGTCACGGCGGCCAATTCGCGCTGGGCAGTTACCGCAGAGGTCAAGGCTCGAGTGGCTACTGTCACCGCCACTCGACTGGAGCAGCCTCTTAGAGATGACGATGGATTGGACACGTGAGTTGTGGCATCAATGTATTCTCCATTAATTAGGACCAATGTGAAGAAAATTCAAAGTTATCGGGTACTATCGAGGGCATAAAAATGTATTTGCCGCATTAGACTTTAGCATCAGTTGGGAATTTGGACGATTATTAGAATAAATAAATAGGACCTGCCAGTTTTCAGTAGTGAGATACTTTGAAAGCAGTAAGCTACCTGATTTCTGAACTAGGTATATAAAATGTATACCAACTTCGACGAACACTGAATTGCACCCATCTGCAGGTAGATAGCTTCTATAGAGCTCAATAAACCTTTCCTACTCTTAACTTTACTCGATAGACACGTCGCAACTACATGTGGTACCGTACCTAATAGAAAGCCATTGAACGAAACACAATGGTAATAGATCCTATATTGGATAAACGACAGACAGCATTTTGTTTAGTACACGCTAGAGTCACACAATAGATGGAGCACTTAAAATCCTTGTTCTATTTCAAGGATTACTGCGGATGTACGGATGGACTCGACTTTCACAACGACGGCTAAGCTGAGGAATTTGAAAAGTAAATAGTTTTAAACAAATTGCAGCGAACGATAGGAGCGAGATTGCAGTTGGTGAGGCTGGAGGCGTTAGGGCATCTGATGCAATGCCGCGCGGTTTTAAAGGATTCATTCCATTTCTATTTTCTCAGACCTCGCCTTGGAGAGCTATTCACGTTTACGACACCATTGTAAGTAAGTGGGTCGACTGACCCAGATCGAACTTCCACCCAACTCGGGAATTACCAAACCGATTCGTATTGCAAATGCGATAAGCGGATTGAATCGCTATTGTTACGGAAATACAGACGCCATGCAATTAGGCTGTCGATGCTGGGGAGATTAAATCCGACGCTTCTTGTTTACCTGCTATGGGGAATTCACGCTGAAATAAAAACGTATTGCTTATTCATTGTTTGCGAATAAAATAAAGGTGGGATTTCTTTTCCGGAAGAATTGTGATTTCGCTCACGACTGCGCTAGCGTCGTGGATGCGCAGTTGGCGTTGGCGGGGTATAAATCGTAGGTTCAGTTTCACGGTGCCCAGTTTGCTCCTGTCTAATGAAATCTGACGTCACGACTTTTAAACTTATTATGGCTTAGGTAAGCGCCGCTTCCGCTTCGTTTGCACTTTGTTCTGCGCTGCAGGAAGTCTACCTACTTATTCAAATAGCCAACCGCGTAGGGATGACGTTTACTCAAATAATAATTGATTTAGTAAAGAAATCGAAAATGGCATAGACCATTATGTTTCCTTTTGTCATCTCTCGAGTGTTTCTCATTTCTGTAGTAGCCTTGCTACTTTATAATTCTTTAATCACCATACTTTGGCAGGTAAATTATATCGGTTGCCATGCGATTTCTGTTTATGAAAAGTTTCAGAAACCCTACGGCTAAAGTTTCACAAGATATTGTTTATTTATTCTATTCTTAGCATTATTGGGCTGAAATCTATAATCCTATTGAGCAAGGAACCTTTCTAAAGAATACTTTGCCGTAATATTACCTTTTATTTATAAAACAAGGGATCTATCCTTTTGGTTTTAGATTTTCCTTTTTTTATCCCTTTAAAATGAAGTAATATTAAACTTTTACTATAAGAGGTCAAACCTTCAAAAGGTTTGTAATTACGAAAAGGGATCTTTGTATTTAAGTAGGTAGGAAACAAGAACGGTCTGTACAAAAAGAACGGTCTGTACAAACTTAATTTATTTTTTTAGGCCCGAAGAAGAGTCAAGTGGAGCTGGAGGGCCAGGGTGGGAGGAAGTTCTAACGTGGCTGGTGGAAGTTGGGGCTGAAGGCGAGGGTGATGCAGAAGCTTCGGAGGGGGAGTCAGGCCGCGGCACCGCGCGCCTCTCCTGGTCAGCCAGGGTGTCTCCTGCTCCTGTCACCACCAGCACCACTGAAGAACCTCCACACGAACACCGGGTCAACACCCGCCTGGACATCGAAAAAGATGACATCCAAGCCGTACTGCCCATCTCTAAGGCAAGTTTCTTTTTTAACCCCCGACGAAAAAGAGGGGTGCTATAAGTTTGACGTGTGAGTCTGTCTGTCTGGCTGTCTGTCTGTCTGTGGCATCGTAGCTCCTAAACGGATGCGTCGATTTTGATCTAGTTTTTTTTGTTTGCAAGGTGTCACAATCGAGAGTGTTCTTAGCTATGCTCCAAGAAAATATCTTCAGCCATTTGAAGATTATCAGCTCTTTTCTAGTTGTAGAAAGGATCAAGTAACGGTTTTGTGTCGGGCGGGGTCATTAATTTTTTTAATTTAGTGTTATCTGACTTGTTTAAAATGACTTGAACTTCTGTCGCAACATCTAAGTAGGTATCACGTCTCAGACTTGTTCGAGGCATGTGAATTTTTCGATATTATTTTGATATTGATCAAAATGCCATATCGCTACCTGCCTTGCATGTTAAGTATCTGCTTACTGATGTTATCTTTTAAGTCGGGCCGCGATGCAAAGATTGGCGTGCAACGTTTGCATTGCTAAGATGAACATAAAAGAGTAAACCAGTAGCTAAAGATTGTAGATACAGTGTAATATTTGCAAGACCTATTATGCCAAACTATTAACGGCTACTGGCATACAATGCGAAGAAACTTGAAACTAAGGAAGTAAATCTACTATACACACTACATGCTGCGGTCTTTAGTAAACAATATTCCGCAGAATTCCATAATTTTGTACACGTTTCAGTAAATGCTCATTCGGCGCTATTCCCAGGTGCTTTGTTGTATCATATCGTCACTCCCGGAACCTGTAAATAAACCTGCATAATAGCAATCGGAGACACCCACTCGATCCCGACCGTTATTATCGCTCGGTGTCCGAAATTAACAATTTATTAAGACATCGATTGCGCCGATAAATTCACCTCGAGGTATTTTCTTAGTAATTAATGGTATAGGGAGCTCCTTTTATTGCTATAACGATATCTTTATCGAGTTTCAAAGGTTTTATTGCCCTACGGAGTCCTACCCGTGACTATCAAGGAGCCTATGAATTAGGTCACGAAGTAATGAACTTACTTTATAAATGGAACTTTTGATGTGGCGAAAGGAACAATGGGCTATCAGGCTATGGAGCCGCTTCGAGGAACACTTACGCCTCGGCCTTGAATTAAAGTATAAGCACTCTTTCATCCCCGAAGCGTGTGCCCGGAACATTGTTATCGCGGTGCGGAGGAGATCGTAACAAATCGTCGAGATTAACATTTAATGGTGCACTGTTAGCATGAATGAAGTGGCTGATGGGAACGTTATCACGCTGTAATGGACGCTAAGCTCCCGCCACGAACCGTCTAACCAAAGACCCTTCTCTTGATTCTACTACAGATATCTAGAGTACGCAAGCCTCGCCCAGAGATATACTCAGTGTGTAGAGATTTTACTTGCAGATAGATATATATACCTATTCGCTATGTCGTCGGATCTTCTCATTGATGCCATCATTAAACTAATTTTAACCAATATTTACCCCGGTTCAGCAAAGCTCATTTGTCAATTTGAAACCTATTATGTACAGAATTTTTAATCACAAAAAGTATCGATAGATGCGAAAGACTCACTCTATGTTATGTATTAGCATCTTGGTAGGTACATACTTTTCTGTGATTGAGTATTTTCTAAGATATAAAAATCCTTGGATGCCAAAGTGCAGTCCTCTTGAGTTAGCCAGTCCGTGGTCCTCGCCCACTACTGCTGCCTCAACAACAACGCTTCATTGCCGCGCCTACTCTCGCGCGAGACTAATCACTATGGGTTTAAAACGACCTAGAGAATCCTGTTTCATTTCCATTGCTATATTCAGAGATATTTACGGTACAGGCGTCTATCATGTCATAATAGCTTGTATCGATTAACAGAAACAGGTTCTTTCCAAACTTGATTTGCATACTTATTCTTGGTCTGTTACAGTGTTGTGGGAGTAAGAAATATTGATTTATTTTCTGTTTTTTTTTTTTCCTTTTTCTCAGTATCCATAAGCTCTTCATGCACGTATTAGTTAGAGTATTGTATACAGTTCAGGACATTATACCTACCATCACATTTCTACAACATACTACAGTCCCCTGCTGACTTAGGCAACAGACAATATAAGGTGCTGGCTATCCTCTAAATATTTCCATAAGATAGAATAGTTGGATAGCACCAAACCTAAACCGAGAACCACACGGCACTGTACATTATTGTATACCAATGTACGAGTAAGTATGTACAATATTGTACATAGGTATATTTACCTACTATAATTGTATAACAAAAAGCTTAATTACCGACGTGTTTATAAAACCGATCTCGTTTAATTAAATCGTCCTAACGCGATATTGAGGTTTATTAATTAAACGCTTTCGTTTCAAACAAACACTCCAATTTTATGAATAAATAATAAAACGCGGGGACAAACAGCGATTGTTGAGCTGAGCCGGCAATTTACATACTTACATAAGGCAGCCCGCCGCTTACGGCTTAATCCAGTCTAACCATCATATTATTTATAAAGTAATTAGTTCATTTCGTAACGTAAACCCATTAACGATGTGGGTCGAGGTCGGGCAGGCAGGCATTCTCCATACAAAACCAAGACAAGTTTCAGGGGGCATATAGGCCAGACCGCGGCGAAATTGCTCAAATGCCCCCTGATTTCCCGAGAGATTACGAACATGTAAATGTAGCCCTCCTGAAGTCTTATAATCCCGCGTTCGCAGGGTCTTTTGAATTTACCTACTGATTTATCACAGGTTTGAGAGCCATATGTAATACAGGTGATATATGGCGGGGCAAGGTCTTTTGTTACTGAGACGGGTCATTGAGAGATGTTTTGATACGTAACGGGTACCTACCTACAAAATAACTGCAAAACCGCATATAATATCACTCTAAATTATTCACGTGCTAATAAAAAAGTGTTTTAGCAGAAAGGAACGCAAAAATTCACACAAGGAATGGAAAAGAAAATGGCCAGGATAACACGGAAGGCTCCATGATTTAAAAAGCCATCCGTTCTATAGATGTCGTACAAGGCGACGAATCCTCCAAAGAAGAAAGAGGTACAGGCAATGGACCGTGTATATAAGCTGTAGTAGAACCTCGAATACATAAATAGTAGATTTTTTAACTAATTTGGAGAAAAAGAACATTTTTTACATTCAATTTATTAAATCTTTAGTTAATTCATTCAGTTTATAGTTACTTCAATGGGTTTATCACTACCGAAACATGTTTGTTCATCTCATCTGAGTATTATTATATTGCATGTAGCAATATCCAATATCCGCATATATTCTGGTACCCAGTTCCCTGGCCCAAGTTATCTAGATAGTTGGAGTACCTCTTACAAGCTAGCCGTTGAGTGACTGATGAACGCCCTCTCCTTGTTTGCGCCGGGATAATTAAAGTAATTAATGATGAGTAGAATGTATGAACCGCATTATTGCGCTCCTAATTAGATGGCGATCTACTACTATCGTACTGTTCTTTGTTTCCAAACGAACATACACTTGTCTAATTAGATGTAAAACAGTGTTATGTTTTGTATAATGATACATGTGCCCACAGAGGATGCTTTCAAAACAACTAGGGGCTGTATAAACAATTCACAACTTGGCTTAGGAGGCAGTGAAATTATTTTTGGTCCTCTTAATGGTGCATAAATTAAGGTAATAAGGCTCAAGGTTTTTCTGTAAAAGGGTTGTAGTGTAGCACTGAAAGCACCTATTTAGCTACATAGTTATGAACATTGCCGCCCAGACAAGTACATTACATTAGCTGCCAAGTATAATCTTAAGTGGCTATAGGCGAAGTTTTGAAAGCAAGCATAAGGGCTTAATGCAACATTCAACATTTTGCGTAGAGTGTAATCTTGGATAAGAACATGGAAAGAAGCTTTCAGTACTGGAGCACAGCGATGGTGGCGTTTCAAATTAAATTTCTAAGCTTTTGTTCGAGTAGGTACAAACAAAAGCTTATCATTATCACTCTCGTAATGACTTTTATCACGAGGACACTGGTATAATATGGCCAGTCTTATATTCTTAAAACTCAGGCAATTTAAATAATAAATGCTTGAAGTTGTGAATAAGAGTGCAAACTTGCGTGAAACATCTTTGTCGAAACTGAAAAACAACGTTGGAAAGTTCTGCACGAATGGGACTCCAAGTTTCGAATAGATGTATATATTACGCTCTCACAGTTATGAACTTATGAAAGACGGCTAGGTATTTTACAATTTGAAGTAAAATAAGAGAATATTGTTTACTTTTCAATGTAAGTTTTCGAATTCGTTTGTTTTTGGTGTTAATTTAAAGTAAAATAAAAATATTTTCTTTACTTTTGAATTTAAGTTTACGAAGACGTTTGTTTTTGTTGCTAATAGAACTGGGAGGTGTTGAACACAGCTGTGCTGACTGGGGGTCAAGTCTCTCAAGCTATGAAGGTGCTGATCGTGTCTCAAGCTGGCCAAGTCGCTGACGTCACGCTCCAGAGCTCCTGCCATTCAGAAGACGAGAGTGTGCTCAAGGTACTTTGTAAATCCAGCACTCATTTCTCATCACCACAACAACACCTGCAATCGATCCGCTATTACAGATCTAAGCTAGTCAAGGTAGATAATAGTCGTGCCCTCGTAGCCTTGAACTCATTAAGTATTACTTGAAAGCTTTTACAAATCCAGAGCGAAGCCGCCTCAACAATAAAATATGCTCGAGTCGACTGGCGGACTGCATCACTGTAATGTCACTCTTATAGCAAAGCGATACGGTTGAAATCAATTAATTTATTTACAGAATGATCTTTCGCCTGCTCTACAATTTTCAGTTATATTTCTTTTATACAAATCAAAATATAAGCTGCTAATTGCTATGCCAAATTGGATTTTTATTAGGCTGCTATATTGAAAGGCTCACTGTCAACGCATTTAATTTTGTCATAATTTATATATACAGGGTGGAATTTTCAGAGCGCTCCTCCAGGGGAAGTACCCTAAATAATGAAGTTAGCAAATTTTACTCAAAGGAAACATTCAATTATTTTTAAAATAAAGGAAAACTGCATTTAAAGATTTTTGAAAATATGCCTGCAACATCCGGGAATCGAACCGGCTAAAATCTGAAAAAATAACTGCCTGCATTTTTATAGCATCAATCGATAGGGTCAATCGTGAGGACCAAATTTGTCTAACAAACATACTTAGTCAAATTAAAGGAAATGCAAGAAAAGACGCTGTTACGTATTTAATTGTGATTATGAAGAACTAATCCTATCTAATTTGCAATAATATTGGCCGCAAAATTGCAATGCAGAATGTTTTTTTTTGTGAGCCGTGGGTGATTTAAAAATGGAAAAGGGGATTAGGACGATTGTCTTTTGTTACTGTTTTCACATTTTGTTTATTTACTTACTTCATCAAAATATGGTTTTTCTTTTTTTTCTTTTTATCCTTTCATTTAATTTAGTATGTTTGTTAGACAAATTTGGTCCTCACGATTAAACCTATCGATTGATGCCATAAAAATACAGGGTGTTATTTTTTCGGATTTTAACCGGTTCGATTCCCGGATGTTGTAGGCATATTTTCAAAAATCTTTGAATGCAGTTTTCCTTTATTTTAAAAATAATCGAATGTTTCCTTTGAGTAAAATTTGCTAACTTCATTATTTATGGTACTTGCCCTGGAGGAGCGCTTTGAAAATTCCATCCTGTATAGTGAAAAAAGTTTTGTTTAATTCTACGCCCATGCAAGCACGAGTAATCGTTAATGTTGTTGAAACGATTTGAGTACACATGTCGTGCAATTTGTGTGGGCAGAAGCCTCACTCGATTGTCCCTAGCTGACTTTAATATTAGTGTTGCCTCTTCAGGTTTCGTCATCGTGCAGTTCAGTATACGTAGACGGGTCCGAGATCCGCGGCTCATCTAACGCTTCGGTGATCGTCAAGTACGGCACCTACACTGGACTGGCTAGATTCACCGTTTGGATGCCGGAGTACCCTCTCGAGATCGACGTGGATGACAATAGACTGTCGCAGATTAAAGGTACGTCTCCCTTTAGATGCTTTTTCACTATCAACAGGCGTAGCACTTGGAAACGTGTCAGTGCCTTTCAAGTAGGCGCGCCGGACTTCAATGCTTGAATGCCCACTCGTGTCCAATGTATTGTCTGCTCCAGTGTACAGGGTAAGAATTCCACCGAGGGCGAATATTCGTAACGCGCATATGGTAGCATTGAATACTAGTCTATGTATCTAGTTTGATATTAAATTGTGTCATGAGATGTCCCTCTTCTGAATTTTAATCATTTCTCTACCTGAATAAAGTTCACACTTAGTAACAAATCATAAGCGATGTCAGAAGCCATAGAGTAACTATTTAGTAATCTGTGCCATAGGCGATTTAATGATTCTGAAACCAGGGTTTGTGATGTACCTGCAAGGCATCGACAAGAAGAAGATAACACGATGAAAAGTAGAGATGAAAACACAGGTAGAAACACAGACGATAAAATATGTATTTGGTAAATTTAATTAATAATAATTACACAGAAATTTGGAACTCGGCCGGCATGGCCGAGAGGTAAGACAAAAGTGACTAGAAAAATGGACGAAATGACGGATGACTGTTGACTGAATTCCAAAATTAAATATATTCGAATTTAGGCGAGAATGGTAAATGAGATGAGAATGAGGCAACGAGGTGGCATGGTAATGCACCACGTTACAGGTTAACCTCAAAACCCTTACGCTAAGTGAAGTGAAGTAACAAATAGAGCCAAATATACAAAGTTCACTGAATAGATCCACATTTGCCCATTAGGTTGGAAGGTGTCTGATGACGGGAACACCAAGGACAGGCTGAAGAGGTCGTTATCTGCGCGAGGGTGGGGCGGAGCGCGACCTGACGCGACCAACTCCTTGACCGACGGACGCTCGTGCCGGCTGCGGTATCAGCAGAGCAATGTCGAGGTATGATACTGTAACGTGCATTTAGCTGTCATACGTAATATGAAGGATAGCTTAAGGATAGCTTTCCGCCGCGGCTCCGCCCGCGTTAACAGTTTCTCCCGTAGGAATGAGGCATTTTCCCGCGGTAAAAGGTACCCTATGTTACTCATAGTGAATGTAGCTTTCTAATGGAGAAATAGTTTTTGAAATCGGCAAAATAGTTTTTGAGTTTATTCATTATGAACATACACACACACAAAAATAAAAATCTTTCCTCTTTATAATATTAATATGATATACTGAAGAGATATCAGTTTGCCCGTGAATGGAGCAGCGCGTGACTTTACGGGACAACCTCCTTAATGTAAGGACGGTCATGCTGGCTCCGGTACGGTGCTGCGATGTGGAAGTGAGATATTGCAATAAGTAAGGATTTAGTTGAGATAATGAAGAGTGATCCCGACCGTTTTGAAATAAAATATCAAAAATAAGAGTAGGTATGCGATGTTCCAGTATTATTTGCGAACAAATTCATATAAACATTGAAAAGACAAATTGTTAGCCTATGTATGTACGAATAATTGAATTCATTTCTCTAAATTTTTTTTCTAATAGATGTGACAATGCGTACCCGTATTTTGACTGAATCAGAATTAAATGTTATCGTGATTTTTTATATCTTATCAGCTATCACACATTTTCCATTTTTAATATATACCTACCTGAATAATCGGTTTCATAACGGTTTTTAATTCCTGGCTTTTATCGTCATCGGCTTCAAAGAATTCAAAACATACCCAACGATCTACCAGCCCTTAGCTATTTTTATTCCAGCCCGTTACACAAGTTGCCTTTGTATAACTTTCAAAGTCTTTCGGCCGAAAATTGCCTTGCAAAACTTTCAAGGAGTACGAAATAACAAGTGACAATATAAGATTCCGGCGAAGTCGGTCGCGAAAGCTGGAAGTTAGAGCAACCCGAATGTGCCATGTCATCTGTAATGACCTACCACTCTAACTTATAATGAGGGTCGAAGTGAGGAAAACTCGCGCTCCAGCGAAAATTCTCTCCCTCATTGGTATTCCTGTTTGCGAACGAGAACCTAATGAATTTGCGGATAAATTATTGCCTGCCGTCCAATTAATTTTCGAAAGGAATTCTAAACTAAACTCATTTATTTGTGAAACTGTTTTATTGGACTTTGTTAATATTGGCATGCCGATAGTCGATACCGGACCGGACGCACTAAACGTTCGAAGGTAATAAATTGATTGGATGTGTTCTTCCTGGGGCTAGAATAAGAGAAATTTGTTATTTTCAGAAGTAAGTAAAGGCACGTTTTTATTCGGAATGAGTATATCTTTTTGCGTAGAAATGTTTTGGGCTTATTTTTTCGTGTTAATTTCCGGTCAAGCTTTCCTTGACAATTTCGCAATTCAAGCTTAAATTCCACTTCAGGTTCTTCCCATGATTGAAAAATATTGCTATGAATTGTAAGCAGGTTGGAGATTACGTAGAGTGAACGCTGCTATTTATTACCTGGGCTGGGTTATGTACTCTAAAGTGCCGCTATCGACATCCTTAAGAAAAGTTGGGTTTCTTAAACAAAACGAATTTGGAACGAAATAAAAACAAAAGCGGTTATCTTCAGGTGTACGCCCGATTCCTGGCCAAAGACCACGATTCTGGGCGCGTGTCTTACTTTGTGTCGCGACGCACGTGGCTCAAAGTGACGGAGCTGGTGCTGTCATTGATGAGAGTGTCAGATCCTCGAATCGCCTCGCTGAGGGGCAGAGTGCTGCAGGGCAGGACCACTGGCCGCACTGAAGTGCAAGTGTTGTCGCCTATCACTGGTACGTATTTCGAAATTAGAATGCATTACTTTTTTATTTCTTCATTTTTTTCTTTTATGCGGTTATTTTCATAATACTTTATTGTACACGCGGAGCAAATACCTCATGACAAATCTTTAACCAAAAAAATATCTTTCTAAGAGCGGTTACACACTACGTCCGAATTCGAGAACAATGCCCATACAAACAGTCTCGGACGGAAAAAAAAATTGTGAACTTTCGTTTCGAATCTGAATTCGGAACGGAATCGGACGGTAGTGTATAACCGCTGCTGCTATCATATCTATGGCGTTTAAACACTGCACGAATATTACTAAAATATTTGTTTGGTAATGTTTGTCTACTTCGCAATAAGTACGAATATGACCGTCGAAATCACGAAGAGCACCCGTTAGGTATAGCCCCAGCTAATACTTCTCCGAAGCTAGTAAAATATCAAAATATCTAACCATTCTTAATATTCGTATATTCAAAGTGTCTAAAATATTACTTATGAAATACTTCAAAGCGACTATGGCAAAACATGTGAACTTGTATTTAAAGCTCTAAGATACTGTTTATTACTTATGTTATTACCTTCGCATAGATGTAAATATTACACCTTCTACCACAAGATGCAATAAGAATATTTTAGGACCTTTTGTTAAAATTATTGAGAGGAAACCGTAAAACGCAATGTGCAAACATTATTTATGTTTGCTATTCGTTAGCTAACGGTGTTAAGGCTTTATACGAGCGACGACGACTTTCTATTGTCACTTAATTGTAGTATGTAAACACTACAAAATACTTCACAGTAGAGAACAAAGTGTCAACACCAGGGAACTGAATGCATTATGCTCATCGCAAGTGGTCAAAACTAGGCCACAAACATCTAAGACAAAGATACTGTCCACAGGTGCCCGAGGCGCCGACAGATATTCTCCGCTTATTTTAGTATTGAGGACGCAGCGAGACGCAACTGCGTTTAGTTTACAGCACTATAACGAGTTCTATTTGTTTATTTTGCACACACAGTTACACTTTAACCTTTTGAAATGTTTGTTTATTTTTATTTTAATCCCTGCACGAAGCACATTCCAATTTTTGTTTTTTTCTTTTGTTTCCCCCCTAGGTCCGCGTTTGACGGCATACTTTGGCACAGGTCGGGTGATCGGCTTGCGCGAGGTGCGGGTGGTGAACGACAAAGTGTCCATCTCACGACTCCTCGTCCGGGTCATCTCCGGGCTGCAGCTCAACATCTCTCCGGACACGGCCATTGAGAATGGATACGTGTCCGAAACCACCGTCACGAGGCGACTCACTGCGCAGTATCAGGTACTAACTGGCTGGATGGAAACCCTTTATAGCAAAGTTTTTTTTGAGAATGGAACGCGACCGTCAGATCTTTTTGACCAGTTAAAATTCTAAATTCGTAATGGTTTTCGTTTTGGCAAAACGATGGCGAGTAATGTGAAAACAGTACTATTTGAAAATCAAAACCTAATGGCACGGTATTAAGGCGTAATTTTGAAAGATATCGTATACAAAGTGGCCATCCACCCACAGGGTGTCGTCAATCACACCGTTAATGCTCGACTCGTTAAATTAGACGAGCTTTATTACTGTGATAAAATCTGATCGCGTTGGTCCTATCTATCAAATACAATACAACACGCCCACATTCACAACTTTAAGTTACGCCCTACGTAAATGTCGTAAATTATAAATGCGATATTATGCTTAAGAAAATGACAAAATAAGGATCATTATACATTCAGTATTATATACATTATTGTTCTAAATATTCGATACATTATAATTTTATTTTACATGCTCTATAAATATTCAAGCCTATAAATAGAAGATTGTATGACAAAGGAACAAAGTAATATTTTACTGCGAGGGCGCTATTGAAATCCAGAGCGGATTGAAGGATTCTTGAATAAAATATAATCTTTAGCGCATTGACAGATTCAAAATACATACCACAGATAATATAATACTAAGTAGTTTACATACATAGAACAGTACGGAGTAGAATGTTTTTGCGGCCGAGTTATATTTATTTGATCGTTATAACACAAGCAACAATATCACGACACGACACGGGTTGTTACTAAATTGTTATGATTCTAAACTTTCGCGCAACACTAATCGGCGCGGCGTCGTCGCGGCGGCGCAGGGCATCGCTGTTAAGCCGTTAAAATGTGCTTCTCTCCTCAGTCGTTTTCAGTCTTGGTCAGGGGGTTTATTGTATTGCAACGTTCGTGACTCGGCGCACATAATATTTAGCGACGATTAGTAATATAAGGAACCTCCCCAAACACCCGCGCGCTTGCCCCGCCCGCAGTACGCGCCGATCACCACGCAGTATATATTATATCCATTCATTTCAGACTTTTCCGTGTTCCGTTCCGTGGCATAGTATAATAAAAATTACATAAAATAAAATCAATCAAATCATTAGTGAAAAAAGATTTATAATATTTTCCAGGAGGGTCTGCTAGACATCGACATGGAGTTTTCGGACGGCAGCCGCACCGCTCTTCGCGACGTGGCCGTGTCAGACTATTACCTGGTGGTGGAGAGCCTCGACCCTGACGTGGTGGCCTTCGCTCCCATGCTGGCCTCCAAACACCCTAGGGTCATTGCTGTTGGAGAAGGTGGGTTCATTTTAATTGTTATATATAAATTTAATAAAACTAAAAATTAAAAAAAAGATCTGTATAAGTATATTGCTAAAAACACAGGTTTACTTTGAGTCTATTTTTTTTTTTGTTTTGATATTACATCCCAACACCTCCACCATTTTTATTGCATTCATGTATTTAATAGAAGAGATTTTTATCATCATATTTAAAATGTTATTTAAGGCAGAATACATACCAATTTAAAAATATTATAAAGACGATAAACATTTTTTATTATTAGATAGTTTCTTTTAAATAACATTTTCACTTGTACAATTTTATTTTTATATTCTTTTCGTTACGAATTACGAGCCATATTGGTATAGTATTTCACAAATTTCTTATATTTGCTTAGGAAGCGGCGAACTACTCCGTGTAACGCTCCTAACCCCAGAACAATGTCGCTCTGGTCCAATCCGGCGCGTGGCTCTCCCCGGCAAAGGCGACGCGAAGACCCCCGCAAATATCAAGAACATTCCTGGCGCGTTGGCCGCCGCCGCCGCCAGTGTGGACGTGGACTTCAATGGAGGCGACGCACCGCAGCGCCCCGACACGCCACAGAACGACGAAATCATGCCAAGGGGCGGACGCACCAGCCTTAATGAACTCACCGATCGTATGGTCAAAGGTAGGAATATTATTTATTACTATTATAAATATCCTATCGCTGCCAGTGTAACAGACACCAAATGGACATGACAAATAAATTGACCAAGCAAGTAAAAGCAAATATAACATAAACATGATGTCCAAAACTTGACGGCCCCGTAGCCTAGTTGGTAGTACCTCTGCCAACTGAGCACGGGGTCGCGGGTTCGAATCCCGCCCTAGGCAAACATTCGTGTGATGAGCACTTGTGTTTGCCCTGTGTCTGGATGTTGTATATTTATATATGTATGTATATCAGCTGTCTGACACCCATAGTACAGGCTCTGCCTAGTTTGGGGTCAGATGGCCGTGTGTGAGATGTCCCACATATTTATTTATTTATTATTATTATAAAATGTCATATTTGCCTTTAAAAACTGAATCAGGGTGCGCGTCTCCACGTTCGGTGAAGCTTAATAAGACTTTACGATACAAGCGTAGTTTAGCGTAGGACAATTTAAAAAAACAGTTTGTGTGTCCAGCCCACCCTGCTCTTTATCGTACAATTTGACTTTGATTTAAAATTAGTTATCGTTTTTATAAAAGGTTTTATAATTTTGTAATATTTGTTTCAGCATTCTCCCCGTTCAAGGATGAGAACAATCATGAGCCAACTGTGCAAGCGCAGCAGTACGGGTCCATCTTCCGCAACGCGCCGCCGCACACGCGACAGCCCCACAACAACGCCATATCGCCGTTAGAGATCGGTCAGTACAACAACAATAACAAATAGTGACTTACTTCACAACAATAAGAGTCCATTTTCCGTAACGCGCCGCTGTACGTGCATCGGCCCCGCAATAACTGCCGAAGGTCGGTCAGTGCAACAACAATAACCAGCAACAACTAACCAAACAACAACACAACCTGGAATTCAGTTGTGAATAATGAATCTACATACAAAATAATAATTATTCGCATAC